>JAMXBD010001564.1:0-341316 GCA_024138025.1 Combretum micranthum
TGGCAGTACCTTTCCAATACCATAACGATTAGGATAAGGGCAAATGTTTGGTGAAGAAGATTTTGATGAAACAAATATTTCGGAGGTGCCAATGTTCCTGTCACCAGAAACATCCCTATTCACCTCACTTTGGCTCGTGAGATTGGATTGGCTTGTCCTCAGCTTGTCCTAAAAAAAAAAAAAAAAAAGGAGAGGGTCAATGATATATAAAAGCAATAAGGAATCAATGATATAGTCAGTTAGTGTTAGTACCTCATGAACACGTAAGCGTTTGACGTGCCTGATGACCTTGATAGGAGACCGTGTTCTTTGATTCTGGACTTGATTGAAAGCCTTTTTGTTTGAAAGCTGAAAGTAAAACTCAAATTTGTGTATAGAAGGCTCAGGAAGTGCTACTTCAATCTCTGAATTAATATAATTTTTAAACTCTTCCAGACAACGTGTCCAGTAAGTCATCCACCATTGGAGATGACGCCAATACGATCACTAGATGGGAAGAAGATCTATCTGAGGTTGGATAAATACATTTCCAATTTTCTGGATGAAGTTCCTTACAACATTCATTGAAATCTCCAGTAATCTCAATACTACGAGAACACCCTGATCAAATCCAAACGAGCAACTCGATGGGGTAGATATGCCACAACACTACACTCAAGAAATTCTTCAGAAGAGTACACCAGTCATGAAGTGAAGGGAGACTTCCAGGTGTGTACCAAATGATAAAACCCACCTCAGCAGTAGACAAATTGTCTCTGTTCTCTACCAAGTTAACTAAGTCTTCAGAACCTCGAGGATAAATTCTGGGTACCATTCGTAACCAGCCACTTCCTTAGTATAAGGGCGGAAATTATATTCTGAACAGTATCTATCACATCAATTAGAAATCCCAAAGGCTTTCTATTCACCCATGCCCAAGCTCGTGGTTCAACTATATCAAGTTTTTCAAGTGGTGGATCATAGTATTTCTTGTAACGCTCAGCAAAAAATAATTGCAAGAATGTCATATCTACATAACATACCACCATGTACCGTCCTTTGGATCGTATCGAGGACTGATGAGGATCATCAAGCATCAATGGGTCCAAAGTTCAAATCCAACGATCCATTGCAAGATTGGAGGTCCCATGACAAGAGCTAAGGCTAAACGAATGAGGGAGGCATTGCAAGGACTTGTTATGGAGTTGCAAGAGAAGGAATTGCATTTATCCACCAATAAAAATGAGTCAAAAGTGCTTAACATCATCAAAATAAGCTCCGGAGGGGATCTAAATGGAAAGCAAGTGAAATAGAGCAAAGAAGGAGCCAAGAAGTGCCCTGCAGGATGTGCGGCATTAATGGCCGCCGGCCATTATATCTGCTCATTGCGAATTTTGAGTCCAGAACACTCAAGGCCGCCGGCCATCTTTTGTTGGCCGCCAGCCATCTTTTATGGACGTGATTTAATGTATTTTGACGTTTTGTTTTCCTTTCTTTGGCTATTAAAACCCTATTATGGTTATGTATCAAACAAGACGAATTATATGAATGTTATTCATTCTCTTTGAGAGAAAACTCCATCTTGTTCCTTGTGAACGAATTTCCATTTGATTTTCTTGATCTAAACACTCAAGGAATCGACGTGATAACTAGGTTGCGATCAACAGGTTTGTTCGAGGTCTAGTTCCATTCCATTCATTGATAATTAGGTTGCAATCAACAGGTTTGATTGAGGTCTAATTCCATCCTACGAACTTGTCTCAAGACGATCCTCGGGTTCCAATTCCAATCAACGATTTGGGGGTTCTAGGTTTAATATACCTAGGGTTACCATATCATTTGGTATCAGAGCTACGGTTTCTTGTCACAAGTAATCTATCCTTTTATCTTTATTTAATCTTGCTATCTATTTGTTGTTGTTCTTGATTAGGGTTCTTGAGTCAAAAAAAAAAAAAAAAAAGAAAAGAAAGAAGAACCATCTTTATATTGTTCCATTTGTCAAAAAAAAAAAAAGAAAAGAAAGAAAGAAAGGAACCATCTTTATATTGTTCCATCTGTCAAAAAAAAAAAAAAGAAATTGTTATCAATATTCTCTTGGGATCTTGTCATAGATCTAAGTTTCTGTTCCGTCTTTTCAATTCTCAGAATTTGCGGTATATACGTTCTTGAGATTGGATCTTGTTCTTTTTCAATTTCATCTTTGACTCCGACCAATTTGTTGTTGAAATTTTCTGGTTATTGCGTGAGTTCACCTTAGTGATTTATTTTGAGAAAATCATTGAGCGAATTCCAAACAAGGGATTGTGAGATTGAGTTGTGAGGAACATTATTTTCTTGAGCGAAAAGACACGAGTGTGAGTGTCATTTGTTGAGTGAAAACACGTGAGGGAGCGAATTGTGAGGATTATTATTTTTTGTTTGATTATTACTAACCAATTTTCTGCAGGTGTTAAGATATGGGTAGTGACGGAGAAAGTGATAAGATTGATATGAAATTGTTCGTCAAATCGATACAGGATCAGTTTAGGATGATGAATGCAAGGCTTGACAATATAGAATCCGCAAGTAAGACTAAGAGCATAGAGGAATGAGACGTAATGAAGAAGAGATTGATGAATCTGAGTCTGAAGGATCCGGAGTTATAAGAAGGTGGAGGAATGCTCCAAAACAAGATAATTTCTTAGGGAATATCAAATTAAAGATACCTCCTTTTCAAGGTAAAAATGACCCGGAATTGTTTTTAGAATGGGTGAGAAAGGTGGATCATGTCTTTGATTGCCACAATTACTCCGAAGACAAAAAGATCAAGTTGGCTTCTGTTGAGTTTTCCGACTATGCTAGTGTATGGTGGGATCAACTTGTGCGAAATAGGAGGAGAAATGAGGAGAGACCCATTAGTACTTGGGATGAAATGAAGGCGGGTGATGCGAAAAAGATTTATCCCTGGTCACTATTATAGGGATTTACATAGAAAATTACAAGGTTTGACACAAGGGTCAAGAAGTGTAGAGGATTATTACAAGGAAATGGAAGTAGCTATGATCCGGGCTGATGTGAAAGAGGATGATGAAGCTACTATGGCTAGATTTCTCAATGGATTGAACCGTGAGATTGCTAATGTGGTAGAACTCCATCCTTATCTTGATATTGAGGAGTTGTTGCACAATGCCATAAAAGTGGAGCAACAATTAAAGTTTAAAGGGTCTTCTCGATTTGGTTCTACTTCTAATTCTTCATGGAAGTCCACTTGGAAGAAGAACAATTCAGATTTGAAGTCCAAGGAGGATTCAAAGGCCAAAAGTCCTGTTACCCATACAAAGGTAAATCTGAAACTAAGTCTTATGGTAAATCTCGTGATATTCAATGTTTCAGGTGTAAAGGATTTGGACATATTGCTTCTCAATGTCCGAATCAAAGGGCTATGGTTATTTTGGATAATGGCGATGTTGAAAGTGTGAGTTCAGGAGATGATCCTGATATGCCAGCTTTGGAAGACTGTAGTGATGTAGATGTGGAAGGTCCTGTGAAAGGAGATTTATTGGTTACTAGGCGAGTCCTTAGTACTCAACCTAAGGATGAGAGTGAAAGTGAAGAGGTACAGCGTGAGCATATTTTTCATACCCGGTGTCATGTGCAGAAGAAGGTATGTACACTGATTATTGATAGTGGTAGCTGCACTAACGCTGCGAGTACCTTGCTAGTTGATAAATTGAAGTTAAAATCTGTGAAACATCCAAAGCCCTACAGATTACAATGGTTGAATGAATGTGGGGAGATCAAGGTGACAAAACAGGTTCTTATTTCCTTTTCTATAGGAAATTATCATGATGAAGTTTTGTGTGACATAGTTCCCATGCAGGCTAGTCACTTACTGCTAGGCCGACCTTGGCAGTTTGATAGGAAAGTGACATATGATGGGTACAAGAACCAATATTCTTTTGTTCTAAATAAAAGAACTGTGATTCTCACTCCTCAGAAACCATGGGAAGCATGTGAAGATCAAGTGAGGGTAGCAAGAGAGTTTCGAGAGAAACACATGAGTGAACAAGATAAGAGTGGCAAGGAGAGAAAAAGTGAGAAACAAACACTTGTGAGTTATGATAGAGGAGAGTCAAACACATTGAGTGGAGAGGAAGTTGCAAGAAAAAGTGAGGTTAAAAGTGCAATCATGGCAAGGAAACAACTACTTGTACTCATGTACAAGGATGTTTATTTTACTACTTCTGACCTTAACTCTTCGTTGCCAATGTGGTGGTTTCTCTTTTGCAGGAATATGAGGATTTATTTCCTGAAGAAGTTCCAAGGGGATTGCCTCCACTAAGGGGGATTGAGCACCAAATTGACTTTATTCCAGGTGCTTCTATTCCTAACCGGCCAGCTTATAGGGCCAATCCCGAGGAGACAAAGGAGATTCAAAGGCAAGTTGATGATTTGGTAGAAAAGGGGTTTGTAAGGGAGAGCCTCAGTCCATGTTCAGTTCCTGTTATCTTGGTTCCAAAGAAAGATGGAACATGGCGAATGTGTGTTGACTGTCGAGCTATCAACAAGATTACAGTTAAGTATAGACATCCCATTCCTAGACTTGATGATATGCTTGATGAGTTGCATGGTGCTTGTTTGTTTTCCAAAATTGACTTGAAAAATGGCTATTACCAAATTCGTATGAAAGAGGGAGATGAGTGGAAAACTGCTTTTAAAACTAAATATGGTCTATATGAATGGATGGTAATGCCTTTTGGATTAACAAACGCGCCTAGCACGTTTATGCGATTAATGAACCATGTTCTTCGTGCTTTTATTGGAAAGTTTGTTGTTGTTTACTTTGATGACATCTTAGTTTACAGCAAAACATTGGATGAACATGTTCAGCATTTACAATCTGTTTTCACTGTCCTGAGAGAAAACAAATTGTATGCCAATTTGAAAAAGTGTACCTTTTGCACGGAAACTGTTGTTTTTCTTGGATTTGTTGTAGGTGCACATGGGATTTCCGTTGATGAAGACAAGGTGAAGGCAATTCGAGAATGGCCAACACCAAGGAATGCAAGTGAGGTAAGAAGCTTTCATGGTTTAGCAAGTTTTTATAGGAGATTTGTGAAAGACTTTAGTTCTATAGCTTCTCCTTTAAACGATCTTGTTAAAAAGAATTGTGAGTTTAGGTGGACAGAAGTGCATGAAAAAGCTTTTAATGATTTGAAAGATAAATTGACAAATGCACCATTACTTGTTTTACCTAATTTTGAGAAAGTTTTTGAAATAGAATGTGATGCTTCCGGGAAGGGTATTGGTGGTGTTTTGATGCAGGATTCGAAGCCAATCGCTTTTTTAGCGAGAAGCTCAGTGGAGCAGCATTGAATTACCCCGTCTATGACAAGGAGCTTTATGCCTTGGTGAGGACTTTGCAAACGTGGCAACATTACCTGTGGCCCAAGGAGTTCATCATTCATTCAGATCATGAAAGTCTGAAATTTCTCAAAACTCAAGGTAAGTTGAACAAAAGACATGCAAAGTGGCTTGAGTTCATTGAAACTTTCCCTTATGTGATAAAGTATAAGCAAGGAAAAGAGAATGTGGTTGCTGATGCACTCTCTCGAAGGTATGTACTTTTGACTTCTTTACATACTAAGTTGCTTGGGTTTGAGCTTATTAAGGGATTGTATGAGACTGATTCTGATTTCAGTCAAATCTGGGCTGCTTGTGCTGTTTCTGGTTATGCTGATTATTATAGGCACGATGGTTATTTGTTTAAGAAAAGTAAATTGTGTGTGCCTAGGAGTTCTGTGCGTGAGTTACTTGTTAGAGAAACTCATGGGGGTGGATTGATGGGACACTTTGGTGTTCAAAAGACATTGGATATTTTGCATGAGCATTTCTTTTGGCCTAAGATGAAACGTGATGTCCAAACTGTTTGTAACAAATGCATTGTATGTAAACAGGCTAAGTCTAAAATAATGCCTCATGGAGAATATATTCCTTTACCTGTGCCTAATCAACCTTGGACCGACATCTCTATGGATTTTGTATTAGGATTACCACGATCTCAGAGTGGTAAAGATAGCATATTTGTTGTTGTTGATAGGTTTAGTAAAATGGCTCATTTCATTGCTTGTTCTAAATCTAATGATGCACAACATATTGCTGATTTATTCTTTAAAGAGATTGTGCGTTTGCATGGGTTACCTAGATCCATTGTGAGTGATAGGGATGTCAAATTTTTAAGTTATTTCTGGCGTACTTTGTGGAACAAGTTAGGCACAAAATTGTTGTTTTCCACTGTTGCACACCCTCAAACGGATGGTCAGACGGAAGTAGTCAATAGGACTCTTTCAACTTTGTTGCGTGCTGTGATTCCTAAGAACTTGAAGCAATGGGAAAAATGTTTACCCCATGTAGAATTTGCATATAATAGAACTGTACATTCCACAACATCATATTCCCCATTTGAAATTGTATATGGCTTTAATCCTTTGACTCCATTGGATATTTTGCCTTTACCTGCTAATGAGTTTGTTGATGTTGAAGGTAAGAACAAGGCAGATTTTGTGAGGGAATTGCATGCTCAAGTTCGGGCCAATATTGAAAAGAAAAATGAACATTATGCACGTCAGGCCAATAAGGGTCGTGTGAAGGTTGTTTTCCAACCAGGAGATTGGGTGTGGGTGCACTTGCGAAAGGAGCGATTTGCTGCTCAAAGGAAAACTAAGCTACACCCTAGAGGCGATGGGCCATTCCAAGTGTTGGAGCGCATCAACGATAACGCTTACAAGATTGACTTACCGAGTCATTATGGTAATGTAAGCGCAACTTTTAATGTTTCTGATCTTTCTTTGTATGATGCAGGTGATTCGAGGACGAATCTATTCGAGGAAGGGGGGAATGATGAGGATCATCAAGCATCAATGGGTCCAAAGTTCAAATCCAACGATCCATTGCAAGATTGGAGGTCCCATGACAAGAGCTAAGGCTAAACGAATGAGGGAGGCATTGCAAGGACTTGTTATGGAGTTGCAAGAGAAGGAATTGCATTTATCCACCAATAAAAATGAGTCAAAAGTGCTTAACATCATCAAAATAAGCTCCGGAGGGGATCTAAATGGAAAGCAAGTGAAATAGAGCAAAGAAGGAGCCAAGAAGTGCCCTGCAGGATTAATGGCTGGCCATTAATTAATGGCCGCCGGCCATTATATCTGCTCATTGCGAATTTTGAGTCCAGAACACTCAAGGCCGCCGGCCATCTTTTTGGACATGATTTAATGTGTATTTTGACGTTTTGTTTTCCTTTCTTTGGCTATTAAAACCCTATTATGGTTATGTATCAAACAAGACGAATTATATGAATGTTATTCATTCTCTTTGAGAGAAAACTCCATCTTGTTCCTTGTGAACGAATTTCCATTTGATTTTCTTGATCTAAACACTCAAGATATCGACGTGATAACTGGGTTGCGATCAACAGGTTTGTTCGAGGTCTAGTTCCATTCCATTCATTGATAATTAGGTTGCGATCAACAGGTTTGATTGAGGTCTAATTCCATCCTACGACAACTTGTCTCAAGACGATCCTCGGGTTCCAATTCCAATCAACGATTTGGGGGTTCTAGGTTTAATATACCTAGGGTTACCATATCAAGGACTCATGGTAAAGATCTAATCGTCGATACAAAGACCCCAAATAGAAGAGGCTCAACGCGAAACGCTCTCCACGTGAGATACGGATCGCTAAGTGGAAGAAGCGAGGACTAATACTGCCTTCAGGACCGCCAGGGAATACAAACAAGAAAAGCCACAATGATAGAAAGGCTATTAACTCCTCCCTAGGATTAAAAAAAAAAAAAAAATAGATGAGTTAAGCCATGATTGGAAAAGAATAGTATATGCTAATGAAATGATACAAGGATACTTACTTGCTATTGTAGCCAGGCCCGTGGGTAAACTCACCTCCCTTCTCTTGCCCAAAGAAGTATTTAAACCATGAGGAGAATGTAAGTTGTCTACAACTATCTACAGCTACTCCCATATGAGTCTTTAACAAGTCTATCAAGCTACCGTCCTCCTCAGAAATCTCAGCGGTAGTGATATTCGTGAGGCCTACATCGTGCAAGCCTAATAGCATACATACATCCTCCAAAGTAGGAGTAACTTCACCCCAAGATGTGATAAAACTGTGTGTTTGAATACTCCATCGATAAAGGATGGCTCGCCACATATCTGTGTCAGCGGTACGAGTAAAGCTTAACTTTGAGCTAATCCATATTGAATCATACATCCTCGCTTGTTGTGGGATGCTTCCATATCTCTTAATAATATGTCCTACCCAAGGACCCCATACTTGTACAAATTGTTTAGGACAACGAAATTGGCATTCTGAGAGAGGCAGCTCTTTCCTTTCATTTCTAAATCGCAATATGGAAGATGCATCTATGAGTGCTCTACTTCCTGCACGAGATTCTTGACTTATGAAGCGCAACTCACCATCCACGGGTTGACGTGGAAATAAGTCCCGTTTTCGTATGTCTACCCAAAAGAAGTCTTTTGAAATTGTTGCGTCAACCCATTCATCTTGTGGTGATGGAACTTGTGGCACACTACCATCTGATTGCGTTAATATTTCACTTCTCCTCGCATTATTCAACTTGTTCTTCTTCATCCTTTTACTCACCTTCATTTCCAAAGAAAACAATGCAAGCGATGTAAAGAGTATTGGTATGCCACCACTTCAAAAGTAGAGGAGAGAAAATGTTATAGGAGTGAGATCAAATATATCACCTGCATAATAAGAAGGTAAGATATGTTAGTTTCACAAATTAGAGGGGTTTCACTCATGCAGCATTTTATCATCATGAAGACTATACATTAAAAGTACACATATTCTTTGACAAGTATCAAGCTCACTTATGATGATTCTACAAGACAAGGCATTGAGCAAGCAAAAGTTACATACAATACATTTATTGATTCTATCTTTAAGATATTAGTTGAAGAAAGTCATTGTTATTTAAAAGAATAGGGAGCTTTATGATGTGTTTGGTGAGATATCAAGAAGTTATTCATGCATTAGAAGATGAAACAGGACAGTTCTAACACTATTTCATAAATTGCGCACATGTCTCTCATATGAGCTCCGTTTGAGGCGATTTAAAATTCCTTGGAAATAAGAGAGGGAGATCTAAAACTTTCATGTTTTGAGTTTTTATGGATTCGTAACACATCAATACAGTTTTCGTCATGAAACTACTACAAGTGCAGCGGTGACTTCAAAAATTGCAGATTTGAGGTAGTTCTGTATGCACACATCTCTCTCATATGAACTTCGTTTGGGGTGATTCAAAATTACTTGGAAAGCTAAGAGGGAGATATAAAACTTTCATGTTTTAAGTTTTTATGAATTCGCAACACATCAATACAGTTTTCATCATGAATTCACTACAAGTGTGGCGGTAACTTCAAGAATTGCAGATTTGATATAGTTTTGTAAATTATACACATCTCTCTCATATGAACTCCGTTTGGGGTAATTCAAAATTCCTTGGAAAGCTATGAGGGAGATCTAAAACTTTCGTGCTTTGAGTTTTTGTGGATTCAAAACGAATCGATACAGTTTTCGTTATGAAGTTGCTACATGACAACAAGAGTCCATAATTTCACAGATTTGATATAGTTTTGTAAATTGTGCACATCTCTCTCATATGAACTCCGTTTGGGGTAATTCAAAATTCCTTGGAAAGCTAAGAGGGAGATCTAAAACTTTCGTGTTTTGAGTTTTGGTGGATTCAAAACGAATTGATACAGTTTTTATTATGAAGTTGCTGCATGACACAGAAATCCTTGATTTTCCAGATTTGACAGAGTTCACGAAAATGTGGATATCTCTCTCATAAGAACTCCTATTGAGATGATTTAAAATGATATAGAAAGCTAAGAGAAAGATCTAAAACTTTTATGTTTTGGATTTTGAGAGATTACAAATGTATCAATGTCATATTTCGTCATGATTCTTCTGCATTAAACCAAGACTTCTTTAGTTGGTTAGCTGCGGTATTTGCATGTCCACTGTCCAGGTTTTATATGCAAGTCGTTCTTGGACAACGAACGACTAAGTAAATTCATGGTCAATGCTCTTCAAGTCTAGCAGCTAGTCTAAATACTCACTGTATACAACCGCTCCCACCTTCAGATATGGTGATTCCTTTGAGAGAAGTTCATGTATCCTGTAATTATTCGCTCAACTCTGTAACTATGTATCCAAACAAACCAAAACCATGAATGGCACATTTATAAAAATGAAGTTGCTTATTCTAAAGCATTCATAGAAAATATCCAAGAGCATGTGCAGATCTTGTTTTACCTAAAAGTTTAGCCTGAACCGAATCTCCCTTTAGCAGATTCAAGAACCAAGCTCAAGTCAGCTACTAAGGCAAGACACTTTAGTAGAAGGTCCTGCTTTCTCTATTGCAAGAAATCTGCAAGAAATAGAATCGGGGTAGGAGTCAAGTCTAAAAAAAAAAAATTGTGAAACTCAGTAAAGGAAACATAGATGTTGGTACCTTTGTAGTATGCTTGCTCGTATCCTTCAACAGCAACATAGAGGATTTGATAACTTTTCCTTTGTCATTGAGTTAATATAATTTATAGGCCAAGAGTAAGAAATCCCAACCAGCTAGAAGCTTAATATGTCAATGGACAAAGCTCTTCAATGGCTGACTCCTGCTAGTTGGAGCTTGAAGCAACCAATCTACGAGTATAATCGCCATGGATTGAGCTATGAACATCAAAACACAAAGCTTCAGAGGAGGGATTTCTTCAGTCTTTTTCTGCCTTAGATAACAAAGCTTCAGAGGAATTGTTTCTGTCTCGTAGAGCTACAACATGAAAGGAAATGAAAAGAGAAAATGAGAGGAAGAAGATAGGTCATTCCTGTTTGCAAGGTCTGCAAGAAGTCCTATGTGCTGGAATAAAAGAAACACACCCCATATCATGACCCAAAATAAGCAGATTTTGTCCTTGTCAATATTGGAATAAAACAAACATGATCCTTAACCGTTTTGTACTATGACAATAAGACAGTGACACCTGTCCCCGAATGGTACAATTAAGAAAAAAGTAGTGGAGAAAATCCTGGTATATTGTTAGAAAAGTGTCGATGGCAGTTTCGTAATTTTGGGGAGTTTTGGATTTTTACCGAGCGAGACCATATTCTGAAGGGAAACGGTCCAACGAGCAGAACTCACGAGCTTCGCTGGTGACCCAAGCCGGTTTTCGTTCAAATTCCTTCATTTAGGCCCTTAAAACCGCGTTTTTACTATTTTTAGTAACTTTTCTTCATGTCATATCTTTTCATAGGATAATCTTTTTTATATGCCGTCTGTGGTATTAATCTCGTCCGTTCATTTATTTTCTCCCTAGGTATTATTTAGATAGGTTTCCTTTTTTGGTAAAAAAAAGCATATTATATATTCTAGGGTTTTACAGGAAGGTTCTATAATCTTCTCTAACAAACATCAACGGTGGAAGTTATAATTGACATATTATGGGACTATATTTTATGGAAGATCAACGTTAAATATCATTTTTGGAAGAAGCCAGAAGTGCTCTGATACCCTACTTTATAAGAATGATATATATTGCTCTTCACTTCGATACGGTTGAGACAAGTATGAATGATGATATGGTAGAGGGCTTCATAAGACCCAACTCAAGCAAAGTCTTTATTAGAAGAGCAAGAAGATTCAAAAATTCGATACAAGCTCAATCAGACTCAATTTATGATAGTATAAACTATTCATGCAAAGTAAGCGAAGAAGATTCATGTCATAGGCATAACATACTGTTTTGGGAGTAAAGGAACAAGATCACTCAAACGAACGAAAACAATGCGATGAATTACAAGGGCGTGAAAGCCATGGCCAGATGGTCTTAAGCTTCTATCAAGATTCTACTCCTATAGGGTGCAACGGAGTTCTCAAGTGGAAGGCTTGAATCTAGAATTCAACAATCTCAAATGCAAACAATTACTGGAAAGTTGGTTTGAAAACGACAAAGAGCCTTTATTGCAAGCTGCAGCTTGTCGAGTATCTCAGGCTTTGTTCCTAAAGAAGGAGCTTTATTTGACGATGTTGCACCAGATTTCTACATTGCAAGCCATTAAGAAATTAACACACCAAGCAGTAGTGCAGCTAAGTTATAGCGCACATGCACTGGATGAGACTTTTGTCATTTGAAAGGGCTTGATTAATGCCTAAATCCTTTCGATGTGGCTCAAAAGACTTTGGTCAGGGGGCAAAATGTAGATGTACAAATTTGATTACAAAGGCCTTGAGCCTAATTCTTATTTGGATTTAACTCTTTGGGCTAATGTGACAGGGCTTAAAGAGTTAGGCCCAATTCAATTGGGATGATCATGGGAGAATTGGCATGGAAGGCTTGGAGTAGGGTCCGTTGGAATTGGCCTGCCCAATTCTAACCTTTCTCAAATTGGCTCACACACATTACAATGAAGGCCTTATGGGCCTGGGTCCATAAGGGAGCCCACATCCATATCCATAATGAGAGGGATTCATCTTAGCCGTCGGTCGTCTGTCTCATCTGACGGACGATATCGACAGCTAGATTCTCTATAAATACCTTAGTCCTTACCTCATTTGGACGGGATGAAATCTTGGACGAACGCCGTTGTGCTACCGGATTTCTGTCCTGGTGAATCAAACACTTGATTTACTCAAGAACATACATGAATCCATAGTACTCAGTGAGGTTGATGCTATTTAGCTCCCTCACCTGTCACACGTGTGTTAGAGCCTATTGAGATTGCCTACTCCTCCTCCCTACATGATAATCTCTTGATCATCCTATCACGTGTTGTTTCCCTAGGTCACGCGTAGCGCGATAGTCACGCGACACGCACGTGATCGTTGCATTCGGATTCATACTCACAAAAAAAGTAATCATAGTTTTAGGCAAGTTGACTCCGTTTCTTAAAAAGACGAGGTTGTCTTAAATAGAAAAATAGGAAATTAGGGTTTCTTTGTGACCTATCTTTTTTGCCCCTTGGTGTTATTGAACCTTCATTTTAGTGGGCTTTCATTCGTAGTGTTTTTTTTTCATTCCCTAAACTCCTTTTGTCTCGAGTCTATGTGTATTTTACCAAATTTGATTTTCGTGTTCTTGGGCCTTCTAGTTTGACCTAAAATACATAAGGCAGCTGTTAATTTTAGGGATCTTGGTCTTAAGGGTGTTGTTTCTTTATCGAAGTCCCTTTTATTTCGATCGAGTCTTCTTCATACAAATATGTTTTTATCAAAATTTTGGGTTCTTCAATTTGTCCGCCCTTCCTCTTAAAGTTTTAGTACATGTTCTATGGTTGTTTCAAGTGGTTGTCTTTTGTACTATCCACTTAAGGCTTAATCTTGCTAGAATTTGTGATTATTTTATTAATTACAAATTCACACAATTTAGTTTTGTCAATTATGCTATGAATCTCCACTTCCTTGACTCTCATGGGATTATTTGTTTGTACTTTATCGTTGGGTCGATTGGATTGAGGTAGCGAGGTTTGCATCTTTTGGGACTTTATATCTTTAAGAGATGAGGTTGTTGTTTTATATCTAACCTCTTCTCTTGAAGAGACGAGGCCAGTCATTTACAACTTCATCTTTTCAAGAAATGAGGTCAACTTACCTTAAACTAGAATTATTTTCATTCAAGTGGTATTTTTGTAATTTTTTAAAATTGATAATATTAATTTTCTTTTCCCCTTTATATATGACTAAATGTCTCATAATTACACCATTATATGGTATTATATATTATTTATATATATAGGGTTAATGACAAAAAATGACTTGCACTTTAATACTTTTAGAAATAAGTGATTTGAGTATTAGTTTTCAAAAAATGCATAACCTGTGTTTTGATATTTTGATAATTAGATGACTTAGGTTTTACCTAAGTGTTGATTTTTGACAAATATATTTTCTGTATTTTTTTTTTATGTTTCTTATCTATTACTAATATAAAGTGAAAAATAGAGGTAATGTATTTGTCAAAAAAATAAAACTCAGGTCACTATTTTGTAAAAGTACAAAACACATGTTATGTATTTGTTAAAAATATAATTTGGGTCACTTGTTTGCTAAAATGTCAAAATACGGGTCGTATAATTGTCAAAGGTTAAAATCCATATTACTTGTTTGCAAATATACTAAAACACAAGTTGTGTTTTTGTAATTTTCCTCTATCTATCTATCTAAATATGTATATATATATACATGTATATATTCTTGCTATTTGGTGGTGTTTTTTTTTTTAGCCGTTGCTAATTCTTATTTATTATCAGATTTTATGTTGTTTTTAATTTCTTATTTTGTTACATTTTGATTTGCTTAACTTTTGAAGTTTCATTTCAATTCTACCGAAGGAGCCTTGCAAAAGGGGGAAAAAATGCTAAAGTTTAGAGCTCAAGAAGTAAGCTCTTTAACCAATAAGTAGGCTTATAGCCATTTATTTATTTATTTTGCCAAAAGGCTTATAGCCTTTATTCGAGAAAAGGAAAAAAAAAACTACTATTTTTAAAAAAATCATGGAAATGCCACTTGAAAGAAAATATTCCCAGTTTTAAGTAAGTTGAGAGATGAGATTAATGTTCTAGATGAACCTCGTCTCTTCAAGAGACGAGCTTATAATTACTTAGTGATCTCGTCTCTTCGAAAAATGAGGTCAGGCCAACTTAGACCTTGTTAAGACGAGGTCGCCTCTACCCACACACAAATTCTTTGAAAATCATAAATGACCCCCTGATTACATATTAATTGTTATAACCTATCAAAATCATACAGAATGAGCCATATAGATCATTCATTAGCCATCATCCACCATGGCTAAACAACTTCCAAAGTTAATAACCTAACCATAGTAGTATTCCCAAACCCAATCCATCAAAAAACTCAGTCCTAAACCCAATTTATTTTATCATAGTAGAATTGTAAAACCATTCACAGCAAACATAAAAAACTCAAAATATGAAAGAATCGAATGAATGATGTGTTAAGTACATGAATTTATGTTAACTACAAACATTAATGAGAGAAAAGAAGAATCTATATATAAGAATCATACATGAATCATAAAAGATAAAAATCTACACGATAGCTACTGCTGGGTACCCTACCTCCTTCGTAATCGCCTGACAAAAGTCCAGGGGAATGGTGTACACTGGTGGACATCCTGATGAGGAAGATCCATGGTTAGATCCACTTGAGTGAGTGTGGCATCCCCATCTCCACCACCAGCACTATAAGGATGAAATGTGACTGGGTCTGGCTCCACCTGGGTAAGTCCCTCCCCCATATCATGTGGCGGTGACAGTTGCCTTTTTTGTGGAGTGAGGGGCATGTGGAACTAGATATATGTTATGTCTGCCATGAGGGTCTCATGTAGATGAGCATATGATGATGATGATGGATTGAGCTCGGAATGAAGAAAAGTGGAAGGCATGGCTCATCAGATACGTGCTCATGCATGGGTGAAGGCTCGTCTCTAATATGTACATCTTAGGCTTGCCCTCGCTTCTGACCCCGACTCTATCCCCGTCTACGCCTCTCTCTAGCTGGCCGCTGTCTCTATATAAGCTGAGGCTATGGGTCTTCAGGTATTGGTGCGGATGCTGGTGTTGGCGCTGGCACTGGATCATTCAAATTAATTCCTGTAAAGTTATCCACTACATAAGTGACATCTCGTGCAGTGGCAGGAGTGTCCTCTAGTGGCATGTCCGGGACTCTATAGATGAAATCTACCTACAAGCAAGAGGAAACTAGTAGACCAACAAATAACAAACATAGTTTGAATCCATATATGATTTATGTAGTCAATAAACTTACCATATACCGAATAATGACCCTTGTACAACTGATCCAAGGCCTGATGATCGCATAGTACCAGTCGAGATAATCTACAAATGTGCCAGCGGGAAAATCTGGTACTTCGACAATGCGATCTCGCCTGCCATCCTACTTAGCTATCTACCTGGCATGCTCCAATGCCCAATTCCACTCGTAATGCCCTCGTAAGTCTAGCTCATGTAAGGCTCTCATATCAACTGGATGGTCGGGAATCCCTTGAAAACCACCAAACTGTCTGAGCATCCTATCTAGGTAATAGTGCTTGATAATGTGAAAGCAAACCAGGAGGACTAGAGTACGCCATATGTTATTGCTTGCCCGGCAGTACATAGGGAGGGAATCCATAATAACGACATAGGGGTCCTAAACAACCCATAGAAGAAAGAAAAGTATAGTATACATTAGTAAATATAACAAAACTATATACATGTGAACACATAAAATATACGAACCGATACCTAGCTAGGAAGCTGTCTATCGAAACACCTCCTATACTCAAACAACAAATGTGTGGATAGGTGAGTGACATCGAAAGTAGCACCCTAATAACTGATCAATGGGCGATCTATGTTAATTGATGTGATCTGTTGTCGCAGCGGAGTGATGTGTGGGAAGTGCTCCCATGCCTAGATCTGGAGGACCACTAGGGGTCCTGTTATGTCACTTATCTCTACATGAGAAGCCATGCATAGCTGTCTGTATAGCCATGCCAAGCAAGCTGCTCCCCATGCAAATTGTCCTGCTGTCTCCAAGTCATCGAGCAGCTGGGGGTACATAACATGAACCATATTCGACGATTTGTCTACAATAATGAAACCCCTTAGTAGCAGTAGAATATATGCTCTAGCATATCGCTGGAGAGTGATATCATCTGCCTGATCAAGTAGCACTCTAAAGTGTGTATCCAACCATGACATCTTCAACCGGCCACGATCCATGTCCACATCGGCCTGTGGTCTAACACCTTGTAACTGGTGACATAACTCCAGCCAATCAATCCGAGATGTACCAGTAACTGTATGGCTATCAACGGGCAGACCGGTGAGTATAGCAACGTACGTCCTATAACGTCACAGTCCAGTCTCTCGACGGCAAGTGAAACGTATGCGTCTCTGGATGCCATCTCTCTACTAGAGCTGTAATAATGTGCCAATCCAACTGTACAAACGGTATCTGAGCAGCACCTATGAAATCGGCATGCAATAGAAATGGAATAAGTCTCTCATCTAGGACTATAGGCATGCCATCCTGCTGTTTGAGCTTCGCCTCTCTATGGCGACATTGTAACACCACATGTTCCTGCATTTGAAAACAAATCCATGACTCGATCTGTGTGTTTAGATGATTTAAGTAATTGGATGAGGAAATAATCTTACCTGTCCCTCCCATGCCAACCTCGATCTATGAACAGGTGGCCCTGTAAGTATGGAGTCATCAAGCAGTCTCGGATCCATCTGTAATAAAGAAAGTAAGGAATAGTGTTAGTAGAAGCATATTTAAAAAAAGGAGCAAGAATAAATGAAGTATGCGATGTAAATGTAGCAAAAAAAATGACATGAACCAAACAAATACCACTACGACTCGACTAGCTCGTAAGGGTCCTACTAGCCGCTCACCTGCTAGGACAACTTCTGATGTTGTGGCTTGTCTGCCCACATGAATTGCATGAATAACTTCATGGACCATCTGGAATATCCGTCTCATTCTAGAACTGTTTTTTTTTTTTCTTTTTCTAGGACTATCCCTTTTCCTAATAAGTCCTAGGATGGGGTGCACTTTGGAATGTTGAGAGAAGTCCAATTAGCCTTATCTGCTGCAGGTATAAAGGATCACCCATACACCCCCAACTGATTCTCCCATCTGTACCATTGCCCTACTTGGCCAACACAATCCATGTGCAGAGTTCCCATTACTGCCATTGTATGGGAGCATGAGATTTTATATATCTGCCACTTATTGCATGTGTATCTGCCTGCTCGCAACTCCACTTTGTGAATGTGATCCCCCTTTTGGCCATACATTATAAGGCGCGGAGTGGTTACATCCTCAAATACTCGTTCGTGGTAGTCGAAACACGTTACTCGATAGGCGCTTGCTACATTGTTCCACCTTTCAAACTTCTTTGCAACATACAATGTAAGCAACATATCCGAATTCATTGCTTTGCTAGCCTTTTGTCTTTGCTTGTTGAATATGGAGTTGCCTCCCATCTCCACTCAACCTTTGTTCCTGAATTTGCCTCTGTTATCGCATTAGGTATATGCGGGAGCTGAACATATGACTATTCCTAACTTTCATACACCTGTTCAATAGCTTTTCGCTTCGCCTCACGAATTCTCTTAATATGAATATTGTACTTAAACTCTTTCAATATGGTCAATTTCAAGTCCTTTGCTCTCACATCTGGAGAATTACCAATCTCCAGTATAATGCACCTAAAAGTGTTAGTCGAGTATAACTGAGAGTGGTCCTGTTCAGTTATTACGAATCTCCACTTGTAACCTCTATTATGAATATCGGTATATTTAACTGCCCATGGCCTCAGGACCGAGTCCACCACTTTGAAGTTATAATGATTCGATATATGCCACATTTTAACTGCCCGTATGAGATGATCTTTAGTCTCAAACCACATCACAACCTTGAATTCATTGTCGAAACTCCAATTGTCAGCACTTTTTTTTGGCTCATCATCAAATGCATCATAACCATTACCAACATTAGCAGTGAAAAAGCGTACTGGCACTGAGCTCCCAATTGCATCAACGTCTGTAAGAGACACAAAATAGTGCTAGTCATCTCTATTACGTTGTACGCCAGTTACAACATCTGCCTAGGGAAAAGTTTCCACATTATCATTTCCATCATTATCACAGTCATCACTAGATTTACTTACTAAGGAGTCTTGCATCACATCAGTATCGTGATCACATGCCTAATTAGTGTAGTATTTTCAAAGTTATCCATATGCACCTGTGCACTACTTATTGTCTGGATTGGGGTTAAGTTTGAGTCTATCAACCCTTCACTATTAACATTTCCATCAATACCCACTTCCCCTGCAGGTACCTAAAGCAGATCATTCTCAAATATCTGCACATACATAGGCACTGATCCCTCAGTGTACACCAATATCTCATGTGTAACCTCATCATTAGTCACTGGAATAACATCATAACACAGCGTCCTATCTCCAATAACTACCCTATGATACAGCTTAACCCCTTTGTGTAGGCCTATTTACCTTAAATCTATTACAAATTATACCAAGTATTTCCTCATATATTGAATTCTTACTAACACTGACTACCGCAACTGGCCCCTTATCATAACCAAAACCATCATTCCCCTCTACAATGTTATCATGAGTGTACAGTACAAACATGGCCTTATCTATTTCCTCTCCTCACCTACCTTTTTATCTCATAAAACATAAGGTGAATACATGAAATTCGCACCATAACTTATTTATCGCACTTATATAATATTTAAGCATATTTACTAATGCTATTATATTGATCCGAGTCTTCTAATAGTATATTATCAATGTGCATGATGTATACAGTATATAATTTCATGATTTGGTTTCTAATTTCAAAAACTAAATATTATAATCACAATTACATCAATTATCAAAAGAAAAACTATAAGACCAAAAAAAGGGAAAAAAAAAAGTTGTCCTTCGATCCGAAAGGAAGGAACAACACGATAAGGACAAAAAAAAAAAAAAACACCACGCAAGCTCGTTTCCTAAACTCATACCACAATGCAACAATACTAACAATAAATGTAGGATCTCAACATCCTATGCAACATCACAAATAGTGAAAATTCATGCGAAAATTAAAAACGAAATTACCTATCGATTTTGGTAGGATTTCAGGATTTTTTTCACAATTTTATCATTTCTCCAACACCTAACAATCGATCCAACTCCAAATGATGCCCTAATTTTGCCTCAATCGCAATTGGGAAAATGGGAACTAAGCTTTTGGTTTGGGATTTGGGAATTTTGAGAGAATTTGCTACACGCGAAATGAAGAAGACGAGGTGCTATCGTAAATATAGTGCTCGACAACTTCGTCTATTGAAGAGATAAGATTATCTGTTAAGGACCTCGTCTCTTCAATAGACGAGGTCCTTAGTGAAACACCTCCTCTCTCCAAGAGATGATGTCATTACTTAGAATGAACCTTGTTTCTTGAAGAGACAATGTCAACTTGCCTAAACTGGAAATATTTTATTCCCAGTAGCAATTCCATAATTTTTTTAAAAAATAATAATATTTTTTTCCTTTTCCTACTTTATACTTCTGGCAATTTTTAAATTTTTATGTTTCCTAAATAACTATTTTTTTTCTAAAATGTGGTCATATATATAATATGTTAAAATTTAAATTAAATTTATTTCTCCATAACATGCCAATAGAAAATTTGTTAATTTTTACTATTATATATATAGCTATGAGAACGAATAAAATGTTAAAGCTATCTAAATTGATGGAGCTCAACATATTAACAATTCATTTTTCCTAATAGCTTTCATAAGTAATTTTTTCTTCCTTCCAATAATTTGTCTACTATTCAATTAAGTTATCAAATTAATTATTAAACACACATTGCACATACATTATCTACTTATATCTGGTTTATATAAGTCTTTCTATTAAATTTAATTTTGACACATTTATAATTGCTATGAAAATAATTTATTTGTATATTAGTTCATCTATAATTTTTATTTTCAAGTTTAGCTTAACTTTGAAACTTGCTTTCATGATGTCATTATTTTGGAGCTATCAAATTATATAAAGCTAAAAACTATATAAAATTTTAATTTTTTTTATTGTTTTAACATTGTTAAATATACTTCATGTTTTTGAAAGATATTCACTTTGGATTATATTAAAAGAATACATCATGAGCATAGTTATCTCTATATAACATAAGTTTTTGTGAATTTTTACGGCCCTTTATCAATCATCTAATAGTTAAAATAAATATAATAATTTATATATTAAGTATTTTAATGTTGCAATAAGCAGACTATGGATTTAACTATTAAATAACCAAGGTGATTGATTTAGTTAAAGAATATGGTGAGATCATAAAATTTTCATAAGTTATCTTCTCATTATGTGCACTGCTGATCATTTTAAGAAGGGTAATATTTTTCTATTTAATTAATAGATATGCTTGCAATATGGATATTTAATAATTATTTTTATATTTAAATTTTATCATACCAATATTCTTTTTAATCTTTTTTACACACATTATATTTAAGCAACAATTATTTTATATATAAGTTAATAACATAAAATGATAAAAGGTTTATGTAAATAGATAGATTAGGCTAAGAATAAAAGTTTATATATATGCATGTGTAAAAAACAAAATATGGGTCATATGTGATTTAGAAATAATTTTCTTTTTGGCCACTTTGATTCATGTTTTCATTTACCATTGGATAAATGTTAATGGATATATAAAATTTATCAATTTTTATACTTATAATTAATAACTTAAAATTAAAAAATTAATTTATTACAAGATAAATTCATGTTTACATATCCATTTAAAACAAAATTATGCAAATTCAAATTGGTTAAAAAAATAATTACAAAAATATCATTACGGTATCGCATGATATAGCTACTATACAGTAATTTTATAATCCCCTTAATTTTATATAATCTGATTATAATAAATACTAACAATATAATATAGAATCGTAAAGAACAATAATAAAAGTCACTAAAATCACTCTCAATTTTTTACGATTTAAAAATTATTAAAGTACAAATAAATTTGATTATAGTTAGTAAAAATTAAAATTCTTACAAATAAAATTTTAGAATACAAAATGTAACTTTTATAACACTAAACAATCAGTGATTGATGATAAATCAATCATTATTATAAACTTCAAAATTTTTTTACCTCAAGTTTAGTAATTAGAAAATAAAATTATACACTAATTAAATAATGATACAATGAATTCAAATTATTTCTAATATTTTAAAACCTTAAAGTAGCACTACAAAACTTATCATTATCAAAATGCATAATTCTTAGGACAAAATTTCATAGTAGGTGTACAAAACTAAATATGTGAAAATAATCAACTTTAAATTTCAAGAGAAATACAAAGCGATTAATCGTTTAAGCCTATTGGCTAAAATGATAAGGATATACTACTAGAATTATAAATACACGATGGAAACAAAAATAAATCTGTAACTAACAATCCAAACTTCTAATAAATATTTAGATTGCACCAATGTTCTAGCTAGGAAGTTCTAAGCCTATAGGAACTAAAGTCCTAATATGACCTATCAGGCCTAGAAAACCTTAATCGCGTAAATTTTGAACTCATAAATAATCTAGAGATCTTATAGAAGCTTTATATAAATTTTTAGATATAAAATCCCTATAAAACTAATACATAAATACGTGAAGAACTTAATACTTGATGAATTAACTTATGATATTAATTAAATAAATATTAGATTAAGTAATATATGCATATAGAGTGTAAAATTGCAGTAAGAAACTAGCTGCTCATTGTTAGGAAAATTCTTCACATCATTGCTATCGACTTGAGCTAAATTGTCCACAAAAGTCAACATGAAAAGGACCTAACAACCAATTATGAAACATCAACTAGTTTACTTAGTAATTGAGGAAGAAAACCTAAACCAAAATTGGAGAAACCGATGCAAAATTTCCTCCTAAATTTCCCCTAGTAGTTGTTGCTTATAGAAGATAGCTTGCAAATTGATTCCAACTGCATATAATCTTAGGATTTCTAGGTAGAACTTAAGCTCACAATTTTGACAAGTTGACTCCTTAAAGCTTTAATAGAAATAAAACAAATAGACACAAGCCTTAAAACCACTTGCTTATTTGGTGCAAATTTCCTCCCAAAATTTTCGTGACCTGTAGCTAAAATAAGAGACAACATACTTCAAAAATCCTATAAGCTTCCAATAATTTTCATGGACCAGCTAGTCTCATTCACACATAGAAGTAGTTATTAAAGTTATCTTTATAACTCATGTAAATAGGTATAATTTACAACCCAACAAAGCCTTAGAAAGTTGCAAAATTGGTTGCAACTTTTGTCCCTATTTTCGAGAATAACAAGTTGGAAATGTTGACATTATATTACCAGCTGGATCTCATTTTCCACATGAAAATTCTCTAGAGTTTTTAAGGGATTAACCAAATTAAAACCAACTTGCAACTTGCCTCAATTCTCCTCCCAAATTCCCATAAATTTCAGCTTCAATGGAGGAGAAAACGTGACAAAAATTTCAACAACCTTTTCCACCATATATGACCCTATAGATTGTAGGTGTAAACAAAGCTAGCAAAGTTTGATATGTTAACTATAGAAATGATATTCTCTGTCTATATATGTTTCATTGTTGAATACATGTATGTTTTTATAGGCTATACAAAAGTGCTAATAATGGTAATGCATGAGTTATGCATAAAATTATGGTAATACATCAAATGATCCTAATTCCATAATTTTAGCACAATAAAGATAGTTAAGTCAAAACCAAATTAATGACATTCAAGTCAAAACCCATCCTCAAGTTGGTGCATGGATATCTTTCATGCCCAACTTATCTAGTAAGCTATAGAACACTTTGCTAGAAACAACTTTTGTGAGAATGTCTGCTAGTTTGTCTTTTGATTTTACAAAAGGAAATTGAACTACCTTTGCCTCAAGTTTTTCTTTGATAAAATATCAATCTACTTCAACATGTTTTGTCCTGTCATGTTGAACTGGGTAATGTGCAATCTCTATGGCCGCTTCGTTACGACAAAACAGTCTCATACTTGGCTCAGATGAGTAGTCAATTTCTTTTAACACCTCTTTTAACCAAAGTAGCTCACAAAGTTCCTTTACCATACCACGAAACTCAGCATTTGCACTAAATAACGCAACTACTTTTTATTTCTTACTTCTCCATGAGACTAAGTTGCCTCCAACAAAGGTAAAGTACCCATATGTGGATTTTTCTATTAGAAATGCTTCCTACCCAATCTACGTCTGTATAACTATCAATTTTTAAATGATTGCACCTTTTAAACATAGGCCCTTTTCCTGGAGATGCTTTTAGATAAAGTAAAATTCGAGCTATAACTTCCATATGTTCTTTACTCAAATTATGCATAAATTGACTTACTAGGCTCACGACAGAAGCAATATCTAGGCATGTGTGAGACAGATAAATTAACTTCCCTACAAGCTACTGGTATCTTTCTTTGTTGGTGGGTATCTAATCTAAACATTCTCCTAGTTTGCAATTTTGAACTAACGAAGTGTCTGCGAGCTTACAGTCAAGCATGTATGTTTTAGCTAAAATGATAAGCACATACTTTCTTTGCGAAAGAAATATTCCTTTACTTGATCGAGCCACCTCAATTCTTAAAAAATATTTTAAGCCTCCAACGTTTTTCATTTCAAACTCAATTGATATACGTTTTCACAGGCTCACAATCTCTTTCTCATCATTTCCTGTAATTATTATATCATCGACATAAATTACAAGTGCAGTTACCAACCTTCCTTGATGCTTTAAGAATAAAATATTATCTGAATTGCTTTGTTTGTACCCTTACTTCTTCATAGCCAAGCTAAATTGTCCAAACCATGCCCTTGGTGACTGTTTTAGGCCATATAATGCCTTTTGCAACTAACATGTTACCCCATATTGTGATGCAGCAAAGCCAAGTGGGACATCCATGTAAACTTCTTCCTCAAGGTTCCCATGAAGGAATGCATTTTTGACATCGAATTGATGCAATGGCCAATCCAAATTGGTGGCAATTGATAGTGAAACTCTCATCGTAGTTAATTTCACCACTAACGAAAATGTTTCTTGATAGTTAATGTCATATGATTGTGTGTATCCTTTGCAACGAGCCTTATCTTGTATCGATCTATGGTTCCATCTGCCTTATATTTAATAAAGAACACCCATTTACATCCTATTGTTTTCTTACCTTTTGGTAGTGTTGTGAGATCCAATATATTGTTCTTTTGTAGTGCTGCCATTTCTTCGGTTATTGCATGGGTCAATCTGGGGTCATTCAAAGCCTCTTGAATTGTATTTGGGATGTACTCAGATGATAGCTTATTCACAAATGTCTTGAGTGGCTGTAACATTTTATCAGTGCTAACATAATTGACAATTGGATATTTAGTTCCTTCCTTGCCATAGTCTAGGGAATATCGATTTGGTGACTTTCCCCTATTGTACCTGGAAGGCAATTTATATTCGACAGGAGTATCGTCATCATTATTAGAAAAGGGATTAAGGAACTGTACCTTAAGATTATTCTCAGGAGTTCGAGAGCATATTGTTTCATGGTACAATCCATTCATTTGAAAATATTCCTGCAACTCTTTATTGTCATGTTATCCTCTATTATTAGGATGAAAGACTTGAAGTTTAGTAGAAAATCGGGTCTTAATCATAGTATGGAAAGAGCGAAAAATTCCAGCAACCTCATTTTTACTTTTCATCAAGTAAAGCTACATCATACGCATACAATTATCAACAAAAATCACAAACCATCTAATTCCTAAAGAATTTGAAATGGGAGCTGGTCCCCAAACATTAGAGTGCATCAACATAAATGGTGTATCATACCTTTTTGAATTTATTAGGTAGGAAACTCGATGACTTTTAGCTAAAATGCAAGTTTTACATTTTAACTTTATGTCATCTAAATTAGAGAACGATCTTGGAAATAAATGTCTTAGGTAGGAAAATGATGGATGTCTTAATTGAAGATGCCACAACCAAATTTCTCGCTCTTTTCCACACATTCGACTAACATTGTTAGCTTAACCAACACTGAGATCATCTATGTAGTACAACCCCCCTCTTTTAGTACAACGACCAATAATCTCCTTGGTCAGAATATCCTAGAACAAGAAAAAGTTAGGATAGATTAATACACAATAGTTTAATTCTTCAGTGAATTGTCCAATAGATAATAATCTATTTGAAAGTGCTGGAACAAGTAAAGTATTTGATAAAGAGAGAGAGAGGATGAAAGTGCCACTTTTCCAGCCCTTGTAACAAGGTATTTCACACCATTTGCATCAGTGATATATATATCCATCTTTATTGAGTTGTTTTAGAAAAATCTTGTAGGTCTAATGTCATGTGATCACTTGCTCTCGAATCAACGACCCAATTGCTGTTACTTGATTCATTTTGTGCAAAAGAACAATATGCTGCAGCTAGTGTTTGATTCCATACCTTTGATGTTTTGGATGTTAAGTCTACAAGTATTGATGAATCTGTTTGGGAGCTTTGTGTTGAAGGGTTCTGATCTCTCATTCTCAGATTTTTAGAAATCTATCTCTCCTTCTCTACCTCTCTCATTTGTTTTTTTTTTTTAATCTTTGTGCTAATCCACAGTGTTAAGTCTCCTAGTTTGGTTTTGATGATAACAAAACATGTATGAATGTTTACTAACAAATTCATTAAGTGTACAGTGCTTAAATGTGATCAAAGGTTTATGAAAATGTTTTTCAGAAGAAATTCAATTCAGAAAGTATTTCAGAAAGTGTTTGGAAAGTTTTTCAAAAACAAATGTATAGTCAGAAAGTAACTCAAAAAGTAAAATCGTTGGTTTACAAAACTCTTATAACGGTCAGAAGGTCAATTAGAGGGTGAATGTCACTATGAACGAGTTTCACGAACAAACTTCAAGAAATTAGATTTTCTATGATTCTTTATGGATTTGAAGACCCAACTCCAAAGTTGAGTGTATTTGGGTAATCCATTCAATTATGTTCCACTAAGTTGGTTCAAATATTCAAGGGGATTCAAGTTTACATTGAATTAAAAGTGTTATTCTTGAAGATTTAATATTATGACAACAAGGATATTTAATAACGATGTCAAGATGTGTTCAAGATTCGGTCCAAATCTGACATGAAAAGCTTATCTGATAAAAGTATCTATTTATGAGATACCTAGAACATGATTTTCTATGGCCAAAGGAATTTAAATTCAAAATAGATTATGGACAGCAAGATATGGGGTAATATCAAAGGAACACAAATCTTTTCAAGCATGAACAGTATCAGGGGATATTTATCATAAAAAATATTGCCAACAATGTTCAAATATCAAGTCTTATCCACAACAAGATAATGATAAATGATCAAGTCTTTCTTATCTTCATGAAGTGCAAAAATTTTGGAACAAAAATCATCAGCCAACCTTATCTTTTATATTCGTTAGAAGTTTTAACTAGAGGACTTCGTCTAAAACAAAGAGCAAGATATCAAGAAGATATCTTATCTAAACTTGTGAATTTCCATCCATCTAGCCGTTGAAAATAATAAGATAAATATACCTACTAGAGTCTAAGAAAATAGAACAGGAGTGAAAATAAAAAGAAGTTGTTGCTCATTATGAATTATTCGTGTCCAAAACACTGTTACTTTAAATTGTCTTTCCTGCACAAAAATTGAGAGGATATTTTAATTATTAATTTCTCATTTGATTTTGATTTGTACTTTGTGTGAGATTAAGAGTTACAAGTAGACTCAGTAGATTGATTGTTAGCTTGAGGAAAGCTTGGAGAATCAGGCTGAGTGCATTGTAGCCAAGTGCTTTAGCAAGGACAACTTGTAATTTGTTGATTATTCGATACAGTGGAACAAACCAGTGTGGAATACCGGGTCTCCGATTTGGAGTTAAAAAAGAGGACTGACGCTCAAGGTGGAACCTCTATAAATTGATTTTGCACTCTCTACTCCCTTATCTTTCTTTATGTCATGCATAATTAACTGTTTTTCTTAGCAGTGTTATATGCTCAGAAAGTAAATCAGAGAGTAACTAGAATATCTTTTCTTAAGTAGAGAGTTAATTAGAAAGCAAAACTGTGAGTTTAACTTTGAAATTATTGTTTGATCTTTTGTTTATTTGAGTAAACTCTTTTGATTTGAGTTTTGTTCAAAGATACTAGTTATTAAGTTTATTATTTTGAAGAAATTTTTAAAGCCATTAAATTTGAGTAACTAAGTGGTGTGAATTTGTTTGAAATTTTGAAAAGTAAAATTTTTATTAATAATCAATTCACCCCCCCTCTCGGTTATTCTTTTGGGACCAACACACAGAAAAAAAGTCATGCAGGTCTTAAGATCTAATGCTCTGATACCATGTAGGTATGATATTCTCTTTTCATATATGTTTCATTGTTGAATACTTGTATGTTTTTATAGGCTATACAAAAGTGCTAACAAAAGATAGAAATAACTATTTTACATGAGTTATGCCTAAAATTATGGTAATACATCAAATGATCATAATTCCATAATTTTAGCAAAATAAAGACAGTTAAGTCAAAAGCAAATTAACGATAGTCAAGTCAACATTAACTACCTTAGGTCCAATGAAAACCCATCAAAAAGACACATAGGAAGTTAATTGTTGACTTGAGAAATCTGATATAAAACCAACCTTAGAAGCCTAAAAAATTTTAGGCGAAAGCAGCCACCAACTACTGTTTTTCATACACTAAACATTTCAACTCCCATCTCATTCACAGCTGTTGTTTGACCTATATAAATGGGAGTTAGTAGCCAACAAACAAGCTTGTTATTTCCCCTATCAGTTGGAATCAAAACCTGAACAAACAACCAAACAACAACGCTTATTTTTTCTTGAACAAATAAGACGAAAACAGAGCAAGCAACCCCTTGTTTTCCATAAAGCTTCACCAATAACTTCACTTTTCATCAATACAAAGCATAACAAGCAAACCAAAACTTGATCCCCATCATCAACCATTAGATCAATACCACAACCAATATTTACGCAAACAAAATCTAACAAAACCAAAACTCACTTATATCCCACTTATTCTTTACTACCAACGTAAACTATCAGGGTAAGGAAATTACTCATTCGACTAGGTTTACTCTTAGAACAAATAAAGTTAAATCCTCTATTTTGATCCTAGGTTTCGAATCTCCTAGAAAGAAGGGTTTATCCACACCATGCCCACTCCATCAAGGTAATTCTCATCCTATTATAGAGCTTATATTCCAACTATGTAGAAACTAGAAAATTTAATAGGTAAAATTGCTTATATAGATCATGCCTTGTTCAGTCCATGGGTATATAAGATACCTAATTGACAAGATGAATTATCAATGTGTTAATGATATTCAACTTTTTAGAACACTAAGCTTTAGGAAATTTCAGATCTAAAGAGGAAGAAAATTAGACCATGAAAGGCGTTAAATAGATAAAATAAATTGTATTGACACAACCATCATAAGCCAAAAATAACCCCACCAATGAGAAGTACATGAAAAATCCTATGAATCAACTACTCATTTGTTAAAAATGGATAAGAAATGGATTAGATATCATAAAAACAAAAATCCACTTCTTGCAGTAAGATTTTTCCACGAATTATAGAACTGATCCTATATTTTTGCCATCTTAGAGATCTTGTTAAGTGAAAACAACATCAATTGATTGTACTCGAAAAATCTTATGAAAATCACTATTTATTCATAAAAAACGGACTAGAAATGAGTTCGATATCACAAAAGCAAGTTCTAGATAAAGCTACCATATTTCTACCTGAACATTGCAGATGTGTTTTATAAATTTGAATTTCTTACATGTTTCTTTTCCTAAAAATAACACCACTACTAGAAAGTACTCAAAGAGCAATATCAAATCGACTATTTATACATCGAAATCGGATTAAAAATGAGTGAGAAATCGTGAAAACAAAAACTCATTAAGTGCTGTCAAATTTTATCATAAGACATGCACAACAAGCACTTAGTGAGCGCTCAAGAAGACACTCCATGAACGCTCTATAGGCACTCGATGAGCGCTCCAAAGCCGCTCCATGGATGCTCCAGAGGTGCTCCATGGGCACCTTTGTCCTAGCCCCTAAGTGCTCAATTTGCACTCTTAATTAACATACTTAATGTTATATACATATATTTTGTATACCTGTGTATATATATCCCTATGAATAAATATATGTATACAACTAGTTTTATTATATTTCTTTATCCTAAAGTGTAAACACATATAATACCCATCAATAACTTAACTTAGATTAAATATTATCATCATATACATAACTCCTTAATATTTATGTATATGTATAGTTACTACTTGGTCATTTTCATTATCTCTATTATTTCATTTTCTTCTCTACATATTTGAGTTGTACACTATCTCCTACACAGGTAATGTAGAATGGCAGTGTAAATAGAGCATTACTTTTCCTTCTACACAAGTCGTGTATTGACAGTGTAAGACACAAAACGTCACTTCTCCTTCTACACACTTGTGTAACCCACTCATGTAGATCTTAAACCATATTTTCCTTTCTTTCCCAATATGAAATTACACTCTAAGGACTACACCATGCATGTTATGATCTTAAAAATAAAATTTACAAAAATAAAGTAGTAATTAAATGATAGAATATAACCTATAAATAATAAAAATTCCAATTTACGAAGACACATAAGGTTGACAAATGAAAAAATAATGAATAAATATTCATTATCAACACGGACACTAATGGATGTCATATTTAGATAAACTTAAAGATGGTAGAATCATCCTAAATAGAAATATAAATATCAATTAAAATCAACACAAGCAAAATGAAAATAAATAATAGGTAATGAATATTAACTGCCTTAGGGTAGACATACTAAAAGGACTACATAAATAATAAAAACTTAATAATAAAATGATTAAGTAAAGTAGGACTTAAAATATTATATAAGTCAAATTTGGATTAGAAGTAAAAAAATAAGACTAAAAATAATAAAAACCGATTTTAGGACTTATTACAAAACTATAAATATGACAATGAACAATTGCTATTTCATTTCATCGGAGATATTGAGTCCACATTATCAAACCTCGAGTACTTTCCAAGGACGAATCAAGTAAACAAGAATGCTCAGGTGAGGGAATTCTGATGATCTGCTATTTGCTTGTGTTTGCTGCTGCTTGTTATTATTTTGGTTATATGACTTGTCCATTGAATAACTGATTGTTGTGAATGCTATCATCCATATGATCGCTTGAATAAATTGATAAGTATAATCACTCGACTAAAATAATCGGATGCACTCGTCGCATGTGCTTGAAATCACCTATAGCAAATGCCCTGGATTTGTAATTGAATGTATTTTCAAAAGGCCACAACTTGGAGAATCTTAGGTTGCTCTTTTATTTTCCAAATGAGTTTTAACTAAAGAGTCTATGAAATAAATACGAGACATTTCCAAGTATTGATTTGGCAGTAGATGTTACATGAGATGGGATCTACTTGCCTAATTCACCATTATTTGGTGATGGATTGTTTGATTCACCATTAGTTGATGATGGATTATTTGATTCGCCATTATTTGGTGATGGTTAGATTTAAATATTAACCAGCGTAAATCACATGAAGATGTTAGGGCATATTGCTTTTTACCAATAACGTGTAAGCATTGGGCAAGTTTGGATGGATGCTGCCATTAGGTAACCTCGTTTGGGGTAAGGCGAGGTGTCCCATGCGTGTAAGTATGGAAGACAATTGATATGTAGACAGTGTAAATCTACATCATTTATGGCTCCAGACTCCTATAGATGTTTTGCTTGCTTTCATCATGTATACATTCTTATCGCATGTAGATAGATATGCATGAATGTTTAATTAATGCTTGATAACTTGCATGATCGATAGTAGTGAGGAATGAACTCACCGAGTTGTAGTTTCTTTCACCCCCAAACAATTTTTATATAGGAATAACGCTAGCTGGGAACGGGCTAAGAATGCGTGGAGAGTGCTTCTCTATCAGACCTTCTTGAAGCTAGAAAGTTAGATTGCTATGGACTTAGAATATAATTTCGAATAAATTGTACAAATAGCTGAGAATTTACATTTTGTAGGGTTTTAATATTTGGTAGGAGATACCAATTCTTTACGATCTTTGTAGAATGTGGAAAATTGGATTCCATAGTTGAATTTTAATAAAACTATTATATGTATATGTATCACCCAAATAAGAAATATTAATAGAGTCTTATAATCTCTGACTTACAAGATGGTTCTCATATTACGGATGCATACATGGTATGATAACTTTAGGATAATCCTACTAAGTCTTCTTTTGAGGCGTGGCAAATTTCACTTATATCGCAGAATCATAATGCGATACTACTACATTATCCCTATAACAACTGATACTGAGAGGTTTTTACTTTTTTTTCTCCTTTCACATTCGTCAATGTATTGATCTAATATAAAAAAAGACAAAGATTAGGGTAAAATAAAAAAGCTGTATGACAAGTCATTGCCTTAGGAACGTTGAAGGAGTCTGCACAATATTAATATGATATATACAAAAAACCTTAGAGAAACAAAAGAAAAGTGATGTGAGAGGTCGGGAAAATTTTTCTAAAGATGGACTCACTTTTTCTGCACACACAGTGATTGTCGAATGGTTGGCATATTCTAGTATAAAATTTTTTAGAAATTTGAACGTTTACCATTGTTGTATCGCAGTTTAGATGTATAACACTATTATAAATATTTATATCACATCTCATATGTATAATATAACAATAGTACTTTTGTAATTTTTTATGTAATTTTATTTTTATAATTTTGTAGTACAAATAGTAGGCACATTTTTTACCCATTTTCTTACTCATAAGATGATTTGTACTTTATAAAATTTGTGTTCAAAAGTTAATCTTTAAAAAAAAAAAAAAGAGAAAGAAAGAAAGAAAAACTCAAGTACAAGCTGGTGCAAGCCCAGACAAATTATGGGCCTTGGTTCCTAGTTGCCTGCTTCATTCGTAAGGGTTTTTTTTTTTTTTTTTTTTTTTTTTTTTTGGGTTGTTGGTTGGGCATTCAAGAGGTTTGCAACAGAACATAGTGCACAGATTCAGGAAGCTCCCCATCACAACCAGACCAGACCAGACCAGACAGCTATCGAAAAGTGAAGAGGTAGAGCTAAGCAGAAGCATGTCGTTCATGAGAGGAGATGTCCTCACTAAAGCCAGAAAGCTTGTTAAGGGCTTGGCCATGTCCGAGCCTACTTGGCTTAAAGCCATGCAACAGTTTCTCTCTCTCTCTCTCTCTCTCTCTCTAGATGTTCATTTCAATTTTTGCTTAACATTCGGTCAATCCACAACGTTATTTGTTCGATGAAATCTGGGCTTGGAACCCTATGTGTTCAAATTCAACTTAACACTGGATTCGACGCATTGGAATTGGTTTTTATTAGGGTTTAACTAATCGCTTCGTAATCAATTTATGAATTGGCATATTTACGCTAATGTTGATTGAACTCCGTGTATTGGCGAAAAGTCTATGTAGTTTGTAATTTTCTCGCGTCTAACTACTCTTCTGCATTTCAAATGAAAAAAAAGACAATTTTGACTTGTTTGCTATAATCAAATAGGATTCAAATAGTTGTTGACTTCAAATTTTAAACTGAGTAGTTGATTGAGTTTGATTTATCGGCAATTTATTTCGTGGTGTAAATTTCAGTGTTGGAGATGTTTTTGGGGGGCTGTGTTTAACTACTGATTGTGTTTTCAGGGCACCGCCGGCTACATTTCCACGAGTCAATGAGATCAAGAGGATCACTCTCCCTGAAGATGTTTATGTCAAAAAGTTCTATAAGAAGCACCCAGATTCACTACATGAGGATGCCTACAAGTATAGTTTCTGTTATTTAATTGCCTTTGTACAAATTAGCTGCTTCTTTTAAATTAATTTATAGGCGTAAAGCATTAGGTTTCGGTTCTTTGATTTTTGCTGGTGAATGCTCAAATGTATGAATGCTCAAGTGTTGGATGCAGTGTGGATCCTTTAACTGCACACTTTTGTTGAGCTTTGAGTTCATAATTGCTTGGTTAGCATTAAATGTTGTTTGGAATGTGTTTTGTCAACCGTGATAAGAATGGTGTGGTGAATTTATCCATGTAATGTGAATATCAGCTTTTCTTAAGATACAAAAGCTAGATATGCGAAGCAATATAGGCCATTGTGCTTAGACAGAATGGCTTGATGTGTCTTGTAGGATAGTTAGCCGTATAACATCTGGTGACAATGCAACTACAAAGACCTTGCTGAAGGGTGGTTTGAGGATCCTGCTGCTTGTTCCGTTGCAAATTTTTGCATGATGTGATTGCAGAGGCATTATTTTTTTCAGACATGCCCATTTAAATTTTAGTCATTTGGATATTATGACCTTCCTTACATTGTTTGAGATCTTGCTCTCCCTAAATTCAATATAAATCTTCACTGAATTGCAAAAGCTATTACGTGACAGTTAGTTCAAATTTGTGTGTGCTGACTTAATTAACTCATCATGTTTGATCAGGTTTCGTGGCCTTGAACCCCCACCAGCACGTGTTTTTGCTCAGCGAGTGCTAGAGTTGAAGGACCATGGAGCTAGCGAGCAAGATGCTATGGCTGTAGCAGATGTATGATGTTGATTCTTATTCATAAATGTCTTATACTATTCTGAAGATTGTATATTTAGTTGTGTTAATATTTTCTTCCCTTGTTTTTAATTGAATCAGTTGCTAACTGATGTAATATGTTATGTGTTATACAGATGGAATATCGGATGGAGAGAAAGGGGAAGAAGAAAGCTTATGCTCGTCTGAAACAGATTGCAAAACTCCAAGGGAAGCGACCTCCTCCCAATCCTTATCCCAGTGCTATCAAGGAGATACAAGCTTTAGAGAGACCGTATGTCCGTGCGCGGTTTTTTGATCCCGCAGTTCGCAAAATCGCTCAAAGGTTAGAAGAGGAAAGAGCAGCTGAAATGCGTGAAAGAGGTTGGGGTGGCTTCCAGGAAAGAGGAGGAGGCGAGTTCGAGGAGAAAGGAGGAGGTGACTTTAATTTTCAGGAAGGAAATCGTGGAAGAGGAGGTGGTGGCTTTCCTGGAAGAAGAGGTGGATTTCAGGAAAGGGGAGGAGGTTTCTTCTAATATTAAGGTGTTGGGATGTTAATAAGGTAACACTGCCTTCTCTTTCTCGAGCCAGTATCTTCTACCAGGTTTCTTGGCTAAGCTCAATCATTTACCAATTTATTGTGCTCAATGACCAATAACCGGATTAGGTCCTTTCAAAACCATTATGTTTTGGGAAATTTTTGTTGTGACAGTTGGGCACAATTGAGCGGCCAAAGCTCACAGATAAAATTGGAGGACTTATTGCCTCCTCTTTTGCCATAATTTGTTACTTGCGGTTTTCTTCTGTATATATGTGCATGACTGCATATAAAATTATCAGTGAGTAATGCTTTATTTTGGTAATACTCATCATGCTTTATTATATATGCTGCATCAATTTGAGTGGGAAATGCTGCAAGTTGTCACCTTATATATATATATATATATATCTGCCTTTACTTTTACCCTTGTGATTTTATATAAACAATTTATGTTTTCTTTTTTAAATGGTAAACTCTAAAGATTCGATCCTTTTACATCTGTTAAAAAATAACTATTTTTTTTAACCCTAAAAAAAGTTGTTTAGATAAATTCACAAGCATACTAGTAAAGTTGGATTAAAACAATAAGAACTTGTAGCATTTTCTGCTTAAATTGATACAGTTTACTATCACAATGAAACAGTACATACCGAACATACACCAAAAAGAGAAGGGGTTGGGGAGGGGGGGGGTTGGGTGAAGATGCACCAAAATCTGTAAATAATAATGGTTTAAGGGAAGAACATAGCAGTAAAAGGACGTAATTTTCTTGAGAAAAGGGCCTTTTTTTTTTTTTTTTTGGTTGCAAACTTTAGTAATCAAACAAACGGAATAGGTAATGGTGGTGGTGTAGCTTAGTGGATTTGTCAAGGTCTTCCAAATGGGATGTACCAGTTCAACGAGAGACCGGTTTGATCTCCTCTTTATGTTTTAAGAACTAAGTTTGGTTTGTGAAATCGTGGATGCATATGTATCCTTACCAAATATCAGAAAATTGTACTCTTTTAAGTCTTAATACCACCAGGACTAGGAAATGAATTTCATTTATTTATTTAATTATTTATTTCTATTTTTCTTTCTATTCAGAGTCATGTGTCTTTTTCTACCACCTGTAAATACCCCGCCAGTATGAAAAGTTCTATGATCTCTGATCAGACCTGATGCTGTCATACATGATGTCCGAAAAGCAAAAGCGATTCCCATAGTAGCAGCAAGCGAAATTATGGGGGACGGGGTTGGTCTCATTTTCTATGAACGAATGCATTCATACATTCTTGTCACGACATTATACCGTTAATATTATTAAAATTAAATTGTTATAAAAAAAATTTAACTGGTTTCATTATAGTCAAAAAATATTTAGACTGTTTATTGGTGGGATGAGACAGGTTAAGCTCCCTTGGGGCCGCAGAATTTTTCTGAAAATAAAGGGAATATCCCTTGGTTGCTCAGAGTTTTAAGTTCATCATCAATCTAAGCACATCTATAAAATATTTCTAATGTCACATCTACGCTTTAGTAAACTTTCAATTTTAGAAGTCTTTCCGTTTTATTTGTATGATTTTTCGGAAGAGGTACTTACCATTTTATTTTAAGTTTTTATGGGTCTTATATTATTATTACTTTTAACCAACACCCTCAATGTTTTTCAAGTAATTATAGTGCAAATAATAATTAATAAATTTATTATCAATAAATTAGATAATATGCAAAACGGAATTAATATATGATAGGCATAAATTGGCAAAAAAAAAAAAAAAAAGAAAAAGAAAAAAGAAGAACAACTAAAAATATTTAAAATCACCCACTATTAAACATTAACAAAGGCCAAATTGCTGTAATGGGTGATCAGTGAAGTTGGGTCCATAACCAATGGTGTTTCATCTTATCATGAAGCTGAATGACACTAACACTTGAGACACCTCAAATTTGAAAATCTCGATATCTATGACATAGCTCGAATATGAAAATCTCGATACTTGTGCTTCTTGGTAAATTATGAAGACACTCATTCTAAACTTTAGATATGGTTTGTTTGTTTTGGCTTTTTTTCGGTAGATACAGACATTTTTTCAAACTTTTTGCTAACAAATTATTTATTAAGAAATAGATATAGATAAAAAAAAGTTGACAGTTCTAATCAAAAGATCAAATAGAATAAATATAGATAAAATTTAGATACAAATCGGATATATTTACACATATTATTTTAAAAAAGATACAGATATAGATACAGATGAAAAACAGACAATCCAAACAGACCCAATATAGACACCACTAAGTTGAAAAATTTAATACTTGCACCCCTTAATAGAAATATAGGCTCCACTATTTGTATTTAGTTGGTAAATTACTAGATTAAAGAAAAAAAGTTGACTCATCTAAATATATTTAACTTTGTTTTTATCTTTTTAAAAAGTAATATGCAATAAGGAATTTGATTGGTCGCATCTATCCAATAAAAAAAAAAACAAAAAACTGAAGTTTTGATTAAAAAATTAAATTTAGAACTCATTATTTCTTCTAGATTAAACTAAATAAATGAGTTGATATTCTTTTTATCTTGTTATTGTTAAACAAAAATAACGGAGCCAGTATTTCTATCGGTTGCAAGTGTTGGGCTTTTTAAATTTGCAAATTTTGTAATATCTAAAGGAAAGGGTGAATGGCAAAAAAAAAAAAAAAAAAAAAAAAAAAAAAAAAAAAAAAGAAGAGCAACAAGTGATATCTTCATAATTTACTCTTTAATTTTTTTTACTCGATATTGAGATTTTCTTTTTGTTTTATTATTATTAAATTGATGCATCAAGTTGGATATTTATGATATAATGTTTTTTTCATAGAAACAATCCTAGTCCGAGAGATTCACATAAGCTGAATAGTGGACGTTTTTATTTAGTTATCTGTTAACTTTTCAAATTCAGAGTTTCCTATAATAACTAAAATTTGCTGAGGTATCTTTATAATATATCAAGGGATTTGAATGTTGAATATTTTCAAATCTGAAATGCCTTTATAACTTTGAAAGTTTACATGAGACATCTCTCTGTATAAAGTTTACCGGCATATCTCCGTAGTTTATTCTTTATGTTTCTAATCTGTTATTTAATGTAAGTTTCGTTGGCACATGCAATGCAATGGATCCGTCATCCGAGACTTGTGGATTCAACAGGCCTTGGGCGGTTCAAGACCTACTCATCTAGCGCCGTATGGAGCCCCCGCCCTAGTTTAGGGATGGTAGTGGCCTGTGCCTAGGTCTACTAGTCCACGCTTAAGCTGTCTAACTCATGCTGCCAAGGAAAGAAAATTCTGTAACTAATCAGATGGCCAATTTCACACACTAGATGGAGGGATGAATGCCTGTCTTTAATAAAAGAATGATGATGATATATTTTGGGCTTACACTTAGGTCACGTGGTGTAAATTTGACTTGTGTACAAAGTGTGAATGACAATCATTGGATGAAAGTAGGGGTGTGCACGGTACGGTTCGGTTCGGTTCGGTTTGCATCTCGAATCGAACAACACTATAATTTACGGTTTGGTTTTTTTTTAAATCGAACCTAACACGGTTCTTAATTAATCGAACAAAAAAAAAAAAACGGTCTGGTACGGTTTGGTTTGCGGTTAGAACCGTTTTTTCATAAAATAAAAAATATATTCTATCGAAAAAGTTCAATTACATATTTCTTATCACTAATGTAAATATAAATAATAATATTTAAAATTACTCATTTATCAAATAAACATGTAAAACTTATAGGAAGAAAAAGATTTCATCCATTATAAAATTATAACTATGACTAGTCTCATTTTTTTGAATTATCTTGAACTATAATGATATACTAGACTTTATCTCAATATAAGACATAAAATGTAATTCGTTGTATGCTTCTAACTAACATATTACCAATTATATAAATCAATAAGTAACTAAATAATAGAACTAGATTAATTAGTAAGACAAATGGAAAAGAAATATGTAGAAGTTAGAATACTAGAGGTTAAATTCTAAAATCTACCTTACTTATAGATAACATAATAATTAAAACATATTATAAAAAATCTAATTTTATTCTAATGAATAAAACATATCTAAGTAAAAAAATTTTACAACAATTACTTTTTTTAAGTTAGAATACTAGAGTTTAAATTCTAAAATCTATTTTACTTATAGATAACATAGCAATTGAAACATATTATGAAAAATCTAATTTTATTCTAATGACTAACACATATCTAAGTAAAAAATTTTAAAAACAATTAATTTATTTTAAAAAATTAATTGTTTTTAAAATTTGTGACATAGATATGTACCATTAATAAAACAATTAAGAGTAAAAATAATATGTTTAATTTTTTTAATATATAAAACGGTTCGGTTCCTTTCAAACCATACGGTTCAGTTCATGGTCCCGAACCGAACTGCGAACCGTTTGCTCTTCAATGAACCGAACCGCGAATTGAACCGTTTCAAAAAAGAACTGAAATTTCGGTTCGGTTCGGTCCGGTCTGGTTCGGTTCATGGTTCGGTCGGTTTTTTTTGCACAGCCCTAGATGAAAAGACAAAAAAATAAGGACCGTCAAATTAGTTTTATAAATTTAAAACTCCATGGTATAAAAGAAGCCACAAAAAAACCCCAATCCATTTTTGCGTATGCTCTTACCCCACAAAGAAACCCTAATCTTCCTCTCATCCCCTCCCCAATTGATGAAACAAGCACAAATCTATTGGCTTATTCCACCTTCACACCAACGACAACAGTGGAGGAGAAAGGTGCTTTATGCACAATGCAGAGCACCGATTTTGGAGCTAAGGTTAAGGTTTTCACTCCCCTTCGCTGTGATCTCATCTCGGTAAGTTTCCATCCTTCTCTCTTTTTCTTTCCCTTGAATCATATGCTTCACTGTTGCTTTGTCTCTTGTTCTTAGGATATTTGTTAGGTGAAACCCTAATCGAACCTTTTTCTTTTTTTCCTTCTTGGTTATACGATGAAATTATACATGAAAGATGATTTCAGGGGTTTTTTTTTCAAGTTTCTTTTCCTTTTTTTTTTTTTGGGTGCAAATGTGAAAGTTACAGTTTTTTTTCCCTGGTTATTCGATGGAAATTGGATGTGAAACTTGATTTACTCAGATGATTGATTTGAAGTGGTTCATGGTTTTTTGGAAAGATAACGCCTTTGTAATTGAGTTTCTTCTTGTAGTTTGCAATGTTTGTCTAATTTCGTTTGGTCAAAGTAGTGATATTTTTGGTTTTGTATGTTAGATACATGATTGTTTATGAAAAATTTGAAATCCACAGTGAAAATTGTAGATAATTTGGATGGTTTTTTGTTGTTTTTTAAGCTTAATTTTATTGTCACCTAGCGGATAGGTGTAAGTGGTACAAGATAAGCAATGTGAGAGATAGTTGGGTATTAGAAAGTAATAATGTGATTTTTGCCCCATTGAGAGTTTGAGTCCCCGTAATAATTTAGATAAAGCTCATATAACAAATAGAGATGAAATTCAATTTTAGGCAGGACTGATTCATAACATGATGATCTTGGTACAGATGTATAGAAGGAGGGGGACTGTTTTTAAGTTTCTTGGTAGACATGTGAAATATCCCAAAGTATCACCTAAGTTAGAAATTTGATTTAAATAGATTAAAATGATGTAAATAAATTAGATATAAGAATTATGATTAGATAAATCAGTGAAAATAAATTAGTAAATAAATATAAGTTGAAATTTGAGATTTCAATTCTTAAAATCCTAAACATATTGTTAAAATGTTTAGTAGATTCTTAAATCCCTAAACTTGAGCCCAACATCCCATACTCTTAGTCCTCATAAATTTTGGAATCATTGTTTTCTTAAAAACATCAGATTTTAGCCTAAGCTCAAATTAAATATCGATTTGATATAAACTTATCTCCTAGATCAACTCCCTACCTCATATTCTTCATATTTGACCTATTAATCGTCAGATTATTACTTAAATACTTTTAGAGTTAAAGATATTGATATGAAAGTTTGAGCCTAATACGTTTGCTCTAAAATATCCTTAGCCTTTATCTATATAGATATATATATTGTTTTTCTTTTTGACTTTTGTTAGCTGCCTTCTTTCTCTCTCTTCCTTCTTCCTTCCCATCGTTTATTTTCCTCTCTCTCTTTCTCTTCTTTCTTAAAATTCAACCCATAAATCTCAATTGTAATAAGAAAATAGAGGAAATTAAAGATAGGAAATAAGATAGAAGGTGAAGATCATGCTAGATATAACTCTAAAAGCTTAGGAAAAGTGTTGGTAGAAAGATTAAGGTGTTGGGTTTGCCTAAAGAAAAAGTTTTCTTGTTTTCTTTGTTTTAGTTGTTGATTTTGCATGCAAATATTGTATTAGAGCTAGATAGAGTAGATTTTGTGATAGAACTTGTAAATTAGTAATATATGATCATGTATGTTAAAAACCTATATATATATATATGTTTATTTGAGTAAATTAAGTGTTTGCTTAAATGCTTTGTTGTAATATGATGTAGAGATGTGATTAAAAGTATTTATTAGTTAAGATTATGCATGGATAGGTAAGTAATATGATGTTTTTGATGATGTATGTTGACTTGAAGTAATTAAAACTTGAAGAGCAAACAAAGGAAAAATGCATGTGGTTTCCCTTGTTCATCACGACCGTTACATGGCCCATGATCTTCTCGGCATGTATCATTTTCAAACACAATGGCCTGATCATGGCTATAATGAGTAGCGTGATCTCCTCTGATCATATTTTTCTCCTTGATCACAGGTGTGACAAGGATCGTATCGATCGTCACGGCCTCTAAAACGGTCGTGATGAGGCAAACAATTGAGATCATAAACCCCATAATGGGCGTGATGAAGATAGTGACGACGATCACAACATCTATCACAGCGTGATTTGTCCCTTAGAGCTATTCATAAAGAAGAAAAACAAAAAAAAAAAAAAAAAGGAAGAAAGAAAAATAAAATGAAATAGATAAATGGTAGTTAATGTGATGTGTCAGTTAAATGGTATAAATAAGCATGAGTTAAGTGGATTTATGAATTTAATAAATAATTGGATTAAATATAGAAGTTAGATATAAAATGAATCTAGTTAATAAACTTAAGTTCAACTTGACTAAATAAGTTACAATTGATTAAAATGAATTAGATTGGTTAAGTTTAATCACTTATCTTAGTAATTGGATTAAATGATTTATTCTAATCAATTTGGCTAGGATTTGGTTAGAAGGAGCTAATAGTTAATATTTTCTATGACATTCCAAATTACTCTATTTTGAGCTTTAAAAAAATTTTTCACTCTACACTTCCAATATGGGTAGTTACCCCTACTTAGAAGCGATGACTTATTGATAGCTTGCCTCTTTAGAAACCTTAGTGCATTAGATGCTATGATCTTTACTCTATTATGCGATTAAGCATAGATAATATAGAGATTGACTTTGATACTAAATGAAAAACGCATTAAGAATACCAAAGAATTGGGTGGGTGGGTCCTACTTTCCACGGTCCATCAATACCTCTAATCGATGACTTCACCACTACTATATTGATTTTGTAAAACACGCTTAAGGTGAATAGTACATAGTTTTTACAACACACTTAGGAAACAAAATATTTCTTTTTTCTCTCTAGATGCTCTTTGATAAATAGCAAATATAAGAACATAGTACTCCCTCTTTTTGAGATATACAAATTAATGAGTAACAGAATAAGAAAATAAATGATTTGTTTGTTCACAAATAATCGTACTTTTTTATTTTTTAATTTGTCTGAATCTTCCAAGGATAGAATATATATGGCCACAAAAAATTTAAATGTTTGTTGAAGATAATGTCTTTAAATCACCAAGCATTAAATATGCTTCAACGGCTCTCTTTGCTAGATCAACTCCAATATTTAATCTATTGCACCTCAATGCTTGTAGCGCCTTAAAGTATCGTGCCTTCAAATTTGCCCTGGATAAGTCTTTGCTTACTTGGATTCCATCTAGTTTTGAATTCAAACTTGTCATGTCTCAAAGTATTGTACCTTAACTTTATCCTCGATCAAAGCTGTGTATGTTTGAGTTTTATCGAGTGTTGGCTTTGAGCTTGTTGCACCTAAACTGATCAACACGTTAAGCCCTTGATGTGACCTTTGACCAGAACTATGTATTTTTCAATTTTTTGTGCTTTGGTCTTTTAGCTTGTCATGTCTTGAGGAGTAGGCTCGTCAAGCCCTCAACAAACCCCTCGACCATTGATTCTGCAATTTTTAACTTGTTGAGCTTTAGTCTTGAGTTTATCACGCCTTAATGAGTGATGTTGTCAAGCTCTCGACTTGATCCTCAATTGATACTGTTTCGACTAAAAACCTACAGGAACTCTATAAAGATGCACAGTATACACACATATATATTTGACTAATTAAGTGCAATTTATAATTATTTAATAGTTATTTGTGCATTATATTGTGTCATCAAAATCCACATTGAACATACAAGTTCAACATCTACCTAGAGGAGTTATTTCTTGGAAGAGTTCTAAATAGACATTCATAGCTTGTTCTACCATGGCAGCTGAGTTCATAGCATGTTATGAGGTATTCAATCATGGGATATGGCTATGAAACTTTGTTACTAGGCTATGCGTTATGGATAACACAAAAGGACTACTAAAGATATATTGTGATATCAACAACATGAGCTCATCAAAGTTAAAAAAAAAAAAAAACATTGACATTGAGTTTCTAGCTGTTAATAAAGAATTCAGAGTGGATAGATGTCTATAGAACACATTGGTACAAACTCCATGGTTGCGGATACACTGACTAGAAGTTTACTACCCAAGGTCTTTCATGATTACACTACTCATATGGGTGTTATATTGTATGATGATATGTTGATTTAGTAGGAGATTGTAATTATAGAGACTTATGGCTATAGACATATGTTTTATAATTGAATACTAAGGAATTTTGTGGCTTTACACTCTGATTATTTTGTTTGATCTCACTAAGGAATTAGCAAGACCAGTTGGATATAGACATGATGAGTTCACATTGCATGAAATTTCGATGCTACATATCCATACCCATCCATGTTGTTAATTATATGGTGTTAGTGACCACCGACGAGTCTAGTTACGATAAATGTGAGAAAGATCCCTTTGTAACTATATTGATATGATTGCTAGATAAGAATGGTTAATGAATTTTTTTTTGTTTTAGTAATCTTGAGTTCATAAGGTTTATCGTGAGATGTAATTATAGCATAAATATGTAGTCCACATGGGAGATTGTTAGAATGTCATGGACTTACATACATATATATATATTAATAAATAATTTCATGGGCAATAATAAGGTTTGGCCTAAAATTAAAAGTGATCATATAAAGTTACGGTTAATGGGTCTAAATCATCTTATATTGTATGGGTTATTATATGAGTAGAAACCCTAGCATTGTATTCCTAATTTACGAAGCCATGTATATATATAATGGGTTATGATCCTCAAGAGAACATATAATTTTCTTTTCCCGCTCCTTATTGTTGAAAAGGACTAACACGCTACACGTATCTCTTGGAAGACATAAAACCAAAGGTTAAAGAAAATTAATAACATCTGTACCAATGGATTGAGTCCAATCTGAACTGGAACCTGACTTGACCTAGCTATGTCGAGTTGCCTTATTGACTCGCCTAAGCCAACCAAGTTTGACCCGGTTTCTGGAGCTGCCAGGTCTATAAGACCTGGCCTGTGGAATTCAAAAGTAAAAAAAAAAAAATCCACGTGTGGGAATCAGCGTGACCCGCTCGGGACTGGTGAGTCCACAGGTTGGACTTACCTTTCCTCTCCTAATAGGATAGTTATAGGTCCACGAATTTAAGACTTGTACCTGCTAAGTCTGGGGTAGGTCTTGACCCGACTTGACCCATGGAGATGTCTACCTTATAGCATTAATAAATTATTTTTTTTACATCAAGAACAAAGCAAATAGTATTAGTAAAATAATAAAAATAACCATAAAAAAATTGATTGTGTATTAAAATTACTATCCAAAATTCAAAGTATCGAATAAAATTTTTATGTAAAAGCTTAGATACTAAATTTGACATTTTCGCACATGTGTGTGTGAATTGAAGACTTAGAACTGTTTGAGTCCATAGGTCTAGCACCCAACTCAACCAAGACTTTAGTAAAGCTCGGATTGGTCCTAGGTCAACTCTAGCCAAGTTAGATCTTTAATTAATTAATATTTTTAAGAAATTTAACTTATTGCATCAATTAATAAAAAGCAATCAAAATAAAAACTACTTAAGCATTGAGTTAAAAATTAAAGTTAAAACTCGTTTTTTCTTCTAAATTAAACTAAATAAATGAGTCAACATTCTTTTATATCACTAAACATAAATAATAGAACCTATATTTTCATTTCAGTAGAAGTAATGAGTTCTTCACATTTACAATATTTTTATAATATCTAAATTACCAATTGAGGTTGGAAATCTAATGTTCTGCATTGTTAGAGCATCCACATTTAAAAGAATTTTCACAGGGTTTTTAGGATGCAAATCAATATTTTAAGAATCTTTCTTTTCTAAGAATCTTGCTATTCTATTTTTAAGATCTTTTGTACAAGATTCTTTATAACTTTTTATGATTTATGGGCCTATATAATAAAATTTATACACAACATACTCTTAAAAAAAAAAAAAAAAACAAACAAACAACTTGCAACAGTGGGGATGAATGGAGAAGGTCTAGCCACAGTTTTTGATCGAAAAAGGGAAAAAAAAAAGAGTGAAATGATAAGATAAGCATTAGTTCTTCATAAAGGACCCATGAAAATATTAAGGACTAGTCCCATCCTCCAAGTGCCTCATCTTTGGTCCTTCTCTCTAGGTTTCAACACCAAAAAACAGGCATTGGTAATGTTGTTATGAGTATCAATCCCCTTGTTTAAAAAAGAGGGAAAAAAGGGAAAAAAGAAAGGTAAAAAGGAATGTCAATTGCGAAATTACAGACTGGCTGAACATATCCTCACAGTGAAACAAATAAGGATTTCTTCTTTCACTTTATGGACTTTAATTTAAAAGGACGAAGAGAAAATACATAAAGAAGAAAGGAACTATTCCTTCCTTCAACGGCCCGCAAGCATCTCCGATCTGCCCGTCTCTCTTAGTATGAATATTAAAAGTAAAAAGGTAAAGATGGAAATTATAAATAAAATGTAATAAGCTAATAACATCCAGTTTTGGTTCTTATGCTTGTTGTATTGAATTCGAATTCTCGTATTATAATGGTTTCAGTGGCCGTGTTATTATAACTACCAAAATAAAATAAAATAATATAAAATGTGACAAACACTTACAAAATTACGAAACAATCGGTTCACGAGTTCGTTGTTTGTTCTAAAATTAAGTTTGCTCGTACTGTATATTTAATAAGACAGAAATATTCAAATCATACGAGACATTTTTATTATTAAAAATTTTAATTTTTGTTATGGCCATAAAATTTTAATTATTATAATATAAAATACAATGCAAACACGTACCATTCTATAGATAATAATAAAATATTAATCATAGGTAAATTAATAAAAGAATCTGGCATTGAAATGTAAATACGTAATATATAAAGCATCGCAGGGTGTATGAATGAATCCCATTTGAAGATAATGTTTTAGCTAAACGGCCAAAATACACATTTATTACAACAAGCATATGTATGTATGTATGTATGTATTTGAAAGACATCAACCTTGCAGAGGTTTAATAAATTACAACCCATTCACTAGACATATACTTCTATCTTCAAAATATTACATATACAATTATTTTTTTTATATAATAAATATATGAGATATTATAGATATTTTACTTTTTAACCTAATAACTATTTATTTTTTTTTATACCAAACGAATATTGTAATAGCTATTACAACCCTATTGCATTTCGTTTGAATTGAAATTTAATTCTTTCTTATTCCATACGATGAGTGAACAAGCCGTTAACGTTTAAAATCCATCTAACATTACATAAAATGGGTAAAATGAAGAAGGATAAATATTTTAAATAGTTAAAAAAGAAGAAGAATGTGTTTGGATCCCACGTGTTCGATCTTTTTTTAGCAGTCTCTATAAAGATCTTTATCATTAATGCAACCTCCATTTTACTCATTCATAGAATTGTATTTAGCGGCTAAAAATAAAATAAAAAATGGAGTTGTATTTAGTACCACTCAGGAACATTTAATCATTAATGCAACCTCTATTTTACTTATTCATGGAGTTGTATTCTTACAAATATGATTATCGAATATTAGTAACGTGGGTTGGCTTGGATTATTTAGTGTTGCATGCCTAGGAGGGCAGCGCGCTTTTGGATGCATTAACGTATAAGTACGAAAAATGGATCCTTTATCACTATTGTTATACGTTGATCCATTTTCTTAATTATTTAAAAGCTTCGATCTCTTATATAACTTATTTTGTGAAATATTAATATATATTTTTATTTTTTATTTGATATTATTAAATAGTAATATTTTTTTAACCACTCAAAACATTCATGATATAATTTGCTGTATGAGAATACGGTAAAGATATTTATTGGAAATTGCAGCTTGTAGAAATGTTGTTGATTAATTAGTTGAAGGCCTGATGAGTTATTAATTGTAGGCCATTATCTAGCTATATTTTATGTGTTTGGTTTAGGTCAAAAGAATCAGTTATTATAAGTGCTTGAGATTAATTTTCTGCTTCACTTATTAGCTTGATTAGACATCACTAATTTTAGGATGAGCAAGTCTATAAGAAAGTGAAAAATAGAAATTCATCTTAGAGAAGGGGCCATGGCCCTTTGGACCCTTGGATTCATCCTCTATTAGGTATATAAATATAAATATAAATTTATTTTGATTTTGTTTTGAAGGATTAATATAATTTGTTTAGAATACATACCCTAGTTGAGCATTAAGAGAATTGATTTTACTTGAGAGATTATTAAAAATATTTTAGGATTGTACATATATATATATAATTAAAGAATTGAAGATATTTCAGAATTAAATATCATTATAATTAGTGTTGAGAATATTGAGAGGAAGGTTAAATTACATCCTTAGGGATACGAAAACTAAATCATAATTGTTTGCTTATATCCAAAAATTAAACAATATTTTTGGTAAATTTATATAACTATGAATGAAATCACATATTTTTTCAATACATATTGTAATATTTGAGGTGGGGAAATCGAATCTAATTCCAACTATTAACAAATTTAATATTTATATCACTAAATTACAATGATTTTTTATTTAACAAGAAAGTTAAATTATAAAAAATATAGAAAATAGAAATATTGAAATTTATAGGAATAATTCTTTTAGCCAGCATAGAGCAACCAATAAAAGAATCAAATTAATACTTATATTATTAAATAACAACGTTTTTGACAAGAAAAATAAATTTAAAAGTCATCAGACATAGAAAATACAAACATTGAAATTTATGGAAGCAATATATATATATATATATATATATATTTAAAGGCCAGACCAACTAAAAGAATGTCCTACCATCTGGTGAAGGAGAAAAAGAAAAAAAAATTATAAAAAGGGAAACGAAAGAAGAAAGGGATATGAACAGGATAAAGCTAAAGGCTTCCCGACTAACCACTTCTTTTTTTTTTTAAAATCAAAATAACAGGCAGCCACCGGATCCGGATAAAGCGTGATAAAGAAATAGCGTGGCCTCAGGTGAGAAAGTCCTCAACAGCGTTGCACGTTCAAGTTCCACCGGTGTTCCCTTTGTTCCTAGCTAATGTCATTTTAAGTACTTTCCTGTAACGTTAGGGCCTATCGTTACTTGTACTATAATTAAATTAATTATAAAAAAATTAATATAAAAAAGATTTAAGGTTTTGACAACAATTATAATAAATTTGAACTGCCCGTTAAATACTACAATTTATTTTAATTGATTTTATGAACATGGAAAAATAAATAGATTAAACTTATTAAAAATTATTCTGATGACAAGAATACTTGTATAATTTTGATTTAATAATATTAATATACATAAAACTTCAATATAATATGAATTTGAATCAAGTTGAATATTAATAATATTTGAATTAGAATAATAACATACTTTTTAATACGATTAAGTCGAAATAAACTTGTTTGAGTTGAGTGGGGATTTATTTAGCATAACTTGGAACTACCTTATTTAAGTTCCGATTATATAAGTTTGACTAAGTTCCAACTGGACTTATACTTACATTTTGTGTTGAATTAACTTAGTTATAGTCCTACTAAAAAATAAATACTCAAGTCAATTTTTGGATATACTCATTATTATAGTAACTTCACACATTTTTTAGTTAAAAAAAGGTTATAATTAGTAAGATTAATTACATTTTACTTCCATGGGTATTAGAGTTTTAAAATAAGAGTTTACATTAAGATGGGTAATTCAACTAGGTGAATTGTCTTAAGCCAGCATTAGAGTAATTGTAAGGTCAAATTAGTTAGTGAACTTCTTGGAACTATTCAATATTTTTCCAATTGGATGAATCTTGCTACACTAGGGGATAGTAATATGAACTGTTAATCTATTTCACTGTAATAGCAAATATAGTTTTATTCTTAATGAAAAGTTGTTATGATATTAACACAATTTTATGAGGAATTTTTATTACAAAAATTATTAAATAGTCATTCATTATTCAAATCTATGAATAGTAATTTAATATTGGAATTGGTTTTTTCTTAAAATACCCATTTAAATGAAAAATAATAAATGAAAATTTTATTATAGTGCCATTTCATTCGTTAATTATAATAATTTTATTATAAACTTATTCATTCAATAAAGTGACTAGAAATAATGATTATGGTGTTAGTAGGAATGAGCCACATGGGATAAAGGTATAGAAACTTTATTATTGAAAATATATTTTGAAATTTCATAGGTGTCTTGATACAAATCAAATTTAACGTTTTTCATTAAATAAAATGCATGACCCTCAATTTTATCATATTTCATTTTTTACAATAGTAAAAAAATTGATACGTAAATTTGAGCGACATTGACTTGATAATTAATTTAATATATCTATTTCATTAATGTTAAAAAATATTAACAAATTCGAAGAGAGAAAAAAAAAAAAAAGAGTCGTTGGCATAATTTATTTTATAGAAGTGCGAATCTTCTCTATGCAGTAGCTATCGTTCATTGAAGAGTGATATACATCTCTAATATTACCATCAAAATAAATTTTCTATAATTATAGCTATTTTTTATATTTTCAAATATGTTTGAATTCCGGAAAAGAAAAAAAAAGTTTTATTCAACTAATATGTTTGACACTGGTGAGATTTTTTTTTTTTTTGAAATGTTTTCATGGGATTAGTCCGTCAACTAGGCTCAGTCTTACTCAATCATAATCAGAATACTGAAATCGTTAATATTACAATAGTTATGTTTGTTTTAATGTTTAGATGATTGATTAGATGATTCGTTGAATGAGAGTGAATATTTTTCCCCTCTTTACTAACACATATTGAAGCTTTACAAGAGAGGAAAGGAATTGAATCTTCCATCTAATCAAGAAATAAAAATAAATAGAACATTAAACTATTCATATGGATCCTTATGCATATTTATTTCTACTGCATAACTAAACCATCTATATTAAGTTTGGTTAAATGAAATTGAATAAAGTTAAAAAAGAGTAATAATTTTTTATTTTATGACTAGAAATATTTTTTAAGAAAAAGTCATACTTAAGAAATAGCAATTTCTTTGATAGTGTCAATTTTTTGTGAAGGAATCAACTAAAAATTTATCGTATATTTTACATCATATCAAATATATTTTCTTATAATTAAATTTTTTATAAATTAAAATAGTTAGTCTATAATAATAAATGGATTCATTTAGTATATTGAAGCAAAGTTAGAAGGCCAAATCTATTGTGTCTACTTATGGGCGGGTAAGACTTATCGACGAAACCTAAACTTCTTGGTTTGTAATAGTTTAATACCTAAAAAAAATTTTATATCAAGACAGTATCTAAACTTTTCAAAAGTTTCACTAAAGGTATTACTAGACAGAAATCATCCTTTTTTCCGTCAAGTTGCCGACATGGCAAACAGACCTAATTAAAATATTGTTTTATCATCTACTTGGCATTTTTATCATTTTTTAATTTTAATTTTTTTACTTTACTCTCTTTCTATCTCCTCTCCTTGTAATACTCCTCAAATATAGATGGTGGAATGCTAATCGTAGAGATGCATTTTTATGTCACAACCCGCCCCCTCAGGCGACGGCGGCATGATGGCTAGCAGCTTCCCTTGGCAGCCGTAGACTCCCTTGGGAGGAACAAAAGGCTACGTCCCAAGTTCGACTCTTGGGTGCTGCAGTGAACCTGAATTGAATGCTGGGTGTAGAGAACAAGTCCTTTGAGTGTGCCTAAGAAGGGGGTGTGCCCCGTAAGAACAGGGCCTGTGGTTGCCAAGGGGAGCTATTGGCCATCACACTGCCGTCGCCTAAAGGGGCGGGGTATGATACTCCTCTCTCTCTCTTTCTCTGTCTCTCCGTTGAAGCAGGTGTCATGAATGCGTGTTCTTTAAGATTGTCTTTTTCCCTTCATTCTATCCCCTACCTTTACCTCCACCCCCACCCCCAAACCACCACCTTCCATCGCCACCACCCCATCCTCCACTTCCACTCCCTCCACTAACAAACCCTTACCTTCCACCATTACCACCATCACCACCATCACTTCGTTTTCCTCTTTAAACCCAAAACAACTAACTGCCCTAGAATCCTTTGGCATCCTCATATCCACCAAAGACCCTTGCTGACCTACCTCCACCATCACATGCGATGCTTCCACCTCATTCCACCACATCACATCTCTCTACCGACCTACCTCTGCCATCACATGTGATGGCTCCACCCCTTTCCACCACATCAAATGTCTCTCCATTACCAATTGCTCCACCTCTGTCTCTCTCTCCGTCATTGCCCTCAAATCTCTCTTGACCCTCCATTCATGTGCCAACCTCTCTAACGACGTTCCCCATAGCTGGCATTCCAACATTTCCTACCACCAACCATCTCCTCCACTAAAGTTTGGATTTTTTACTAGAGAGAGAAAATTTTAGGGTATTAATAAGAGAAGGGAAGGAAATCAATTTGATTTTGAAATTAAGGTTTTATGATTTTGAATTTTTGCTATTAACGTTTAGAGAAGAAGAATAAGAGGAAGCATAGGGGGGGGGGGGGGGGGGGGGGGGGGGGGGGGGGGGGGGGGGGGGGAAAAATTAAAATAATAAAAGAAATAAAAAAATCCAACCTTGATTAAAAGGAAAATAGAGTTAGGAATTACGGGAGAATGAAGCCGAATCATCCAATGAACAAGTTCAAAAAAACTGCAATGCGTTTAACATGATTGTCGAACCATCTATTTTGGGAAGAAATTTTTAAATTTTTTGTCTAGCTGTAATCTTTTTTTTTTTTTCCTCATTGCCCTTTTGTTTGAATAATCAATTCTGGAACAAACTAAGATCTCCGGCCTCAAGATACTTGGTGAGAATGACGGATCTGGCAGTGAACATTTAGGTTCTTAACCTAGAGAGAGAGTATTGATTTGATCTCAAGATGAAACTTTAAATTGATATTTCCTTAGATATGAGTTTTAATGGGTAATGAGTTTTTTAAGGTTTTTTTTTCTAATTTGAAGGAAGAAGAAGATGGACATGAAGAGAGAGAGAGAGAGAGAGAGAGAGAGAGAGAGAGAGAGAGAGAGAGAGAGAGGAGAGAGAGAGAGAGAGAGAAGGGATAATAAAAATAATAATAATTAAAATGTCAGGCGAAATAGGGGTGTGCAAAAATATCGAATGTTTAGGATAACCGAATCGAAATTGAAAAACCAATCGAAAAAAAATGGTTAACCGATCCATCGGTTTCGGTTTAGGATTAGCATTTTTAATTTTTTCGGTTTTTGGTTTCGGTTTTGATTTTTAGATTCTAGAAATCGATGGATTCGGTTAACGATCCGTAATTAAAATATATATAATTTATAATATACCTATAATTATTTTTTTAATGTTATCAATATAAATTATGTTAAAATGAATGATTCAGATAAGAAGAAACAAATGCACATATGTTTGAAAATTGAATGGTGGTATTTGATTGAGATTTTGTATTTAGCTCAATTGATCAAGGTTGATAAGAATACATGAGTAAAAAGCTATTATGATGATTATCTTGATGGCACTGATATATTAATAACTATTTTACATATCTTACATTCTTAATTTATAGTTTTTCATATAATTATATAAAAAAATACTCTAATTTTTTTACGGACATATTGAAAAATATAGTTAATTGTAAAATTTGTATAACCATTATGTTAAACGGTTAAGAACCGAAAACCAAAAAAATTAACCAAAAAAACGGTTAACCGTTAAGGCGGTTAACCGTTCATAATGGATCGGTTTAGGATCATGATATTGAAAATCCGATTATTACGGTTAGGATAAAAAAATAGGGCCATGGACCGGTTAACCGAATCGTGAACGCCCCTAAGGCTAAACAAAAATATAACTTTTTAATTATTTTCAGCATCCACATCAGCTTATTAACAGAAATATGGATGGAATCCATCTAAATGTACATGGATGAAACTTTTAAAAGTTTAGGTATTATTGTGATATGAATTTTTTTTGGTTACTAAACATGATGCTTACCCATTTATGGGCATAAATCCAACATTAAGATATAAAATTGTAGGGTTCGTGGTAATTATAATAGGATCAAACCTATTATATCTAGGGATACAACCAGGTTGATCATTAATGCATTTTCGATCCGTCCAACCAAATAAAAATCTTTAAGGTTGAATCCTATAAGGTAATAAGGTCGGGTTTGGATAGGTAAAAAACCTGTAGAGTATTAGGATCGAGTTTGTATACTACTAAAACCGATAGATATCCACCCGATCCGTTAGTCATAGTAAAAAAAAAAAAATTAATGTAAATACATTTATTAAATATAAATATAATAACAGGCTAAATTTAAAACAGGTTGATAAAAGAAAATGTGAATTACTATATTATTATATTCTTATTTTATTGGCTTAGATCTGTTGAATCTATTGAAAAAAAAAAACAATAAGTAAGACAGGTTCATATTGATAATTAGATGGATGATTGGATGGATAATCGGGTTAATAGTCAGGCAGGTAATTAGACCGATGGTGGGTTTTAGAATAAACTCTATAGAGTAGGTTTTATATAGAAGGAAAATCTTACAAGATTATATGGTATGTCCTATAGTGTAGCGGTTTGAATTTAGATTAATATGATCCACTTGAAACCTGATCCGATTGCATTCCCAATTATACCATTGAATAGCTATAATTATAATTTTTTATAGTGATATTTTTATAATTAATTTAATAATAATATGGCTACGATGCGGTTCGGTCTCGATTTTTATATATACCCATCTGCTTTGCGTGTCGGAAATTTAAATTATAGACCATATCAGGATCTCTGACCAAGTCCTGTCCGTCTCTCCAGCAATTTTTATTGCCTTTCTTCCATCTGGAACGACTGCCACACAATTAAACAACACAAAGGCGCAAAACATTACACCTTATTTGCAGTGTGCTTCATTTGCTATGGAAGTTTCCTCAATGTCAACACTTCTTCTATGAAATCCTCCATCTCTTTATTTTCATCTTCCTCAACCATCCCTCTATTACATCTCTCAATTCCAAGACGCTCTCTTTCCAGCACTCTTGAAACCCAAACCAAACCACTCCAAATATACGCTCACTCACTGCCCTCAAAACCCAATACCAATACCAAGTCCCAAGACCCAACACACCATTTCAGATACTAACAATAACAACAACATTACTAATAATGACAAACTCAGTGATGGCACCATGACAACCCACTTCCTCAATTCTTCTGCTTTGTATTCAAGAGGGCTTGTTCTTAATCTGGGTCCTGAGGACTCATGGGACGCTGTGGAAATTGGGTCTCCTGTGGTGAAAAGGTTCTTGAGTGACGAAGAAGAGAGATGGTACATGTGGTACCATGGTAAGGGTAAGGAAATTTCGGGTTTTGATTCCATTGGTTTGGCGATTTCGAGCAATGGGGTTCATTGGGAGAGAGGGTCTGGGGCTGTGAAATCGGCTGAAGATGCGGATTGGTGATGAATTTGAGTCAGGATTGGTGGGCTTTTGATACAATGAGCATTAGGCCTTGTGAGGTTGTGATCATGTCTAGTAGTAAGTTAGATCATCAAGTGCTGTTTATTGGATGTATTATACGGGGTATAGTAATGAGAAAATTAAGTACTTTGATGATTCTTTAGGGTTTAGTTTGCGAAATCCGGATGAATTATCAAATTGTGTGGCAAAGAGTGCAGATGGGAATGATCAAAATGATATATTTAGGTCATTGCCAGGTTTAGCTATCAGTCAAGATGGTAGGCATTGGGCTAGAATTGAAGGGGAACATCATAGTGGTGCTTTATTTGATGTTGGCTTAGAGAATGAGTGGGATAGTTTATTTATCGCTTCACCCCATGTTGTTTTTTATGGTAATGGTGATTTAAGAATGTATTACCACTCCTATGATGTTGAAAAGGGCGAGTTTTGCATTGGGATGGCGAGGTCAAGAGACGGGATCAAGTGGGTGAAGTTAGGGAAAATAATGGGTGGAAGAAGAGGGTGTTTTGATGAATGCGGTGTGGTCAATCCTCATGTGGTTAGGAGCAAGAAAGATGGGAAATATTTGATGGTATATGAGGGGATTGGTGTTGATGGGACAAGGAGTATTGGTTTAGCAATGTCTGTGGATGGATTGAAGGATTGGAGGAGGGTTGGAGAAGAGGCAGTTTTGAAGGGCTCAGATGATAACGCATGGGATTGTGTGGGAGTTGGATCACCATGTTTGATTCAATTGGATGGGGATGATGATCAATGGAGATTGTATTACACGGGGATGGGAAGTGATGGGAATACAGGAATTGGAATGGCAGCTTCTCAAGGAAGCGATTTTAGAAGTTTTAGGAGATGGACTGGTTTTCATTTGTGAAGATATTTGGTTTCTGACTCTATTGCATTCTTATTGTGCATAAGGTAATAGAATTTGAAATTTGATTCTTGGGTATTTGGTTCCTTTTTATGTCATGGTTGATGATTGTATTATGAACACGGAGTAAGGAATAGAAAAATTCAAAACTATGAACATGTGAAAGGGGTTGTTTCATGTTTGTTAGCATTCATTCTTTATGAGCATTAGGAAATGGATTAGAAGATAGGCTTATTAAACCAAGTTTGGTGTCTTACTGGATGCGTGCTTTTTGCTTGGCTGCAACTGATTCACATTGATTTTGATTTAGTATTGGATGCACATTATCCCGTTTGCATTTTCATACTGTTTCATAATTATGCATGACCATAGAGCCAAACCAAAACTTGAGCAAACTGACTTTTGGGTTGGAGTCATATTTTGATTTGGGTTTGATCACGGATCAGCAGTTCCAGTGAACTTAATAACGAGCCAAACTGAATCAAACCAAACTCATTTTTCTTCACTTGGTACAATTGATAATGATTTGCGGTTTGGCTCTGATAGTCAAATCTGATTGAGCCTTATTTAGTTCAATTCAACCATAAATAAACAGAACTATGCCTACACTTAACCTTCTTGGTTTTTCCAACAATTCCATGTATTCATTGTGATGTGTCTTTACCATCAATGTTTACTGATAAAATTATGTCTCATTAGAATATGAATGTTCTTACAATTTCAGTTTTTGTCGCTTATTTCAGGTGCGGTTTGTCTTTTTAAATTTTAGATACACCAATTTCTGTTTCTTTTCCTTTTGAACAATTGGGCATTTAGTCTGTCACTTTAGTGTATAGCAACAACTTGCAGTCATGCCTCAAAACTGCAGAAGCCAATCCAAGACAAGACTTGACAATGTCTTGTACACTTCTTGAGATACTGCATTTACCGTATCAGTAGGCTATCCCTAGATTGTTCTGGGGACTAACCACGGCACAGCAGGTGCTCTAGGTCCTGTACGAGGCTAGATGGAATATAAGCCAAGCGGTTCATAATGCCAGCCCGGGCCTGCAAGCATGGAATTTTACAGGAATCGCAAAGGGGACAAGCTGGCGTAGACATGTCTTTGAATAGCGCATTGCTCGAGCACAACTCAACATCTGAACGAAAATTTTAAGCTAATCCGGCATCTGTGTATGAAAATACTAGTAGCCGCCCTTAGAATCAACAAGGTGACATTTTGTAACATTTCGGGCATGCTACACAATGGTGTTTCTAACTTCTATATTTTTTATAACATTACATGAATAGTTTTACAAACATCATCATTATAGTATTCAATGATCTATCTCAAGTTCGAGCATATATACTATATGCACCAAGTGTTTTACATACATAATCAGTTGATAAATTTGATGAAGATATCTGCTAGTTGATGATTAGAGCTTATGAGGAAAACTAAGTTTCATAGAATACCACACACAAAACTTCAGTTCTTGAGCGAACTGCTTGAACCACATACTATACAGCTTCATCACTTGACCTTGCAATCACGTTACAGTTCTTAGTTTTTCAAGAGAGAATATGATTTATGTTGTTGGGACAGATTGTTGCATCGGTACTAGTTCTCTGCGTGCGCGGTGGTGTGTGTGCACCAGGTAGTGGCTAAATTCCTGGGTGTCATAACTCGTTCGAGTGTAGGACTTGATGACTTGTAGAGATTATTACAGCTGCTACATATTGTGGTATATGGAATCGAGATGAGAGAGACGATAGTGATCTACCAACATTTGAATGCTGTAATGTGATCTGGAGAATTTAGTTGAATCGCGAGACTGAATTTGATAGTTTAAATCTTAATAGCATTATGCATTATTTGTTAATGAGATGAATTGTATAATACTTAATGATTCCTTTAGATTATCAGAAGTCGTTTTTATTTGTGGGCTTCTTAACAGAAAATGTATTTTTCTTGGGGCAACTTTTACTCAATCACTTGTAATCAAGAGTATTCACATTCAAGGTTCTTCACATGATTTCTAAATGAGATCTTTAGGTGTATGAAGGGTTTTTTTAACTTTTTGAAGTTTTCTATAAAGGGTCCTAAAAAGTGAATTTTTGTTGTTATGTAAAAGTAAGGGTATTATATAAAATTAAATGAACACAAACATATATATATATATATATATATATTATAAGAGTAAATGAGACTCATAACATTATAAAAAGAAGTAAAAAAAACTCATGTGAAAAATCTTACTAATAGAATGGTGAAACTCTTAAGGAGAAAAGTTTATTACGGTGATTAGGGAATTTATAGATGTGGATGCTCTAACAAAGCAAGTTCATTGACATAGAAACTGAGGCCAGAAATTTCTTTGCTAAGGACAATTTTTTTTTAAAATTAATGTGATAAAGCTCTTTTTTAGTAGAAAACTGGACTAAGGAACTCTATCAAAGGATTTATAAATAAAATATAGAGTTATTTAATGCGAAAAGTTATTTAAGATGCTAATATAATACTTTAAAAACTTTTAAGAAACTCATTTGATAAAGATGATCACACAATCATCTTGATATTATATAACATCTAAGACATATAAACATGCACTTGCCAATTGATAATAACTTACAATGAATTGATATGCTTATAAATTTTGGAGGCATGGGAAGATCATATTATTCTTCCATTATTGTCTTAACATATAATGAAAATTCCAAACTTAAACAATTCTTTCCCCTTTATCAAGACTCTTTTAGTCAAGTGATATGGAAATTGGTAACCCAGCCTAATTGCATTAGGTGTGAATTTTGATTTCCCCTTGGAATAAGAGGAAAAAAAAAGGTTTGTGCAATTTGAAAAGCATTACTTATCATTGATGTATTTTTATTGAGAAGAAAATACATGAAAATCTTTTTTCCAAATAGAGGATGGATTTTGCTCAAAGGTGAGCAGCCTTTTTACATGTTAAAATTGAAGCAACAAGTTATCCCATTTTCCATCTTCCGCAACCAACTTGGGCTGACAAGCTAACAGGTCTGGGTTTGGGAAGGCATATCCGTGGTAACCGAACCAAACCCCATGACACAGTAGGTTATCTCGTTCGAACTTAGATAACATTTGATTAGATACGATGGTGTTTAAGGGAAGAAAATTGACGTTTGAGCAAATAAATAAAAAAAAAGGGGAAGAAAATTGATAGGACCGAAGAATATCCATTTCATGTGTATCCATAAATTCATTGTTAATAACATCCCTTTTTCTCAATGGAAAAAGGAGGGAAAAAAAGCATTAAGACATGGTAGTAATGTTCTAATAAGAAAAGTTTTAATGATATTAATATGCTATATGAATTAATTAATAGCATATAAATATCTTTAAAATTTAGTCATATAAGTAATTTTTAAAATCTCATTGCTGTTTTTTTTTTTTTTCCGAAAATAACTTTGATACCCGCATGCCATTTATCTAACACCATTCATCTTAACACATGCTGTTAGTAGTAATGAATTTATTTTTCTTTTCTTTGGAACTCTAAATAAAGATTCATTGCTTGTTATAACTAATTCTTCCCAAATCAATTAAAAGTATAAATATTGATAGGCATTTAAGGAAATTATAGTTACCTCATTCCTTATTAATTCATGCCAAATTATATCTGTTCAATTTTTAAGTTCAAACAACCGTGCACCTTTTTCTTATTATCCAAATTAGTTCCCGATCTAGTTGGTTTGAAGTCGCATTGCAAGAATACAATCCCTTTTACATATGTTACGTTGAATACAAATTTCGAGTATTCTCTTCGTTTTGGGCCTAATTTACTCGGAAGTACCTCTCACTTGATTAATGCTTGCAAAATACTAATATTTATAGGGATAAATGTCAAATTTGCTATTTACGTAGAATTTTATCTTAGTGCTGTATTTTCATGTATTCAATTTAATACCTAATCGAACTTTTTATGATTATTTTTAATATTTCGTTAACACTGTTGCTTTGTTGGCAAATATAGAATAGATAATAATCATTAAATTTTTGCTAATGCTCTAATATCGTTTAATATTGATAGCTTGTTTCTTTCATGTTAGGAAATAGAGAAATAGTGGTAGTGAGTTAATAAAAATAGCCATGAAAGTTTTGATTTGCTAATAAATTGATTACTTTAAAATTTAGATATCAAATTGAATTTTTATGTAAAGTTTGAGTATCAAATTTTGAGGTCTTTTTTTTTTTTCTCAATCAATAAGCATTAATCAATACTAGTTCAATGAATTTTTTTCCTCTTTACTGAATTTGATATTATTATTTTCATGTAATACTAATAGATTCATTTGGTCTAAACTTAAGCAGGTTCTTAAAAAGCTCCAGTATAGAGTAGAGTGCTGCCACTCCAAAATGTTAAACCAAATAGTAGGGAGATGGAGGCCCTAATACACATACAAATTGGAATTGGAATATATGGAAAAATGATACATGATCCTGACCAGGTGAGTTGTCATGTTGTGAGAAATTCAGTGCATAATTTTTGACATCAATGGATTCATTTGGTCAAAATTGTTTGCGGTACTGCTGACGCGCAAACATCGTTTAACTTTCGACACTCGGCAAATTGCAGTTTGACATTGACTGTATTATGTGCATTGATTCACGGGAACATGGATAGGGGAGAGAGGGAGAGAAGTCAGGATACTTTCCCGGCTACCTAAATTTTATTTCGCAGCTTACTTTCAATGCATGTTCCAAGGCTCGAAGTTTCCAATGAAACTGTTAGATGTTCTTGTAATATGAAATTTTTTAACTCTCATGTGTTATACTTATGCCTACGTTCTACGTTTTATCAACGTACTTGATTCTACTAAGATAAATGGCAAACTAATACGCACGTGTGATTGTTCCTTCTAATAATCATCAAAGGTTTTGGTGCTTTCTGGGTTGCACCTTCGTGGTGCAACCAACAAATGGTGAAAGTTATAAACATCCATGGTCAAGTATTCACGGATCAGTTAACCAGTTCGTGGTCTTATTTTTGAACCTAACCGTTATGATCGGTTTTTAAATATCCGATCCTTAACCGGTCCATTATAAACGGTTAACTGCCTCAATGGTTAACCATTTTATGTGGTTAATTTATTCGATTTTCCATTTTTAATCATTTAACGTAATGGTTTCAACAAATCAAATTGATAATTTCAAAAAAATCTTATTTTTTAGCCTTTATCACAAAATTTATCTTTATATTACAAGAGCTAAAAAAAAAAGAAAATCAAATTAAGAAAAAGGAGAAAAACAAACTTTTGATGTATCATTATCAATAAAATCAAATCAACTCAATTACCACATTAACTCCATCAAATATAGGACAATAGTATTTTAATCGAAATCCAAGGAATATTAACATAGGTAAATTATATGTATATGTAAATCATATGTGTATAATATATATATATATTAAAAAATAATTATATGTATATGTAAATTATATATAAATATATTTATAATATTGAAACGGTTAACTGTTAACCATCGGTTTTTTATGGTTACAAACCGAAACCTAAACCGAAAACCGAAAAAAATAAAAACCGTAATCCTAAACTGAAACCAATGGACCAGTTAACCATATTTTTCGGATTGATTTTACTGTTTCGATTCAGTTTTACGGTTTTATCGGTTTTTTTTACACACCCCTAATAGTCATAACCAGCCACATTTAATAGGCAATTGTGGTTGCAGTTTATTAATACAAGTATCTGGATAAGTCTACGAATCCCTTTAGGTGGTTGCATGCCTCATCCTTTTTCTTTTTATTAACTAATTAATTAATTTTTTTATGTTTAAAAATATTGTTTTAAATGTGTATAATAATAAATAGAGTCTAATTGTAAATCTTTCTAGAGCTTATGAGAAAATTAGGAGGTTATAACCTATTTAGGGTGAATTGGTATACTATTATTTAATATTAATATTCAATGGATTGTTTTTTTAAGAGTTAAATGATAAAGTGTGCCAATGTTTTTTATTACTAGTGTTTTCATAGTGTAACAAGTTTGCTATTTTCACTACAAGAAAACTAATCTTCTCAAGATAGAATTTTCAAAATAATTTTTTTTTTGTCTTTGAAAACATAAATCAACAACATACTTGCAATGAATTTATAACAACAAAAATTGTGACAAAGTTTGCAATTCATATATTAATAAGGCCAGAACATGAGAATTGGGCTAAGAAAGACAAATAGAAACAATAAAAGGCCCACAGTCCACTCAATTAACGAAAGAACAACAATCTTGAGCAGAATTGAATATAGATAAGTGTCTTATTCTATTCGTAAAGCAGCTAGGATTTCAAAGAAATAAAGGAGAAAAACATTTTTCTCGAAAGTTCATTCTAAGACTCCAAAGAATACAAACTGAAACCCTCACTGCAAACCTTCTACTTTGATCAAGGAGCTACTCATAGCTCATGAGACTCCATTACTTCGATAATACTGCTCCTCAATGTAGTAAGAAAGCCAAAAAATCTCATAGGTTTGATTCCAACTCGTATTTGAAAGTCTTGTATTCTTTTTTTGCAAAAACACAATTATGAAATAAGATCTCTAATATAGGATTTATGTGTTTGCTTTGTTTGTGAGGTCAAGATAAGATGGATTTATTGGATTCGTGTTCTAACTGACTCTAAATCTCAAAAAAGAGAATACAAGAACCAAGGTTTCCTCTTTCTTTACTCTGCTCTCTTATTTATATGTTTTCGTTGAAGCTTACTGAGTGATTTATCATTAGGTGCTGTTTTTTAGTTATTCTTTCTTACAACCTAGAATAACTATCTGATGTAATCCCTAAATATTTGGGTTCTTTAGATATTCTTTTAGGCCATGAACTGTTCATATCAGTTTCACTCCCTCTAGAAAAGTCGACCTTGTTAGCCAAAAGTAGGATACTCAGTCTTGAAAACTTGTCAATCCATCCAAACAACGTCTTCAGGGAAATAACATTCCCATTAAACTAAAACCTGGATAACCCAAGAACTCGTCCTCGAATTTTTCGAGTATTCGAAATAGCCAAGGGCTTAACAATAGGGTTACTTCCAATAGAATCTGGAGGCAAAGTGACTTGATCCCCATTAAATCCTTCAACCTTCTTGAGTAAAGAAATATGAAAAATTGGATGAATTTTTCACTAATCTAGTAAAGCTAAACAATAGGCCACTGCTCTAATATGCTCAACAGTCTGAAATGGCCCAAAATATCATCTAAACAATTTGGATGAACTATGACTCTCTAAAGATGATTGGTCATAGGCCACTGCTCCAACACACTCAACAATCTCAAATGGCCCAAAATATCGTCTAGACAATTTAGGTGAACTATGACCCTCTAAAGATGATTGGCGATAGGGCTGTAACTTAACATACACAAAATCCCCCACTTCAAATTGTCTATCAGAGCGTTTTTGATCAACAAAAACCTTCATGTGTTGTTGGGTAGTCTGCAAATTATTCTTAAGGATACGACATATGTCATCCCTAGAGGTTAACTCACTATCAACAGCCTCTACCTCACTAAAGCCCCTCACATAGTCAGGAATGGCAGGGGGTTTACGACCATATAAAGCTTGAAATGGAGTGAACCATGCTAGAATGATAACTAGTATTAAAGGAAAATTCTATCCAAGCCAAAAACTTTGGCCAATCTTTAAGACTATCCATCATAAAAGCATAGAGATATGTTCTAAACAACGGTTGAAAACCTCAGTTTGGCCATCCGTCTGAGGATGGTAGGCTAAACTCATTCTTAATTTCATGCCACTCAACTTGAATAGCTCAGCCCAAAATTTACTAACAAAGACTCGATCCTTATTACATACAATGGATCGAGGAATATCATGATGCTTTACCACCATATCCACAAACAATCCAGCTACTGAAAAGGCTGTATAAAAAGTAGCTAAAGCTCCAAAATGATAATATTTGGTCAATCGATCCACTGCAACCAAATTGACTGAAAAACACTGAGAAAGAGGTAAGCTAATCACAAAATCCATGAAACATCCTCAAACACCCTTTGTGGCATAGACAAAGGCTGAAGAAAACCAGTAGGACATGTAGTCATGTATTTAATCTGTTGCCATACATGACATTTAACAAAATCTTTAATGTCTTTATGCATATGAGGCAAAAAAAAAAAAAAAAAAAAAAAAGATAAGACAATGTACTTGTAAGTTTTAAGCATTCCTAAATGTCCCCAATTGGAGTGGCATGAAACTCCAAAATAATCAATGAAATAACTCGAGATGCAGTGGAACAAAAATTCTTGTTCCAAAATAAAGAAGGCCATCTTTAAGATGAAGTGGCTAAGGTAAGTCCATACCTTGCTTTACTTTATGCTGCCATTCCAAAAAAGAAGCATTTGATGAAAATCATGCTTTAATCTGGTAATAAAATCAAAAGAAGGCAAATATATAGCAAAAAAAGTAGGTTCATTAGAAAAAACATGAGACAGAGCATCGGCCCCTCTGTTTTCAACCCTTGGTTTGTACTGTATCTCATAATCATAGCCTAACAATTTTACTAGCAAATGTTGTTGATCAGGGTGTTGAATGACTTAACTTAAAAGTTCCTTCAAACTTCGTTGATAAGTTCTGATAATAAAGTATCTGCCTACCAAATATTGATGCCATTTCCTAACAGCTTCAACAATAGTAATCAATTCTCTGATACATGTACTTGATTTTTGTAGTCAAGAAGGAAATTTTTTAGTGAAATATGCAATAGAATGAGAATCCTAGTGCAAAACAGCCCCCAATTCTAACCCAGAAGCATTAGTTTCCATGATAAAATCCTTAGAAAAATTAGGCAAAGCCAGAACTAGCACTGTCATAAGAGCTTGCTTAAGAATCAGAAAAGCTTCAGTAGCGTTAAAATCCCAATGCAAACTTTTTTTTTTTAAGTAATACTGCTCCTTAGTGTAATCAGAAAGCCAAACAATCTCACATGTATGATTCCAACTCGTATTTGAAAGTACTCTTTTTTTGCAAAAACACAATTATGAAATAAGATCTCTAATATAGGTTTATGTATTTGTTTCTTGTGAGGTCAATATAAGATGGGCTTACTAGATTCGAGTTCCAGCTAACTCCAAATCTAAAAAAAGAGAATACAAGAACCAGGATGTCCCCTTTCTTTGCTTTGCTCTCTTATTTATATGTTTTCATTGAAGGTTGCTGATTGATTTGTTATTAAATGCTGTTTTTTTAGTTATTCTTTATTACAACTCAGAATAACTATCTGATGTAATCCCCCAAATATTTAGGTTCTTTAGATATTCTTTTAAGTTGTTTGAATCTATGACAAATTATAAATAGATCCATGGCAAAGGCTTTTCAATATAATTTTTTTTAACTCAACAGAAATTAAAGACAGATTTGTGATAGATTTTTTTATTTATATAAATTATTTTGTAATTTCCAATGAATTTGAGATAGATTTGCAACAGTGTTTATATATATATATATATATATATATTGCATTTTACTAGGAATTAGAGATAATGCGACGAAATTATGTAGTTTATTTTTTTTTTTTGTAATTTACAATAAATTTGAGATATATTTTGCTATTACTGCAGATGGAAATCTTGTAGCAAAAATTGTAGCCTACTAAAACAATTAGTTGCATCAGTCACTCTTACTATCTTAATTGTGAATCACATAACTTACCTCAATGACTATCATTAGGTGGTTGTAGGTAGATTTAGGAGTGGGCCAGATCAAACTTGTGACCTAGCTTGAACCTCCACTGTCATGTCAAAACCATCAATTTGATGGGTTGCCTAGTCATGGATAAGTCATTATTCTTGACTCATCAACCTAAATCAACCATTAATATGTAAAAAAAAGAAAAAAATAGAGGAAAAGGGAATAAAAGAAGAGAAAATTAGAAGAAAAAGAATAAATATAAATAAGAAATAAATATTTAAAGTAATTTGATGTGAATAGTAAAAAATATATTTCCTATTCACAAAATTAAATTTAGCCTTTCCTTGTTGACAGTGATAATTTTATTTATCATTTTTATTAATATAATCAAGAAAGAGTTAAAATCTAGGAAGAGCATATGGAATCGACTTTGAATTTAGGTGGAACCAATAAAAAATGATACAAAGCTATGAAGGTTTTCTAAAAAATGGTGTATCATAGCTTAGGAAAAGCATTTCTAAACTAGAAAAGCAAAACTAGGGTTGCAAACGAGATGAGCTACTCGCAAACTATTCGAGCTAGACTTAGTTCATATTTGGCTTAACTCGAGCTCAATTAGTAAATAAGTTGAGCTTAAGACTAAAGTGAAGCTCGTTTATCTAAATGAGTCAAACTTGAGCTTTAATTTCAACTCTCGAGCTGACTCATGAACAAACTTATTTTGGCTCGTGAACAGGCTCGCAGGTAGGCTCGTTACCAAATTTGTGAACTTCTTATGCATGATATATTATATATAATTACATAATTAAAATAACAAAAACTAATTTCTATTTAATATTTATGTATATATATTTATAACAACACATATACTATATTTTAGGTTTAAAAATAATGGAAAACAAGCTATTTAAACTAGCTAAGCTTGAGCTTATATTTTAGACTCGATAAAAAATTTAGCTCGGCTTGAATTCGAGCTCAAACTAAAGCTCATTTCACTAAACAAGTGGAGTTTGAGCTTAAATTTTAGGCTCGATAAAAAGCTTAAGCTCATTAAATTTAAAAAAACTGAGCCCAAGCCTTTAGAAACTCGATTCAACTCGGCTTCTTAGTAGCCCTAAGTGGTACATGAAGCACACTGATATTTCATAGGATCCCTATGTTGTGTGGTGTGGAGGGAAAAATCTAATAGTAGTGGACTCGAAAGTTAAGTCAAATATTTGAATATGTTAGGTATAAAATAAGATAAAATCTAGATATCTATGGTTATGATAAATGAGAATTCAGAACCGCATTAGCTAGTGATAGGGCAAGTCTTCACCTACGGACACATTAGGTTTGGGTAGGGTCAGCCTAGGTCCAACCCATGTGCAACTTTTTGCTTTTTTGCTTTTTGTTTTCTAAATAATGTCACAAATGATACTTGAATTTTGACAAAATATGTAATTAGATGCTTCAACTTTGAAATTGATCAATTTAGTACTTGAATTTTGAAACTGATTAATTTAATACTTGAAAAATTTTAGAATTGATCAATTTAGTACCTAAAAATACTTGATAGAGGTACTTTTTTCAAAGTTTAGATATTAAACTGATCAATTTTAAAGTTTAGATACCTAATTATACATTTTATCAAAATTCAGTATCAATCGCGACATTAATTTAAAAAAAACAATTAAATTTAAAATTTAGTCCTTCGTGTTTTGATGAAGATTAGATGGCATCAACATGAAAGATTAAAATCCTTTCAAAGTGTTGGAGCTTCAAGTAATATATTACAATTTGGGATGTAAGTCGTTGGCCATGAAGATGCATCGCCGGCCATGAAAGCTTTACACTGCCGGCCTTAATTGTAAGCCGCTGGCTTTTGGGGAGAAATATACACCACCAGCTTCCTTTTAGATTTAGGTTTATTTATTGTATCTTTGACTTTATATGTTCTCCTTATTTTGTTGCTTAGTTTTGAGCTAATTAAATCAGCATAAAACCTATTATATGGAATGTTTCGAGATATAGATGAATATATATATTTGTTAATAGTTTCTTCAATTGTGAAAACTTTCTCTTAGTTCTTGTGAAAGAACTGAATCTGATTTCTTCAATCTAAAAGCTTTGGGAGATCATCTTGATAACTTTAGTTCCAATTGATGGGCTTGGTTGGGGTCAAGTTCCTTTCGTATCAACCTAATAACTTCGGCTCCAATCGACGAGTTTTGTTGGGGTCAAGTTCTATTTGATTGTTTCAAGACGATCCTTGGGTTCTCTTCCATCTTTGATCATTGGGTCTTAGGTTACTATACTTAGGGTTCGCATCAATTGATATCAGAGTTTTGGCTCCTTGAATCGAGTCATCCTATCCTTTATTGTTTTCTTCTTTATTTGATTTTTTTCTTTGTCTTTTCTCCTACTATCTTTCTTTTCCTTAAATCATTCTTTTCTTTTAAGATTATTTTGTTCTTAATAAAGAAAAAAAGAGGAAAAAGAAGAAGTGAAAAAAAAAATCATGAGTAGTAGTGGAGAAAATCTTGAAACTAATATGAAGTTATTTATGAATGCCATAAAAGATCAATTCAAGGCTATAAACATGAGATTGGATAATTTGAAGTCACCTAGTAGGTCTAAGTCTTATAAAAATCAATCCACCATTGTAGAGGGAAAAGAGGAATCCGATTCCAATGAGGATATTTTGATAAGAGGTAAATGGACTGCCCAAAAACGTGACAACAAATTGGGTAGTATCAAGATGAAAATAACTCCTTTTCAAGGAAAGAATGATTTTAAATTGTACTTGGAGTGGGAAAGAAAAGTAGAGGATGTGTTTGATTGGCATAACTATTATGAGAAGAAAAAGATTAAATTATGGCAGTTGAATTTACAGATTATGCTAATATTTGATGGGATCAACTGGTGCTTAACAGGCGTAGGTATGGTGAAAGATGGTCATGGGAGGAAATGAAGGTTGTGATGTGCAAAAAGTTTATTCCTAGTCACTACTATAGAGACTTCTGTAGAAAATTGCAAGGTTAACTCAAGGCTCCATGGATGTAGGAGATTATTATGTGAGGAAATGAAAATAGTCATGATTAGAGCTAAAGTGGAGGAAGACCTAGAGGCTACTATGGCTAGATTCATTGATGGATTAAATAAGGACATTGCTGATGTAGGGGATTTACAACATTATGTGGAGATAGAGGAATTGTTACATAAGGCTATCAAAGAAAGGCAATTGAAGTTAGGGGCAATTCAAGATATGACTCAGCTTTTAGTTCTTCATGGAAATCAAATTGGAAAGATAACAAAGTTGACTCAAAACCTAAAGAAGATGCAAAGGCTAGGGATTCGATTGCTGATTCTAAAGGTACAATTGAAAAACCCTCTTTAGTTCATGTGACATTAAGTATTTTAAGTGTCAAGGATGCAGGCATATTGCTTCTCAATGTCCAAATAAAAGGGCTATGATTGTTTTGGATAATGGTGACATGGAGAGTATAAGTTCAAATGATGATGAGATGCCACCATTGGAGGATTGTAGTGATCTGGATATTGAAGGACCCATGAGCAGAGAGTTTCTAATCACTAGGCGAACTCCTAACATTTATCCTAGGGATGATGGTGATGAGGTCCAACGTGAACACATCTTCCATACTAGATGCCATGTGAACAATAAGGTATGTAGCATGATTATTGATAGTGGTAGCTGTACTAATGTTGCAAGTTCTTTAATGGTTGAAAAGCTGCATTTAGAGAGACCAAGGCAATATGATAGAAGGGTTATGCATGACGGTTTTCATAATGTTTATTCGTTTGTCATGAATGGTAGAAGTGTGAAGTTTGCGCCTTTAAATCTAAGGTAGATTTATGAAGATCAAAAGCAAAACAAGGAGGCTCATAATCAACAAAGAAAAAGTGAGGCTGAACGTAATAATGAGTAGAAGAGTGCAAGTGTGAGAGAAAATAAGAGTAAAGGTGTGAAAAATAATAAGGGGAGAGAAAAACAAATGAGTTTGAGAGGTAAAAAAAGAAAAGAATGAGAGTGATAAAAAAAAGTGGGATTAAGGGTGCTATGTACGCAAGGCAACAACTACTTTTACTATTGTACAAGGACGTATGTTTTTCAACTAATGATCTTAACTCATCTTTGCCTAATGTGGATGTTTCATTATTGCAGGGGTCTAAAGATTTGTTTCCCCAGGAAATTCCAGATGAATTACCTCCTTAAAGAGAATTGTTTCCATTACCTATTGATGAACATTATAGTTTAGATAAAATTGTATTTGAATCGGGTGATTGGGTACACATGCGTAAGGAGAGATTTCCATAACAGCGACATTCTAAATTGCATCCAAGAGGAGATAGTCCATTCCAAGTGATTGCAAAGATGATGCTGATTCAAGGATGAATCCTTTCGAGGAAGGAGAGAATGATGGAGATTAGATGGCGTTAATGTGGAAGATTAAAGGCCTTTCAAAGTGTTGGATATTTAAGTAATATATTACAATTTGGGATGTAAGCCGCCGGCCATGAAGATGCACTACTAGCCGTGATTGTAAGTCGTAGGTCTTTGGGAAGGAAGAAACTCTGCCAGCATCCTTTAGATTTAGGGTTATTCATTATATCTTCGACTTTATATGTTTTCCTTATTTTGTTGCTTAGTTTTAAGGCTTATTAAATCATCCTATATAAACCTATTGTATGAAATGTTTTGAGATATAGATGAATGAATATATTTTCTTAAGAGTTTCTTCCATTGTGAGAACTTTCTCTTAGTTCTTGTGAAAGAACTGAATTTTATTTCTTCAATCTAAAAGCTTGCAGAGATCAACCTGATAACTTTAGTTCCAATTGACGGGTTTGGTTGGGGTCAAGTTCCTTTCGTATCAAACTGATAACTTCGGTTCCAATCGACGAGTTTGGTTGGGGTCAAGTTCCATTTGCTTGTTTCAAGATGATGCTTGGGTTCTCTTCCATCTTTGATTATTGGGTCTTAGGTTCCTCTACCTAAGGTTTGCATCATGTTTCACATTTTTTCCTTTTTCTTTTTTGTCATATTCGAGTTTTGCACGTTTGAATTTTCAAATTTTAAAATTACTATTTGCATATACTATATGTTTGGCATGTTTACATGAATTCAACCTTTGCATTGTAATATTTTTTTTTAGTCAAAAGTGACTAATAAGAGCATTTACATCCGAGGCCTTTGACACGGGTTCCTAAGTGAAGAACTTTACTTTTTAAGATCCTTATGGATTTGGAGAGTTTCTTCAACTTTTTAGGGTCCTCAGCAAAGGACCTCAAAAAGTAAGGTCCTATGAAATATTCTATTATTATTATATTGTGGAATTTACATATGGGCATCTTTATGTCGTGATGCAATACTTAGTTGCTCTTAGTTGCTATTTTTTACTATGGGCATTTGAATACATTGCAATGCAATGCCCAACCACTACTTTATAATTTATTTTAATATTTAATTTATTATTATTTAATATTAAATATTAAATATTAATATGATAATATAATCTACATAATTTGAATCTTAATATATATGTATGTCAATCTATATATACATTTTTTGTTTTCTTGGAATAAATATAAGGGATAAATTATACCAAAAGGTATCAATAGTTAGAGGTAAGTTTATTTAAGAGATCAACGTTTCAATTAGGGGTGTGCACGGTACAGTTCGGTTCGGTTTGCACCTCGAACCGAACTGCACAATAATTTACTGTTTAGTTTTTCTTTTAAATTCGAACCTAACCATACGGCTCGATTCATAATTTTTTCGAACGAAAAAAATACTGTCCGGTAAGGTTCAGTTTGCGGTTCGAACCGTTCTTTCATAAAATAAAAAATATATTCTATCGAAAAACTTCAATTACCTATTTCTTATCACTAATGCAAATATAAACTACAATATTTTAAATTAATCATTTATCAAATAAACATGTAAAACTTATAGGAAGGAAAGATTTCATCCATTATAAAATTTATAATTATGACTAGTCTTATTTTTTTGAATTATCTTGAATTATAATGGTATACTAGACTTTATCTCAATATAAGACATAAAATATAATTCGTTGTATGCTTCTAACTAACATATTACTAATTATATAAATCAATAAGTAACTAAATAATAGAAGTAGATTAATTAGTAAGACAAATAGAAAAGAAATATGTAGAAGTTAGAATACTAGAGGTTAAATTCTAAAATCTATCTTACTTATAGATAACTGTTGAGATATATTTTACTCAATTTATATTGGATAAAAATTGATTAACTTGTTATTAATTTTATAGAAATTATGAGCAATTGGTACTTAATTAAGTTAATGTTATATTTCAGGTTTTTAAAGTGAATGAAAAGATTAAGAGGAATTAAGTACGGGAGATATACATCAGAGAAGTCATGGCTACCAGCCAACACATAATGGCCGCTGGCCATGAAGCTTCTGCACACTCTCCTCACGTGATGGCCGACGGCCAACATCAAAGCTGCTAGTCGTGACTACGCGAGGAAAACGCCTAGACTACGCAAGGCCGGTAGCTATTCCAAGATGGCCGGCAGCCATCATTGTCCTGTTCGTTAAACACATTCATGGCCGGCACTGGGAGAATCATGGCCGCCGGCCATGGAGCCGGCCATCACGCGTGCATCACTTGTTTCGTGATAAATGGCTGCCAGCTTTGTTGCGACATATCTCCAGCCATCTTTTATGTGAAAAATACTCTTTATATCTGATGTTTATCTCACATATATAAAGAAGTAGGAGAGAGAAAAGGGATTGGATTCATTATTCATTATTGATTGTCCTTGTTCTTTTTACTCTCAAGAAATCCTAGTTTTTGTTTTCTTGATCATGAGTAACTAATTACTCACTCTAACCAAGATTATTACGGGATCAATTCATCAAAGATTGTGAGATCTAATTGATTTATTGAGTTTATTCTATTTATGAGTATTCATATTTCATCTATTTGAATTGTTACAATTGTTTTGATTGGTCATTACGAATTAGGCCTATTTGTTTGATTGATCAAGCGATTATTGTTATTTAAAACGTCAGATCCGTAATTGTTTGATTGTTCTAATATCAGTAACACAATAACATGATTGGTTGCAGAATAAGTGATTGATTTATGTTATGGTGATTTATGATCTAATTTAAATAGTTCATGCTTTTGATCTATTGATTAGAATTGGTAATCTCTCTAATTATTAATGCTATAGATAGATTAAATCTTAAGAGCTTATTTAGGGTTGTCTAATCAAAAAGGGAATAATTAAAGATCGTATCTTGATTATCAATACTCTAAGGAGAGATAGATTTTCAGAGCTTGTTGAAAATCATAACTAATTTATTCATAAATTAGAATAACAATCCTTGCATCGATGATCGTCTTTGTGAATTGAACCGTGATAATTCCTTGGCTAGAATTCTTTGCCGTTGAATTTACATTAATAAACGTATTTGCTAGTTTTAGAAATAAATTATTCTCTAAATAATTGTTTATATACAAACCCCCCAATTTTTCTTCTCTTTTTGCTGATTATTGAAATAGAGATAGATTTTCCCCAGTCCCTGTGGAGACGATCCTGCTCACTACTATTTACAAAATTTTAAGAGTAGGTTATTTAATTTTGTTGGATTCGACACTTAAAACATATTATGAAAAATCTATTTTTATTTAATGAATAACATATATCTAAGTAAAATTTTTACAACAATTAATTTTTTTAAGTTAGAATACTAGAGTTTAAATTCTAAAATCTATCTTACTTATAGATAACATAACAATTAAAATATATTATGAAAAATCTATTTTTATTCTAATGAATAACACATATCTAAGTAAAATTTTTTTACAACAATTAATTTTTTTTAAGTTAGAATACTAGAGTTTAAATTCTAAAATCTATCTTACTTATAGATAACATAACAATTAAAATATATTATGAAAAATCTAATTTTATTCTAATGACTAACACATATCTAAGTAAAAAAATTTTAAAAACAATTAATTTATTTAAAAAAATTAATTGTTTTTAAAATTTGTGATATAGATATGTACATTAATAAAGTAATTAAGAGTAAAAATAATATGTTTAATTTTTTTAATATATAAAATGGTTTGGTTCATGGTCCCGAACCGAATCGCGAACTGTTTGTTTTTCATCAGACCGAACCTTTTAAAAAAATAATCGAAATTTCAGTTCGGTTCACAGTTCGGTTAGTTTTTTTGCACAGCTCTAGTTTCAACTTGCTCAAAAGAGGTATCAACGTTTCACAAAGTGATCAAATGATGTACCAACATTTTGTAAAGTTCATTTGAGGTATCAACGTTTCAATTAGTTTTCAATTAAGTTTTTAAAGTTTTCATTAATGGTTAATAATTGATACCTTATTTGAATCACTTTGCAAAACGTTGATTCATCTTTTTAACTATTTGAAGCGTTGATACCTTAAATGAATTTATTCCCAAACGTTGATTCCTCTTTTGAACAAATTGAAATGTTGATACCTTAAATGAACTTACCCGTAAACGTTGATACTTTTTATTGTAATTTACCCTAAATATAAGATATTATATAAAAGTAAATGGGACTCACAAATGTATAAAAAAGAGTAAAGGAACCCATGGATAAAGTGATGAGAACTTTTAGGAGGAGGGTTCCTTCAGGTGCTAAGTAGCACCCTAAGGACCCTATGAAGGACCTCATGGATGTGGATGCTTTAAGTGAAAGCTGCCAAGGGAAGCATATGATAAGACTAGGATGAGCATGATTTGGCTACGTAGCAGGCCTAGTCTATTGTTTTGTTCTCTCTCTCTCTCTCTCTTTTGGTTGGGCCGCTAGACACATGTTTCCTTTGGGCAGGTATAGTCAATGACCCACCATAATTAGGTCGGGTTGGATCATAGTTTGTATAATAAGGTAAATGCAAAGTTGATAAAAAGTTTCAGTTTTGTAAGAATAGATTAGCCATCTTCTTTACATACTATTATTAATTATGAGACTCGTTATTATAGTTTTCTAGATACTCATTAGGACTTGAAAAAAGATTTCTTTTTTTATTCATCTTGGAGTTAAATACCTCATTCAAGAATTGTTTTTATCCAATATAAGAATCAATAGAAAAGGTAAATCCCTTATGATACACCAGACTGGCTCGGTTATTAATATATTGTCTCAGATTTGAATGTTATAGAATATACTAAACATAAGATAAGAGATAAGGAGCTAGAGAGTCTAAAGCAAAGTATTCTTCATCTCTTAATCTTTGACACAAGAAAGGAATTTTCCACATTCCTTTCTTGTGTTGACATATATAATGGTTTTAATATTGATTTTTTTAATTTTATATTTTATAAAAAAATAAGTGTACGAATTGAGGAGAAGTTATACCATTTAACTTCTTAACAGGTATTCCATATTCATAATATATTCATAGACATTTCATTAAATTACTGGAGTAACTTCAACTAGTAAATTGGTACTTTCCTTCTAGTAGGATTAAATTATTGGTTAATTTCTATGATTGCTTTATTTTGATAGAATATTTTATTAAAAAGTATCTATTTAAACTGAAAGCTCAATTTTTTAAAAAATATATAAAATAATATAAGATAACAGAAATAAGACTGTGATTATGTTTTTCAATAGAAAACATGACCAATGGCCTAGGCATTGATGATGGTTAGGATAACGTATATTAATAATATGGAGTAAGACAAAAGTAGTCCTATATAATAGAAAAAATGTACCCATAGACTACAAAACAGCTAACCAGAGAAATGTTATGATAGAGATAGTTGACAGGTAGAAGCACCTTGCAAGAGTTCTCCTTGGACGCTTTGGTCATGGTCATCGACAAAGAATATTAGATAGGAATGAATCCACATCACCATCACTATGTCAACCATGTTATGACTTGTAACTTAGCTTGACATCAAAATTAGAAAGGGCATTTTTTTTTTTTTTATCAATACAAGTCAATGATAATAACTTGGCATAAGGTTTTCCCGAACACTACAATTCATAATCCAATAAGGTGAAAGAGTGCATCACATCACACAATGTAGATAAGATAAGAATAAAATGAGATAGCTCATAGTCTCAGACTTATTCTTCAGTGTTTGTTTTGTAGGAAAAAGTTTGATATTTATATGATGCACATGGGAAAAAAAATCATTAAGTTTATGTAATTAGTTATATATCAATAAAATTTTGATATATGATAATATTTATAGGATATCAACGAAAAATTTATTAAAGAAAACAACCTATTATCACTACCATTGCATCAAATATAATTAGTATTATTTATTATTTTTACACATACATGGTATGTAATACTTAATAAGAAAAATATCAAGTTTAGTACTTAAACTTTACACAAAATTTTAAATTGATTCATGACTTTGATGGGATGAGTTTAATATCAATCAAAGTATTCAAGGCTACTTTTACTTTTTACCAAACCTTTGTTCTATTTTTTAATAAAGAAGTAGTCTATTATCATGCTAGACACGATTAGGGATATTAGTAAAAGTTCAATGATATGTTATCTCTTCTATATTTGAAAACAAAGCAAAGTGTATTAAGAAGGTAGTAAAAATAGTTACAAAAAATTTAATTATAGATTAAATTGATATTTCAAAGTTCAAATATAAAATTGGTTTTTTGAGTGAGATTCAGGAAACTTCTATTATTAGTTGATGAGATTGTTTAGCAATTACTTTGCCTATTAAAATAACTATAGTAAGTGATATATTAAAAAGTGAAAAAAATCTCGATTTCTAATTTTTGTTTTTACAGCTAGTCACTACCAGACTGGCTACTACGGTTGCCCTTCACAATTGCTTGCCTAATTACGAAGTTCTGATTGTATTAAGTTGCTTAAAATAGTCCAGAAAATATTTTGCATGAAACAAACATTCCCCTTTTAAATTCATTGAACTTATCAAAATGGTAGCTCAACCAGATAATTTAGTTAGTTCCAGGAGGAGAAAATCGGATAAATAAGACTCTATGCGCGTCCAAGGGTTAAAAAGCAATTTTCTAATTAACCGCATTGTTAACCAAACATCTATGATGCTGAACTTTCATGTCAGTCGTTACAACTTTAGACTTACAGTTAGAAGGATTCATAGGATACTTCTGATTATGCCTGTGAAATTTTACGTCAAGAAAGAACATGATAAATCTAATCTTATTTCATATATATGTGGACAACGAAGAACATGAAGGTGCTAGAGCTAAAAAAATAAAACAAATAATCCCATAAGAAGCCTTCTGCCCGCACAAGGAAGAAAGAGACCTATGTGGGACAATTTTGGTGTCTTTTGTTTCTGTCCATAACTTCCCTTATTCAGTTTCTTCTCTCAACTTGAGATCTTCAATGGATGTAGCTTCAGGGACTAGAACAGTTAATATTCTTGCATTTTCATCCACAAAGACTAGGATGATGCCTAACTCAACAAATCTAGCTCAACAGGTCTTACAGACCTCTCCTTCCATGTTGCCGGAAATGCTGGGTCTTTGTAGCTCTAGCAAAGCTACCAGTCTTACATTTCCTGCTAAAGGAAGGCAGCCCTGTCTTAAATCTAGGAGTAGTAGTACCTTGCATCTTGCTAGGTGCTCAATGAAACCAGGAATCGATAGCAATAGTGCTAGAAATCGAAACCCTGCTATCGAATTGGATAAAGTTCAATAGCACAAGAGGTAGAGGCTTCATCTCCCAGTCGATCCCTCGAGTCGTGTTCTAGAGGTTTAGTGTTTGATTTAGGTCCAGAAAACTCATGGGACGATAAGGAGATAGGTCACCGGTAGTTAGGAGGTTATTGGTGACAATGAAGAAAGGTGGCATATGTGGTACCATGGAAGAGGAAGTGGCAAGGATTCGGCCGACTACATAGGGCTTGCGGTTTCTAGCAATGGAATTCACTGGTCAAGAGCAGCAGAACATGCTAGGTCAGCTGAAACTGAAGGAATGGTGATGGATTGCAGCAAAAACTGGTGGGCTTTCGACACGGAAGGCATCAGGCCGGCCGAAATGATACTAATGTCTAGTCCAATGTATAGTGCGGTTTACTGGCTCTATTATACAGGTTATAGTTCAGACGAAGTAGGCCTTTCAGGAACAGCAGCAATTCCTTTAGGGAACCCGGAAAGGCATGCGTATGAGGAAAATGGTGCTGAAAGTGATGCAAATGGGAAGTTTCTTAGGTCTCTTCCGGGTTTAGCATGCAGTCAAGATGGCAGGCATTGGGCTAGGATTGAAGGGGATCATCACAGCGGAGCTTTGCTTGATGTTGGAACGGACACTGATTGGGATTCTTTGTTCATTGCTTCACCACAGGTGGTCATACATGGCAATGATGACCTCAGGATGTACTACTATTCCTTTGAGAAGGAAAAGGGGCAATTTTCGCTTGGGCTAGCCCGGTCCAGGGATGGAATCCGATGGATCAAGTGTGGTAAAATAATGGGAGGAGGGCCACCTGGGGCATTTGATGAATTAGGAATCAAGAACGCATGTGTAGTAAGAAACACAAAGGAAGAAAACTACTTCATGGCATATGAGGGTGTTGCCGCAGATGGTAAAAGGAGTATTGGGATGGCAATTTCGCCGGATGGTTTGAAGAACTGGACTAGGATGCAAGAAGGACCTGTAGTGCAACCTTCTGAGGAGGATGGATGGGATAACGTAGGAGTAGGTTCGCCGTGTTTGGTTCATATGGAGGATAATTCAGATGAATGGAGATTGTATTACCAAGGATTTGGACAAGGAGGAAGAACAGGGATTGGAATGGCAGCATCTAAAGGGTGTAGCGTTGGAGGTTTTAGAAGATGGTCAGGATTTTCTGCATAAGTTAGATGTAAATATTGTACCAATGTATACATTTTGCAGACACAGTTTAAATTGGTTTCTTCATATGATCATCTGCTTGACATATATGTGTAACTAATAAAAAGCATATACAAACTATTCACATCAAGAAACCATCTAGTAATACAATTATATTCCGAAAATAAAATGATTTCCATCAGGTAGTATGAGTTTCTCTGTTCGCTAGTTTATATCTTTAGCCGTACTTGTTTCTTATCTGCGATATATTAGATATCCTTTCCCATGACCTTGGCTACATTAAGTTGAAATCTTCTAAATTTTATTTAGAATACACGCTTAGAGTGGATTGAATGGGTGCCAGTGCTAAGTCAATATATAAATAATGACTCCAAACACGGTTAACGTTGTGGAAAAGGATTTACAATTACCTTAACTAACAAGGCTTTTTGCATCCAACATACTAGAAAACCTTGGTCAAACACTTAATATTGGAATTTATGGTGTTACATCATGTCTTCAGGCTTCAATTGCTTGCATTATCTTTTTAGGACTCCCAGATCAACTGTCCTGTATCAATTTAGTGCTGTAGATTAGATGCGCTTTTTAAACGCCATATGGAAACATTTGGTATTGAGTGAGTCAAGCTCTTCTCTCCTTGAATTGCGTCAAATGGCTCAATAAATTTGGTGTTTGATTACCAAATCTATAATCAACTATCTAAACTTTATTTATTTTGCTGTTATGGTGATGTCTACTTAATCTCATACTATAAATGATTCCAAAAAATTTTATATTGTAATCAACACTTTTAAACTTTAAATAATTAATTGGAAATATAAATAAAATTTAAAAACCAAATATTATAATTACTCTATATAAATTTGCATATTTTACTTCATGTACAAAACTAAGGCGAAGGATCGAAGTGATCTCATTCCCATTGATGGTGGAGATTCATGACAACTTGATGAATTTCACCAATCAATTCTTGTTCAACGCATCTGATTAGGGATTAAAAAAATGAAATCAATCTTCATTGTCGATCATACCAAGATAACTCAAAGTGTGTACGTAAGTTAATGTCCATAATGTCTCGATGGAAGATGTTGTTGAATCTCAATTATATATATGTATATATTTTCCTGATCAAAAAGGGATAAAACAAAGCCCAAAATTACATAATACAATTGCGAGGAAAATTGACTCATACAAATACCAACAATACCAATAGGAATAGAATTTAGAGTATGGTGACCAATAGGAATTGAGAGAGACAAATTGGCTAAAGCATCTACAACACGGTTTCCTTCTTTATAAATGTGCTTGATCTAAACATCCCATTCTTTGTGAAACAACTTCTTAATTGGGTGGAGAACATTCTGAAATCTTGTATCAGTAAATCTATCCTAAATTAATCACTTAGCAACAGTTTTATCATTTAGCTCCAAAATCACTTGTCTATAGCCAAGATTCCAAGCTAACTCAAGCCCCTTCAATGCTCTCCCGAGTTCCGCTATAATAGATGTACAAGAACCAAGATCTGCTGCAAATCTAGCCAACCAATGTCCCTAGAAATCAGAATTAAACCACTTACTAACGATAAAGATTGGTTTACTTTTGATGCACCGTTAGTATTTAACTTTACAAAATCAAATGGTAGAGTCTACCACTGTACAAGGCAATTAACTCTTCTAAACTCCCTTGCCGTCATACTCTTCATCTCCATATTGCCACCATAAGCTTCCTTAGCTTTATATTTAATATGATAGAGTAAAGACTGAACACTTACGTCTTTACCTTCAAATAAAAGTCTATTTCTACAACTCCATAGCATCAACAAGCAATCCCAAAGAATGTTCACTAGGGGCGATTTTCTAAACACTCCTCATTCAACAAATTGTAAACCAACCTTTCAACAAAAGGGGAATTATAGAAGCCAATAAATTGACCTAGGGAACAATTTTTCACCAATGACCAAAAGCTTTATCACGTCATCTTAAAACATGGTTAATGTCTTCAATATCATAAGCACACATTTGGCAAGGTCAAGCTTGGATTTTTCAATTTCTGGTTTGATTTCTTTTAATTTAGTCCGTATTAAAACCCAGCATATTTAATATAAACCATCGACTAGGAATTATAAGAAATTTATTTTTGAAAACTTTTGGGAGTTGCCACCCAATTGAAATTGGGAAAATTTTATAAGTTAGGATCAATGGTTGGTTGATCTTAACTTAGCTACTAGTTTGTGAAAAAATTGATTTAAAACCAACTTTGTTAAACCATAGATTTTGAATTCGGAGGCTACCTATTAAAACCATATGGTTACCATATTAAAATTCTTAAATCAAAGTTTACCTTCTTAATGCTCCAAAATTTATCGTATGATATTTACATTTAATCATTATATTTTACAAATGAAAACAATATTTACAATAAACAATGAATCAATTCAATATTTACAAGAGTTAATTTTTTTTTTTATTACCTTGGAGATGCCTACGTACTGTTAATTGGTGTTAGATAAAATGTATTCTTTTTTCAAGAACTTTAATGTGCTGATTTTTTTTTCAACTATTTTCCATTTAAGTTAGTTAATTTTTTAGTTTTTGTAAAGTTTTTTTTTTTTTTTTGTATACCATATAGGCTATCAAATTTATTTTTATTTTTTATTTAGAAATAAGATTATTTTGTGTCAAAAGTTTTTTTTATTATTTTTTTCATATATATATATATATATATGCACTCACGCCACATATATATTTAGGTTTTTATTACTTTGATAAAATTATATTTTTATTATTTTATTTTATTTTTACATTTCTTCTTCTTCTTTTTTTTTTAAATATTTTCTTTAACATTTAAATAAAAAAAGTAAAAAAAAAAAGGAATGAACTTACCTAGGTTGGATCGAAGTAGGTCGGAGTAGGGTCTCAGTCGGATTAGGTTGAACTTGGGTCTTCGGAGCGGATGACAGTGGTGACCAGCGGAGCTCTAATTTGCTAAGCTGGTGATCCTAGGTGGTCTTAGCCATGTGGGAGCGATCAAGTGAAGGATGGGGAAGACTCTTGTGAAGATCATTTGCTTTGAATGTAGCTGGAAGTGGGTGGTTCGAACTGCAACAATGGCGTCAACGATGGTATTCGTTGGAGGTAGATGAGAGGCTTTGGATGAAGGGGAAAGCTACTAGCTAAAGCCTTTACCACCGCTAAATTCATCTGTAGTCTTAGTTTGCTTCGTTTTGGCCTCTATGAAGATTAATCGGAGAATTTTTCGAAATCCAGCCTAGATCTCAAAATGCAATTGAAGCTTATTGGAGCTTTTTGGATGAAATGGTTGTTGTTGATTGTTTTAAATGGTTACGGATGCTCTAAACAGGGAAATCGACCCATATTTATATTGTTTAGGAGTCAAATTAGATGGGTTTCGTTTGAGAATGAGTTAGTGAAGTGCACACGAAATCAAGCTTTTCAAATGTTTTTTAATGAATTTCGAGCTTAATGAACTTTGGGAAGGATACAATGAGCTCAAATCTGTGCTTCTAAAAGCCAAATGGTAAGTCGAGATCAAAATTTGAAAATTTGTTTCGCATGCAAGAATGAGTTTTTCGTGAACTTTAGATTGAAAATTCAATGCCAGATCAAACATTTTAGGACTGGTTTTTGATAAAAAATTATAGTATCTCATGTCTTTTTCAAATCCTCTCCATCAATTTGATGGAAAAAGGATAACAAATGAGCTTGAAATGGTTGTGTCGCGTGAGAAAAATTGGTAAGCACAATGAAGAAGATGAAGTGTGTGTTGAGCACGCACGTCCCATGTGCACCAATGCACGGCACGTATATCTCATGCACCAAAAAGAAAAATAAAATCTTTGCTTCCGTGCATATTCAAACCCCGGTCTCATTTGTGTATGTGTGCGTCTCTTACATCAGGCCGTTGGCCTGTGCCTCGGTCATGTTGTCACTTAAATAATATTAAGTGATAAGGACTGAGACCAAAATGTGATTTTTTTTAATTTTACATATATTATTATTATTATTATTATTATTATTATTATTATTATTATTATTTCAGGGGAAAAAATGGAATGTCTATAACTGCCCCCTGTTTATGGCAAAGTTTGGGCAAAACATTGCCACAAAGACAAAGAGATACTCAATTTTTGCTTTCAAAAGTACGTACTTGGCATTTGGAACTCCTGGTCCACCGAGGAAACTTGACTGAGATAGCAATGGTCTTACGATCTTGAACCTTAGCTAAGGAGAAGCGGTAATGACTTTCGGTGAAGTTATTGTATAATGAAAGGTTAACCTCCCTTTATATCCATACTAAACCACTAGAGTTGTCCTAAGATGTGTCTAAAGAAATGGGGGACGATTTTCCTTAAGTTTCCACTATGTTATGGGTTTCTTTTCATTCTTTTGAGGTTTCTAGCCTTCTTTTCTTTGGAAAAAACTTAGATGGGCTTTGGCTTTTTTTCATCTTAAATAGACTCAGATGAGCCTTAGGTCTTTTCTTCTTAAAGAGACTTAGATGGACTTCGGTGTTTTTTTCTTTTTAAAAAAACTTTGATGGACTTTGATCTTTTCCTTTTTAAATAGACTTGGATAGGCTTCGGATATTTTTTTTAAGAAGACTTGGATGGGCTTCGGGTCTTTGTCTTTTTAAGAAGACTCGGATGGCCTTGGGTCCTTTCTTCTTAAAGAGACTCAGATGAGCTTTTAGTCTTTTCTTCTTAAAGAGACTTGGATGGACTTCAGTCTTTTTTCTTCTTCAAAAGAGGCTCGGATGGACTTCAGCTTTTTCTTTTTAAAGAGACTCATATGGAATTTGATCTTTTTCTTTTTAAAGAGACTTGAATGAACTTCGATCTTTTTCTTTTTAAAGAGACTCGGATGGACTTCGATTTTTTTCTTTTTAAGGGGACTTATGTAAATTCTTGAAAAAAAAATTTTCCCTCTTTTTTTTTTTTTTTTTCAAAATTTGGCTAACCCATACTGTAGTCTTTTGAAAGATAGCCGCCTGGTACCTTGTTTAGGAATCCCATTAACACTAGTCTTGCATCGATATCAGTTGTATGGTTTGGTTGACTCCTTAAGCTTGTTTCCTTCTAGCTAGCTTACTTCCTCGAAATTTTTTATCAAGTATCTGACTCATAATGATTTATTATTACTACTACAGTTTAATTCCTTCATGTAAAGCTAATCTTATAATTAGAATAATGCATATGTTTCTCGACTTTATGATCTTCTCAGATCATTTCCTTACTTTTTCACTCATGTTTGCACGAAAGTTGGGAACCTTATCTATAAGGGAAAGATCGAACTGAATTTAGAGATTTCAGAGATATTTGCTTTGCTTGTAATCAATGAAAATAAGATCATATGAACATTGGAAGCAATAAATTCTTCGTTGATCATGCGTAATACATTTTTACAACTTCTGAGTTTACAGGGTCCTTTAGATCTAGATCGTCCATCTGTGATAGTGTTAATGCCCCTCTCGTTAACACCTTTCTTACTACGCATGGTCCTTATAGTTCGGTGTGAATTTTCCTCTAGGTTACCTTCTTGGAAACTTCGTGACTTGACTTTTCTATTACATGCTATAGCCATTTTTTGTTGGTATAGCATCCCGTGACACAATGGCTAACTTCTTTCATTGACAAGATTTAACTATTTGAACCTCTGTTTGACCCATTCAATTTCTTCAAGTTCAGTTTTTGTAAAACCCTGAAGTGGAGGGATTTTAACTTCAACTAGCAAAATGGCCTTGGTTCTATATACCAGGAGTAGGATGTTGCCCCAGTCGACACCCTAATGGAGGTTCGATAAGCCATTAATGTAAATGGAAGTATTTCATGCCAATCTTTGTAAATGATGTCCATCTTCTCAATGATTCTCTTGATGTTTTTATTGGCGACTTCAATTGCCCCATTCATTTGTGGACGATGCCAAGAGGAGTTTCGATGTTTGATTTTGAATTATTGACACAACTCAGACATCACTCTGTTGTTTAAATTTTTACTATTATCAGTAATGATACTTTCTAGTGCTCCGTATTGCACAACGATGTCTCTTTTGATAAATCGCACTATAGTTCCTTTTGTCACATTACTCTTCACCTATTTGGTGAAGTAATCAATTGCAACTAATATAAAACGATGACCATTTGAAGCCTTAGGTGAAATTGGTCTGATTACATCAATCCCCCACATTGAGAAAGGCCACAGTGTTGACATCAATTTGGAGGGGCATTTATTTTCTTTGCATACACTTAGGATAAATGACAATGTCTCACATGTTTGATATAATCTAACTCCATAGTTGACCAGAAAAAACCTAGCCTCATAATCTTCTTAGCTAACATGTAACCATTCATGTGAGGTCTGTACACTCCTTCATGAACTTCCTCTATGATCTTTCTCACCTACACATCTTAGTAGAGTCATATCGAAAGACCTTTTATACAATGTGGTACCACTTAGTAGAAAATGCCTCGCTCATCTTCTTAATGCCATTTAATCCTTCTTTGTGGCATTCTCGGGATAAATAGTTGTTTGGAGGAATGTTTTAATGTCATGGAACCACGGTTTTGTTGGTTCAATTGTAGCATAACATGCTAGTCTATCTTCTACTCGAACTTACAATGGTTATATCTTTACCCCCTTGGTGAGTTGGATCATGGAAGCAAGGGTGGCAAGAGCATTAGCGAACTGGTTTTGGGTTTTAGGCACATAAATGAAGGACACTTCATTGAACTCTTTTGTCAATTCTAACAGGTGATGATGACAGGGAATCAATTTAGGGTCCTTAATTTTGAATTCTCCCTGAGTTTGGAAAACGATGAGCGAGGAATCCTCAAATACTTCCAATCCTCAATTTCCATGTCGATTGCCATTTTTAACCCCATGATACAAGCTTCTTATTCCTATACATTATTAGTGTAAGAAAATTTTAACCTAGCCGATGCTGGGAACTAATCTCCTTTGAGCGAAACAAGAACTGCTTCGATCACACTCCCATACACATTCTTTGTCCATCTTGGTTACCAAGATGTTTTCGTTAGGGAATTGAGCTTGTTCTCCTAGCTTCATTATCAACCGGACTTTCAACGAGCTGATCAACTAATGCTTGCCCTTTAATTGAATTTTGGTTTATGTAGGTAATGTCGAACTCAGAAAGTAATATTTGCCACTTAGACACCCTTCCAATTAGAGTCGGTTTATCTGTCAAATACCTTAAGGTTTGAGCTTTGTGATGAGTTTGATCAAGTAGAAGAGTGTATATTGCCTAAGTTTGTGCATGATCTAAACTAACGTGCAACAAGTCCTTTTGACTTCCGAGTATTTTTGCTCTCCATTAGTGAAATTTTTTTCTTAGATAATAAACAACCCTTTCTTTCCCATGTCAGTCCTTCTATCCTAACAGTCACCCCATGGATTCAGAATAAAGACCATCCTGGTGTTGGAGCTACAAGTACTAGCGAATTAATCAAGTACTACTTAATCTTATCAAACACGACTTCATACTCTTTATCCCATTATATCTTAGCATTCTTTTTCGTCGATTTGAATAGTATGCGACACTTATTGATCAGTTGGGAAATAAACTAAGCAATGTAATTTAATCTCCCCAAAAGGCCCCTAACTTCTTTCAGCATTTTGGAGGAGGCAAATTCACTATTGCCTTAACTTTTTCTGGGTTGATTTCAAATCCTCTTTGATTGACCACGAATCTAAGAGTTTCCTAGATGTTACTCCAAAAGTGCATTTTTTGGGGTTCAATTTCAATTGAAATTTTCTCAACCTTTTGAAAAGCCTTCTTAATATGTATACATGATCTTCCCCTTCTTTCATCTTAGCGATCATATCATCAACATATACCTCAACTTCTTTATGCATCATGTCGTGCAATATTGCTAGCATCACCCGCTGGTAAGTTCCCTTGGCATTTTTGAGACCGAAAGGCATTAACTTATAGCAGAAGGTGCCCTAAGCAGTGATGAATGTTGTCTTAATTTTATCTTCTTCCACCATCTTGATCTGATTATATGATGAAAACCCATTCATGAATGAGAAAAGATGGCTTTTGGCAAAATTGGCTACCAAAACATCTATATGTGGTAACGGAAAGTTATCCTTCGGAGTTGCTAGGTTCAAGTCCCCAAAGTCCACACAAACTCTAACTTTTCCGTTCTTCTTGAAGATTGGTACTATGTTTGCTACTCACTCTAGATAATCCAATACTTGAATAAAACCCATATCGAGTAACTTCTTTACTTCCTCCTTGATTTTAAGAAGCAAATCTAGTCTAAAATGTCTTAACTTCTACCTTTTAGGTTTAATGTCTTCCCAAGTTAGCAATTTATGACCACTATTGATGGATCTAAACCGAGCATGTCGTCATATGACCATGCGAAAACATCCAAGTATTCGACTAAGAGTTCAGTCGATTCACCTTTCTCTTTTTCATGTAAGTTTCCCTTGATTTACAAATTCTTGGGACTCTCTTATGTTCCCAAATTAACTATCTCAATGGGTTTGGAAGTCTTAATTCCTCCCTGTTCATATTTTTGCGAATGTTCCTATGTCTTAGTTTGATGATTGACATCACCTTCATCGACTAACCTAATAGGGTCAAAGGTGATATCGATATTTTCATTAATTATAGGCACGAGATATCTCTGACCTTCATCACAAGCATCGGATCTAGACAAATATGAATGAAGAATATGTGAGAGAATGGAAAGAAAAGAGAATTCTAAATGGAAAATATTTTCATTGAACTTGAAGGTGTTTGGTTACACTTATGCGAGCATATCATAAAGTAGTAAAACATGACAAAATCCTAGTCTTGGATCAACCCTTACTCAAAAGACTTAAAGCTAGTATAAGGAATGGAAAACCAATTATTCAAAACTGCCTCATTTGTTGGGTTGCTTAGAAGGTCATTCTTGGCAGTATCTGGTTGTTGAACATGGCTAGGTTTTGGAAGGAATCCTTGATGTGAGATATCTCCATGGCCGGATTATACTTTTTGTCAGTCTTCCTTCTTCTTATTGTGCTTTTCATTTCTGCCACCTTTACTTGAGTAGGAGTGTAACCTAAACCAAAGGTCTTGATTTGAGTTTATTTCTCCCCATCTAATGCGCATACCTCTTCAAATATCTGGATTCCTAAATCTTCATCCCCTTCTTTTTCGATGTATGGTATGTTCATCTCTTTATAGATGGCACAATCTTGCTCACCCATAATAGTGATGATTTAGCCATTTGCAATGAATTTCACCCCCGATGTAAGCCCAAAGGGATTACACCAACGGCGTGGATCCATGGTTGGTTGGTTTTGGATTAAGTTGTATAAAAATCCTTTTAAAAGAACAACTAGAAGTGGAAGCTTTCAAAATTTATAAAGTTGATTGGTTCTGTCCAACTTCGGTTAGCAACTACCAACAATTAGGTAAGCACACCTATCGAAGTAGTATAGAAAGAATTAGGTCGGATCCAGGATCGGTGGCAATTACCTTACTCCCATTTCATCTATTATCTAGCCAAAAATTAGAAGAACATATTGAAATAGAAGCCAGACTAGGTTCATGAATATATACAAATGTTTTTAGGGAAAAATTTAGGGTAGTTTTGTAACTATGCAAGCCAATAGCCCAGGGTTTGCTTCACCAATTCCTTATCATGTGAATTTAAATAAAAAATCTGAGAGAGTGGTTGCTGGTGTATTTGTACTATCAAATTCATTGAGGTAAGTTAAAGCTCTCTGAAGATTAGTAACTCTAAATCTAGACCAGACCATCGGAATCTCTTCTAAGGCTATCAACACTCTAAACCTGCATAAAGCTTAAGAATCCTTTGTTTTAAAACCAACTCGATGAATTTTAAAAACAAGAGACAAAAAGTCTCACAACCCCTCTCTCAACGATTATGACTATCTCTATTAGTAGTTATGGATATTCAAAAGAATGACCTCTTAACATGTTCAGTTGAAATCAAACATGGGTTTAACAAGTGCACCACACAATGAGACTCATGAAAATAAATTCAAGCTACTAATCATGAATACCCTGTCAATTACTTGAAAGGGCATTTGAATTCATGTGAATCAGGATTTGGATTTGTAAACCTTAAGCCGTAGAAGATTCTTTCCATGGGTTTAAACATTAAACACAATTTATGAAGAAATAAATCAAATAAAGAATATTTCAATTATAAACAGAGTGTACAAAAATTACAAACAATGGATTAATCGATTTTGCTTAGAAAACACGGGATTTTCTAAAGCAACAACAAATAGTTCTTTCGCTCTAAAATTCTCTCTCTACTCTATGTTAATTTTGTACACTATACACTTTGTACATCCTCTATCGCATGCCTCGCACCTTTATTTATAGGCTAAGGACAGAAATCATGAAGATTTTATTGCTGACGTGGCAAATTTTTTATAACGGAATGCAAATTCTTTATCCACATAGGTGTCTGTATTGCTCCTAAAACAATCGCTCATTGAGAAGTAAGTTGAGTGCTACTTTGAACATAAGGTTTGACTTAAGTAGATAAAACGTGTCATTCCTATCCATTCTTCCATCGAAGGCTAAACTGAGTGCTTCGAGGGCTTGAGACTTTAAGACGCAACTTAAATCAAGCAGAGGTCTGGTCTTCATTCAATCTTCATCGTAGGTTAAGGTTAAGGCTTGACTTTATGGCGCAGAGAGACTTCTCTTCAAATGTAAGGCTCGATCACCTCAAAACATATGTTGAAGGTCACGTTGAAGGCTAAATTTAAGGCATGACAGACTAATTTCGCCTTGTTTTGCCTTGACATTTTGGCCTCGACCAATGCTTTGTAGGGTTCGACTGATTTTCTCTTCAAATATTGTTGTTGTTTGCTCCAAATCTGATTTTAAACACTTTAGTTCTTCTTCTTTGGATTTAAGGAGCTGAAAAACAACAATTATACATTTAACATGTTCATAGGAATTCATCCAAAAAATACATCAATTTAAGCCTAAATTCCTATGAATAGAATATAGTAAAATACACCTTATCAGTGGTTTACCAATAACAGATTGAATGACTGTGAGTTGTCTAATATCTGAAAAGGTATGATGAAAGCTTGCGGCTCGATGGTAACTTCTAACTCAACTTCTCCCACAATTTCTCTTTTAGAACTGTCGAACGCTCGAACAATAATAGAGTTAGGCTTGATGTTTGATGGTTCCACTTCTAGTAGATTCAAAGTAGCCAAAGGGCACATGTTAAGGGATGACCCATTGTCAATGAGGATTCATGAATGAATATTGTTGTTGCTCTTGACTACTATGATTAGGGCTTTATTATGCTGCCCTGCTTCTTCTTCTAATTCTTCAGATGAAAACATGATTTGATCCATTACAAAGATTGAATTTGATATATGCCGAGATAGTACTTTTTGAAATGCCTTCAAGAACTTTTACTTCCTTAAGGACTTTGAAAAGTGCCTCATGGTAGATATTGAAGCTTACTAACAAACTCATGAGTGATATTTGGGTTGTTGTTTTAGCCGACTGTTCCACTACCTTGAATTCACTTGCCTTCATTAATTTTGCATGGATTTACTTTCCATCTTCCTTTTTTCCTTTCTCTTTGTCTTGATATGATGGTCCCCAATTGCATTTCTTCCATTTGAGTCATAAACTCTTCCTAATCGAGTGAACCCGCTAACCATTTCCATGGAAGCATGAATGATCGCTCAGTAATCAAATGGAGCAGCTTTATAATCAATTGAGGCGATTGGCACATGAAATATGTAACTTTTAGGCTTTAACAGCATAACCTCTTCTTCTATATTCTTGAACTATTCAATTTTGATTGATCTTGAGTTCTCCCCGATCATATCGATGAACTCTTCCTCATTATGTGCTTCTTGGGTAGCCTTATCTTTTCCTTCAAACTCTGAGGCCCATCAAGATGTAGCTACGTCAACATAGATTCATGGTTCAAACCAATAGTCAACTAGATATAGGTACTTCCCTGCTTTTCCCAAAGTTCCTATTGTTTGGTCTCCAGCTTAATATCTCTCCTATAGTTCTACTAGGGTACTTTGTTTTCGTGGTTATGGGACTAACATTTCCATGATATCTTATTTCCTGATGACCTCACTTTGTAGTAGCTGCTAGATGGCCGATTTGGTCTTAGTACGATCTCTCAGATTGATGTTAACTAAGTGTCCCATCTTTTGGAGGTTCCAGGCCACTTGCTTCATATTAATAGACAATTCTTCAATATTTGCTTTAACTTTGGGATTTTAGTGGTGATCATATCAATGACAAAACCATGATTTGCAAAGGAATAGTTGAAACATTTGGAGTTTCAACAAAGTCCAATTGGATGAGCTTTGCGTCAATAAGATCTTGGATTTTGTTTATAAGCCTCCAACAACTATCTGTGGAGTGCTCCATTTATCCGAAATGGTATTCACATTTTGATCGGGATTATACTTTTTAGGTTCATAATCCTACTTTGGTACCTCAAAATTTATCAAATTATTAGCTCGCAACTTAGCCAGTACCCGACTAGTGGGATAGGAATTTGGTGAGCCTTCATTTTTCATTGAAATCAGATTGTTGGTTTGGAAGTGTTGCTTGCGAGTTTAGATTTGGATTAGTCATCACAGCAAAGGGTTGAGATGCCTAGAAAAATTTGAAGTATTGAACACAATTATAGTTGCATTATCTCCTTTATATGGAGTGGCTTTGGTACTGAGGATTTTCTTTCAGGCTGTAGTTTTTAGTTGAGATAGCATCTCGATCCTACATCCGCTATTACTACTTTGATGTTGATTATTAGTTACCAATTAGAGATAATAAAAGACATGATAAATGCATGATTATATTTCCTATTATGGAATAGGAAAGAACATGATATCATATATATATATATATATATTGCATGGTCACATTTCTTATTATAGAAAGAATATGATAAAAATAAAAATATCATATCTTGTTTTTAATATAGGACGAGGAACATAAGGCACGGATAATGTCATCCTTATATAGTTCAATCTTATCTTTCTCTCTCCCAAGTAGACTGATAAAACAAATGACATTGATTACACTATTAATTTATTTGAGCACGACCTTGTATTTCTCTCTCTCACTTATTGAGGAGCTAGAGATATCTCTCTCATAATAAGAGAGACAAATCCTATATTAATCACTCATCTCTCTCTACATGATTCATACTATTCTAATCTTAACCTTTATAATTATCTGGTTAAAGATAACGTTTGATTGAGTCAAAACATAATATTACTCATGTTGGAATCTATGGTGATTTTAGGTCTAAGGATATATGACATCATTATTATGAGAATCACTTATGACATTAATCCATGTATCGATCCGGTACTTAGTTCTCTAACATGTACCTATAGGTTTGATTTGTATGTCCATACAAATAAACATACCATGATTATCAATCAAACATCATACTAGATTTAATTCATTATTGTTTCCACAATACAATAATGAACATGATGCAATCGTGCAAACCCTAGGTATTGAAACCCTGAAACCTAAGCAATCAACAATGGATTGTGAATCCCATGATAATCTTAAAACAAGCAAATAAAGAACTAGACCCTAATTGAACCTGCCAATTGAAACTACAGTTATCACAAGTGCATCGTAACCTAACCCCAATAAAACTTGTCGATTGGAACCAAAGTTATCCAATACGGAACTTAAACCTAATCAAACTTGTTGAATAGAACTAAAGCTTTCAATCATAAAGTTCTTATCACAAGAACTAAAGAAAGCTCTCTCAAATCTGTAGAAGTCTCTCTAAAATATATTCTCATTCAACTTTTCTGTTCTTTACAAAGTAAAGAGCAATATATAAAAGCTTAAAAGAAACCCAAAGGTCATAACAAGAATTTTATTCGTCGAATAAAATAAGTTGGTAACCTTACAAACAACGTTGGTAGCCTTACAAACAAAAACAAGAAAAACACAAACTATCTAAACTTCATAACAGGAAAGGTCGGTAGTGTAAGCTGGAAGGCCAACAACGTAAGTGATAAAGGCCAGTGACTTACTCAATGGCTTTAAAGTTTTCGACTCTGTACTCTTTTGATCATTTTGTAAGCTAGCTATACGTCGATGGCTTAAATACGCTACACAGTGGCATACTTGGGAAAGCTGGTAGCGTTAGTAGCAGTGCATAGGTTTGCAATTAAGGCCGGTGAATCTCCAATGAAAGGCTGGGAGCTTTTGATCTTTCATGTTGATGTCCTTTAGATTCTATCAATTCCCTCTTTCTTTGGAAAGATTCATCCTCGAATCTTACCCATCTTTGCAATACATTAGAGAATCATCTTTTATTAGAGGCAATGCTCTTAATTGAAGTAACTCATCTAACTTCCCTCAAACTCTGCAGCAAAGAAACTTTTACACTTGGTAGAGCAGGGTTAAGATCATTAGTATAAAAAGTAGCCTCATTGTATGTAGGTACAATCATTGGTTGTTTTACATACAAAACTCTTTAACATTCTTTTCTTTTGCAAGTAGGCTCTCTTTTCCTTCTCTCAACTCTCGTGTTTGTCACTCCCCCTCATTTTCTTTCTCACTCATTTGCTTCTCACTCGTTTTCAAGTGTTCATGTATCTCCTTAATCTGCTTCTGATCTTCATAAGCTTGACTAGGAGTTAAAGGAGTAAGCTTCACAGTTCTTCCATTCATAACAAAGGAGTAAACATTGCGAGTACCATCATGTGTAACCTCCATAGATTCAAAAGACCAAGTTTTAAAATTATTAAATTTTCTAAATCGTTTTCTTTTCAATATGGTCTTACAGGCAAGCGCACCCTCAGATGTAGTATAGAGAAATGATCTAGGTCATATTCTAGGAATGTTGATGAGTACTTCTACTCACTCTTTTCCTATTATCAAGCCGAAAAAATTAGATTTGGTTTTATATACATAGAAACTAAACTAAGTCTAATATTAATTTTCACAGCAAGCATGCAAAAGGATAAATCAATTCATAAGGTTGCTTGGGTCATGCTTCACCTAAATCTATTCATATGACTCAAGAATTTTCTCAAAAAGTTGTATTGATTATTGAAACCATCGGATTCACTAAATTATGTAATGCTTCTCTCAAAGTCAAAAGCACCTAAACCTAAGCCAAACTGCCGGAATCTCTTCCTGACTATTAGCAATTTAAATTTGCATAAAGAACAAGAATCCTTCGTTTTAAAACCAAACCAAACATGAATCCAATGAGATGCACCATCCAATTAGACTCATTCTTTAGGCGCAAGCTATTGAATACAATAAAATCAACACGTTTTGAAATTAAGAACAAATGAATCACATGAAATCAATCAAGGATCCACAATACCCAAGTAATATTAAACTACTTCTCCATAGATAAAACAATAAAAATCAATAACAAGGAGAAATAGAAAGGATCTAAAATTAAATTTAGCAATATAAACAATGCTCCTTGATGAATTGATACACTCAAGTACAAATGCTTCTGTGAAAATACATAAAAGTATGTTTTTTTTCTTGCCTTTGTCTCTCCTTTTTTTTTTTTCTTCTTTTTTTTCTTTTTTAGAATCTTCCCTCATCTTCATTTTATAATGATCTTTGCATAAATGGAATTGAATGCTTATTGATGGAGGAAATGAGAAGTTACGGGAGTTATGAGTCTCTTGGCTTTCCAAAGTCTCACATAAATGGAATTGAATGCTCATTATGGAGAAAATGGGAAGTTACGGAGTTATAGGTCTTTTGGCTTTCCAAAGTCTCACATAAATGGAATTGAATGCTCATTATGGAGGAAATAGGAAGTTACGGGAGTTACGGGTCTTTTGACTTTTCAAAGTAACACCTCTTTAATGTCTAATAGACGTTTTTTTAATAAATAGGGGGTTACTATTCAATAAAAAAGTCATTTCTCAAAAAGTAACGGACTATCAAATCAACAGGTTTAGGAATAGGTCATGTCACTTGAGCATGTCTGGCCGTTTTCCTCTATGTAAAAATTGACACGGCTGGGGACATGGCTTGTCCTAGAGTCGTGTCCTTTGCTGTGGTCTTTTTTCTTCATTGACACGACTTGGGACACGGCTTGTCCCAGAAAAGTCCCTTACAAAGTTAATTTTCTAGATTGACACGGTTTGGGACAAGTCATGTCGCTGTTGTGTCTTTTCAGAACTTAAGATTTAGAATGCTTTTCCTTGACATGGTTGAAAGACATGGTATGTCTTTGTTGTGTTAACCACTTTTTGGTCCAAACTTTGTATTTTTGACCTGTTTTTCCTTTTTTCCATAAAATAACTTCTTTAAAGGCTGAAAGTATAAATTAATATTTTTAAGTGTCAAATTCATAATATTTATCAATAAAATGATCAGTAAAAGTCCAATTTGACATTCATAAAATAGGAATAATTTTGGTTTATCACCCTCCTATCATATTGCACATAGTCTTCTTAACAGAATATGACTAGCATGCATAGGCACAGCATCACATAAGACTTCATTCTTATATCTTCCTGTAGAAAAAGTCACTAACACTTGCTTGATCACCCTAACCTCCCTACATTCCTTCAACCACTGCAGTTTATATGGCTTATGGTATCTAGTAGTAGGCAACTTCAGTTTATCAACCAAAAAGGTACTAGCAACATTAGCATAACTACCACTATCAACAATCAGGCTACATACCTTATCTTTAACAAGACAACGAGTATGGAAAATGTTATCCTGCTTCTCCCCATTGACGTCTATCTTTGGTTGCATGTTTAGAGCTCATCTATTGAATAATAATTCTCCTTTGACAGGTCCTTCAACATCAACATCACTACAATCTTCTAATGGTGGCACTCATTATCACTGGAATTCTCACTTTCTATGTCACCATTCTTCAAGACAATCATAGTTCTTGTATTTGGACATTGTGTAGCAACATGTCTACATCCTCGACATTTAAAACATTTGATATCACGTGCTTTAGAAGAAGATTTTTCAATCTTACCTTTAGAAACATAATCAGACTCCTTGGCCTTCACTTCCTCTTCTAATTTTGCAGCTGTCTTTATGATCCTTTTGATCTAACTTCCGTGAAGATCCAGATGATGAACCATATTTTGATTTGTCCATGGATTTTAATTGCTTCTCTATTTTAATGGCTTTGTGCAACAACTCCTCTATCTCCACATAATGCTACAAATCTACCACATCAGCAATCTTTGGATTTAATCCACCAATAAACCTAGACATAGTTGCCTCATAATCTTCTTTCACATTAGCCTTTATCATGGCTTTCTCCATCTCTTGATAGTATTCTTCAGCAGTCATGAAGCCTTAGGTTAGATTTTGTAATTTCCTACACAAATCTCTGTAGTAATGGCTAAGGATAAATCTCTTTCTCATTACCACTTTCATCTCCTCCCATGAACTAATTGGTCTCTCTCCATATCTTCTCCTGTTCATAACAAATAGATCCTACCAGATACTGGTGAAATCAGTAAATTCAACTATTGCCAACTTCACCTTCTTCTCCTCTGAATAGTTGTAGCGTAAAAAACATGTTCTACCTTCTTTTCCTTTGATACATTTCTGGTCATTCTTTCCTTGAAAAGAAGGGATTTTCATTTTGATACTTCCTAAACTGCTATCTTGTTTTTGCACAACTCATTTACCTCTCCCAACACTTCTCATACTAGAATCAAAATCTTCATGCTCATTCTCCTCCTCCATATGCCTTCTGGAAATTCTAAGGTTGGATGGAGACTCAAGATCATCTATTCTCCTATTCAATCTCGCAAGTGATACTATATGGCTTTCATGAATAATTTCATGTCACTTCCAATATTCTTTCCTTCGCAACTCTTTTTTTTTCGTGTTTAAATCAAAATCTCTACAACTCAAACAACACAAATTCAAACCCTAAAAATCAAAACTTTTTTTTACATGAATTTTCTCCTCTCTTTTTTTTTTTTAAACTAATAACAAATCAATCAATAGAAGAATAAAGGATATGATAACACTTGATTCAAGAAACCGAAAGCTTTGATACCAACTTATGTGATCGTGCGAACGCTAGGTATTGTAACCCTAAGACCCAAGCGATAAAAAATAGATTACGAACCCTATGATCATCTTGAAACAAGCAAATAAAGAAATAGACCCCAATTGAACCTAACAATTGAGACCACAATTATCACAGGTGCAGCGTAACCTGACCCTAACCAAACCTATCGATTGGAACCAAAGTTATCCAACATGGAGCTTGACCGTAATCAAACCTGTTGAATAGAACCAAAGCTATCAATCATAGAGTTCTTATCACAAGAACTAAAGAAAGCTCTTTCAGTTCTGGAGAAATCTCTCTCAAAAATATTCTCATTCAATTTAACTATTCTTTCCAAAGAGCAATAAATAAAAGCTTAAAAGAAACCTAAAGGTCATAAAAAGAATCATATTCATCAGATAAAATAAGCTGGCAGCCTTACAAACAATGCTAACAACCTTTAAAACAAAAACAAGAAAAACACAAATTGTCTAAACTACATAATAGGGAAGGCCAATAGTGTAAGCTGGAAGGCTGACAGTGTAAGTGATAAAGGCCAGCGGCTTACTCAACGACTTTAAAGTTTTCAATTCTATATGCTTGTGGTTGCTTTGTAAGCCGCCTATACGCCGACGACGTTAGTGGCGGTGCACAGGTCTGCAATGAAGGTCGGCGAATCTCCAATGAAAGGCTGGTAGCTTTTGATCTTTCATGTTGATGCCCTTTCAATCCTATTGGAACACCTACGGACATTTAGAATAATCATATGATTATTCAAGGATATTATTATAAAGTAAACATACAAACAATATAATAATAAATGCCTCTTTCACAATGCCCAATGATCATTAACAATTTCCCACTTGTACTAGGCTTAATTATACATGGATCTAATACCCATTAACCTAATATGATGATCGTGCCTTGCTTGGGGGAGAGCTTTGGTAAGTGGATCAGCAACATTGTCATTAGTTGATACTTTGCATATCTTCACAGCATTTGATGCTGCTATAAACTCAGCTTTTGTTATAGAATCTACTACAGTGCTTTGCTTTGAACTTTTCTAGCTTATGCACCGCATCAAGCAAAATACATAACCTGATTGTGATATAAGATTATCCTTGTCAAATTAGAAGCCTACATCCATATAACCACTTATGACTAGCTCGTCTTCTAGTCCTCCATATAATAAGAATACATCTCTAGTTCTTCTTAAGTGCTTAAGAATGTTCTTGTCTATAGTTTAATGAGATCCAATGGGATCTAATTGCTATCTATTGGTTATGCTTAATGCATATTACACATCTGGTAGAGTACATAACATAACATATATGATATATCCAATAGCCAAAGCATATGGAATCCTACTCATGTGTTCCTGTTCTTCATTTGAAATAGGACATTGAGTTTTACTCGATTTATTTCCAAGTGACATCGGTAAGAATCCTCTCTTGGAATTTTTCATACTAAACCTTTTTAGTACCTTGTCAATGCATGTACTCTGACTTAGGTTAATAATTCTTCTAGATCTATCTCTATAGATATTGATGCCCAAGACATAGGCAGCTTCACCTAAGTCCTTTATAAGAAGCAATTTCATAACCATGTCTTCACATTCTGTAAAATAGGAATTATTTCCAATAGTAATATGTCATCTACACATAGCACTAGGAAAACTTTTGCGCTCTTACTAATCTTCTTGTATACATAAGGTTCATCTTCGTTTTTTTTTATTTTATTTTATGAAACCAACTCTTTGATTGTTTTATTAAAATGAAGATTCCAACTCTAAGATGCTTGATTTAATCTACAAATAGACATTGAAGCTTGCATACCTATGTGAATTTCCTAGATTGACAAAACCTTTAGGTTGTGTCACTTACACATCCTCAAGTAGGTTCCATTTAGAAACACTGTTTTGACATCCATTTGCCATATTTTGTAGTCATAATATGGAGCTATGGAAAAAAGAATTCTAATGGATTGATGCATAATAACTGGTGAAAAGGTTTCATCATAGTATATATCACGAGTTTGCTTAAAACCCTTCGCCACTAGTCGTGCTTTAAAGGTATGCACATTGCCATCCACGTTAGTTTTCTTCTTGAAAACTCATTTGCACTTAATGGGCTTAGTGCCTTCAAGTGGATCAATTAAAGTCCATACTTGAATGTTATATATGGATTACATTTCAAATTTCATGGCTTCTATTCATTTCTCAGAATCTGGACCCAACATGGCCACTTGAAAAGTAGTGGGCTCATTTTGATCCATGAGTAACACATCATGATTATCTGTTATGAGAAATCCATATCTCTCAGGTTCATGTCGTACCCTACCAGACCCATGTGGGCCTTGTGTCACTTATGGAGGCTCAACAACTACTTGTGAATCTTGTTGAGTATCTATTGGTGGTTCAATGCTATTTTGTGGATCTTGTTCCTCTTTAAGATGTACTTTACTCCCACTGGTCCTTTTAGAAATAAATTCCTTTTCGAAAATGATGTTATTCCAAGCAACAAACACTTTGTTCTCAAAGGGATTATATAAATAGTATCCTTTGGTTTCTTTTAGATACCCCATAAAAAGGCATTTCAAATTTAGGTCCCAATTAGTCCGAGAGTTGATGTCTTACATAATCCTCATAGACCTAAATCTTGAGAAAAGACAAACTAGGTCCATTCCTAGTCCATATCTCATATGATATCTTTTCAACCACTTTAGAAGGAATACGGTTTAATGTGAATGCAATTATATCTATGGCATAGCTCCAAAAGGATGAAAAAGATCTATTTTACTCATCATTAATCAAACCATATCGAATAAGGTTCTATTCCTTCTTTCAAATACACCATTCCATTTAGTTTGTCCTTCTCAAGGATAGATTGCAATGATAATGTGGAGATGTTGTTTGCAGCCATTGATCCACAATTAAACATATAAATTTCATTTTAATGTGTTATTTAAAGGCATAATTTCAAAGACTCCCACTAAATTCAATAACCTTCAATATTAATTAATTATTGCATTTTAGTGGGCTAAGATTCATATATCACTTAACTCTAAGTCAGCTTTGGCATGATGCTTAAAGTTAAGTAATTTAGGTAGGTAACTCTTTACCAATTGCATCATATGTAGCTCTTAGATTCTTTATGGGATTCTAACATCATATGTAATGGCTTAGAGCTCATCGAAACTCTAAAATTAAGTGTGCTCTAGGCAAAACAATCCTAGGATGGGTGACTTCCTAGGAAGTGCTTGCACCAAAAAGGCAAAATTGTACAGCGTGTCGCCAAAGCGAACAATACCTTAGTGGGTAGAGTTTTGATGTGATACCCATCAAATATAAAGATGATGGAACTCTAATCACAAAAGCGCCTTTGATATAATGGCTTGTAATTCATTGAAACTCTAATGTTAAGCGTACTCTAGGCAAAGTAATCCAGATATGTAACTTCCTGGAAGTGCTAGCACCAAAGGACAAAACCGTGAGGCGTGTAGCTAAAGCAGATACAATACTTCAATAGGTGGAGTCCAGAAATGTTACAGATGGTATTAGAGCAGTTCACTAGCTAGAAGTGGAAGGGTGTCCTCCTTGCCTAGTGTAGTTCCGGACCTATGTGATGAAAATTGTTGAGGACATTAGTTCTATAAGTAGAGAAGTATGTGATATCCCTCAATTTATAGATTGTAAAACTCTAATTATAGAGGTGTCTTTTATATAATGGCTTGGAGTTTATCGAAATTCCAAAGTTAAGTGTGCTTTAGGTAAAGCAATCCCACTAAGGTATTGTCTTCTTTGGCACATGTTGCACGGTTTTGTCCTTTTGGTGCTAGCACTTCCTAAGGATTACCTATCCTGGAAATACTCTACCCAAGCATACTTAACTTTAGATTTTCGATGAATTCTAAGCCAATACATCAAAAGGCGCCTTTGTGATTAGAGTTTCACCATTATATTTGGAGGGTATTGCATACTCCCCTACTTATAGAACCAACATCCTCATTAGTTTCGTTACACATATCTAGAAATCACACTAGGTAAAGGGCACTCCTTGACTTTCAATTGGAAAACTAGTCTGATACCACATGTAACGCCTGAAACTCGGCCTATTGAGATTTTGTCCTCTTTAACCACATGTCGCATGATTTTTTTCTTTTAGTGCTAGCGCTTCCTAAGGTCACTCGTCCTGGGATTAACTTGCTCAGAGCACACTTAACTTTGGAGTTTTATGAACTTTAAGCTATTACACTAAAAGACACCTCTGTGATTAGAGTTCCACCATCTATATTTGAAGGGTATTACATCATATGTCCTGGCATGTTTTAATCCTATTAATGCCTTAGGCCCAAAACCATTTTGATAGCCTAATTAAGTCTAACCATATTAAACTTATAAGTATCACCACTACTCATCTTGCCTCACTAAGATAGCTAATGTACCTACTTTGGCAGAACTTACATTTAGATGATCAAAGCCTTGATAGGTGTCAAACTATGGGAAGCATCTTTATGACTTAATATTATGTGAGGGATATTTATTACTTTAATTGTATGATGTCTGTTCTATGGACCGACTTTATTGAGTTCATACATCACATACAAGATATAAACATAGCATCTTATACATGTATATATAAACGTAAAACATATCATAGCATGTCCTAACGCATGCATGGTATCACATACATTATACATATATCATCATCATGCATGATTTATCATACTCCTAAAACAAATAAAATAAATGTGTCATAGTATAGTCCTTAATCTAAATGGATCTTTATAAGCTAATATGAAGATCAATGGTCCATCCTAGCGTAAATGCCCATCTTTATGTACTAGAGTTTGATATCAATATCGTATTTTGATCACGACCATTGCTCCTCCATTACCATGGATTAGAAATAATCTTGTTTATAGCTCTTTGTCTTCATTACAATAATATAAATATGATACATCAAATCTTACCACTACTGGTAGAATTAAATTACAACAAAACAAAAATGGCACACATATTGTATTTATGAAATTACAACCCATAAAAATAAATAAATAAAACCTGCCAATCACACAAGTCATAAGGGACCATGCTATGCACCATGCATGTATCTCATACAAAAGCAAACAAGAGCATGTTATCACATATCATGTCTTTAAAATTCAAGGACTTATTAATTTTGCGACTTTATTGCCTTTGATGAATTTTAAAGTGCTACAAATAGGTAGCAATGGCGTTCCTACTAGCCGGTTAGTGGGTATGAGTCAAAGGAACAGTGTCACTTATGAGCTTTTAGGGGCAGCTCCCCTAAAAGAAAAACGAATTTCGAAATCAGGGCTTACAAAATCCTTTGAAAAATGACGATGACAGCTTTAGACTTTCAAATCTAGGTTTATAAGATCCTTTGAAAAATCATTGTACAATTTCATATTCATTACAAATCCATCAATCTAATTGATAACTCCATGTTAATTGACAATTACGCTCATGTTTAATCATATTAAACACAACAAATCCATTGTATCCTAATCATATCAGATCTATGTAACAATTAAACAATTTGCCATATATGAGTAATTCATATTGATTCTTTAAACGATTTTACTTTCGAATCACATGTAAATCAAATTTGTTTAACAAATAGACAATTAACCATATTAAACATAACAAATCTGTTGTAATTTAATTACATCGGATCTGTTCAATTCCTTAACAATTTACAGTTATATCCATATATATATATCAATAATCTGTATTGATTTCTTTTGCAAATTCATTGACATCGTATGTTCAGAAAATCCATTTAACATTTAAACAATTCACAACAAGTATAAAACTAGGCTACGAAAACCTCAACAGTCATGTTCATACATATCATGCATACATATAACATTCGAAATCAATTTAATGAAACTGCAAGTGGCTTTGATACTACTGTTGTGATTTCTTGAAGTGCTCTATTTCGCCGCAAATTCTTAAATCAAATTTTAGTCTCAAGAAATCCCAGTAATACTATAGTTGTAACCCATACTAACAAGAAGATGATTATGATACGACATGATCTTTAGAAGATGTCAGTGCCTACAAAATGGTCCTTCCAACACTGGTTCGAAAGTTCTTGATCAAGTCTTTCATAGCACAATGTCGTGCACTAAAAAGGGGGCCTAGGAGAATTAATCTAAAGTAATCATATCACGTATGCATCCATAATATGAGAATTGTTTTGCAAGTCAGAGAATTGCAAAACTCTACTTAATATTTGCTATACAACTTCTAATTATATAAAAACATTTTGATGACTAAGGAAATATGGATTCCCACAATTCACTAGAACCACAGAGAATTAGTAACTCCCACCAAACAGTAAAATAAGATAGGTAAACTACATGTTATAAAGTTTCAAACTATTATGCAATTAATATAATTCTAAGCTTATCTATACATTACAAAATCTCTAACTTAAATACTAAACATATAAATTACATTCTAAGTTCATCTTCTTATATTCCAGGTTTTCATTGAAGGTAAACTCTTTTTTCACACAATCCTAGCCCATTCCTAGCTTGAGCTATTCCTGTACAAGAACTATTAAGGTATGAGCTCATCCACAGCTCAGTGAATAACAAGACTAGACCACACATTAAACAAATGTCAAGCAAGTTTTATTAACAAGCATATGCAATGCTACACACAACCATATGACATGCACAATTTGGATGACCAAAATTCAAACCAATGGAGATTTTTGCCTTCTCTTGGGGTTTGAAAGACTAGCACTAGTCATTTACACTAAGGAGAGACTGAGAACTAAGGAAAGAAGGATTTCTCTTTAAACTCATTATTAATTATATACATATTAGTAATATAACCTTAACTTCATCTTCGAAAGAACCGAGGAAGGAGGATTTCTTTTTAAACTCTTTTACTATTTATATATATTATTAACATAACCTTAGAATATCAGAAACTCCATTAAATTTTAGCTACCTCTGTTCAACTCTCATCAGGTGATGTCCTTTGGTGTTTACTTAGTTCCTGTAAGGCTTACATACTCAGGGGTAATCTTACTAGATTCACTAGAATTTTCAAGCATTACCCTAGGGCCAAGGAGCTAATACGTGACATGAATACCAAATAAAAGCAAGTTATGCTTGCCATGCAATGCAATGCATGATTGTTTAATTAACTAATCAGATAGTATTATGCCCATTTATTAAAGCAACTAATCAATTAATGGACATTCATCAACAAGGCAACTCAATTATTACAAGCAATATGTAATCACTTTTATTGTAATGAATTATCACACAATAAAATCATCAAACAACATACAAATACCCAATCCTCACACATAGTCAGTTATGTTTATTTTGATATAGGTGCAACTATGTTATAAGTACAAACAAGCTGATAAGGTTTATATTAAAAACCTATTTGATGAGACACTAAGTAATAACCCCACTATAGTTATGAAATTCACTCCACCAAGATATTGACAATTCTCCATTGTCTGTCAAATTATCTCTATTAATCATTTATTATAACAATATTATCATCTTGTCATTCACTTTTAGGTTTTGAATAAATCATTAACCTTTAGGAAAATACTCATTTATCTTAATAAACCACAATTGAAGCAACATATTCCCTTTATCATTTAAAGTCTAACATACTATAATTATATCTAAGTCATTTACAAGTTAGATCTATATTAACTTAACTTAACTAAGTTGATTAAACTTAACGACTTAACCCAATTATCAAATCACATTTAATTATCTCATTAAATCACTATCATGTATCTATTAGCATCTTAGCTTATCTAATTATTCCATTTTAGATCAATTTCATTTTAGTTCCTTATAGTCTATTAAATCAAATCAAACTTAAGTCTATTGATTAATTTACTTGATATTCAAAAGCTATATTAAATCTAATTTAGTTATTAAGTTATACTAGCTTATTTTATGAGAACATTGTTACATATTCTACAAGATCTTAGTTAGTCTAATTCATTTTAACACATTAAGATTCATTAAACCATATTGAACTTAGGTTTGTTGTCTAAGTTCATTTTATAAACTTAAGTTCCTTTTTAAACCAAATTAGTTACTAAAATTATTAATTTACTTAACGCAATTCTAATTATTCAGGCACTGACATAGCATATCATATCTATTTATTATTCATCTGATTCATTTAATCTTTCTTTCTCTTTTTTTTATATGAATAGTACTAGAGGGTGGATCACTTCCATGATGGGTCTCCTCATTAGCCTCATCATGCCCCGTGACAGAGGCCCGTGATAGAGGCCATAATGGTCATCACGGGCCTCGTCACACCCATGACAAGGGAAAAAATGTGATAAGAGGAGTCACACCCTTCGTCATGGCTGTAATCTAGACCGTTATCTTTGAGAATTCTTGATCCAAGAAGATCACGGGTTGCATCATGCCTGTGATGCACAAGGTACCAAAGTTATGTTTTTCTTTTGCTTTTTACTCCAATTTGTTAACTTATACAAATCCTACTTCAAACAAAACATCATAAAAACAACATATATACTTATACCTATAGCTTCTAGCACTTATATACATATTATTACATCTTATTTCATCAAATCATTGTATCAATCATCTAACCTATTCAGGCATAATCATATACCTAGGTTTTAGCTTTTATGCTTTTGTCTCCCTTGTTTACAAATTTTTATCACCAACTTTACTTATATCTAACATTGATCTGTCATGCCCATATAATATCAACAATCAAAACAAGAAAGAAAAAAAAACTATACTTACTTGTTTAATAAACAAACACTACTACTCCTCTTTTCTTGTTGATGAAGCTACTCTAAGCTTGTTTTGTATCTTCTATCTAGTTTTTTTATCTTCTATTTCTCATTTAATATTCTAAAAATTGAGATTTTGGGGTTGATTTTTGAGGAAAGAAAAGAGAAAAGAAAGAACTAAAAAAGAGGAAGAAAGAAAGCAAAAGATAAAGAAAAGAGAAGTAAATAGTCAATAAAAGGATTAAGATGAAAAGATATTTATGGATAGAAACTTTGGGTTTAAACCTTTCATATCAATATTTTAAACATCAAAAATAGTTTGAAATAAATTTAGAAATCTATATAATAGAAATTAGTAACTTAGTTTAGAAGTCTAGTTTGGGAGTTTAATTTATATAGAATTGATATTTAATTTGGATTGAACTTAAAAACTGATATTTTTAAGCAAGTAGATAAACTCAAAATTTATGGGGATTAAAGAAATAAAATTAGGTTAAAATGACTATATTAGGACATTTTATAAATTTAGATAATTGAACTTGAGAATTTGGATCATTTGTAAATCAAAGGAAAAGAGGTTCAAATTGATGATTGAAAGAAAGGGAGTTCTAATTAAAAATGAGTGAGATGATGGTGAAATTTGATTTGTTACAAAAGATAATTGAAGTGAATGGACTAATTGAAAATGAATAGAATTCAAATTTGATAGTTAAAGAAAATTAAAGAATTGGATTGATGAAATGGGTAATTGAAGCAAATAGATACATGAAATCAAATATTTAGGTTCTCAAATTTTAATTAAATCTATTTATTAATTTCATTATATTAATCTATCTTACTATATCCTATAGTTTAGTTTACTTGATTTAGTTTAGCTATCTAAGTTCGAATTCTAAATTAAGTTTAAATTCAAGTTCAAAATTGACTACTTATTATTTTATTTTAACTATATCAACTCTTACTTAGATTAAAGGAAACTTGGGGTATTTCAACAGGCACCTTGACAACGTATAGTGATAGCCAATAAACCACAAACCACACATATTACATTCCAAAATCCAGTTACCAAACCTTATACAATGGAGACTTTGGAGTTATTTTGGCTTGATTTCTCATGAGCATTAAATATAGCATTGAAATCATTTACACTAACCATGAACCATTCATGCTCTATGCAATCTCTGCAAATGCTCCCATAATCTCTTCTCACAATTGGTGAAGGGCTACTATGGACCACTGTAAAAAAGAAATAGATATCTAGGCCTGTTTGAACCTTAGTATGAATAAAGTGCAATTGTTGATGAGAACTTGCACATTTGTCGAATTCTTCACATAAGTCGAATTCCTCCCGAGAATTCAATAGCTTCAATTCTATGAAAGTGATCAAATCCAAGTCTCTTAATAGTGTGATTGGCTTTATCTCCACTTATTCTTGTCTCCAATAATGTCATAGATCAATAAAATAAAGATAGGAGAGGGATTTTGTTGCATGGACAAAATCTATATTAGCTACTTCCTAAAAATTCCAAGTAATCAGATTCATCTTAAGAAAAAAGTATAGGTACAAATGTAAAAAAAAATTAAGTAATCAGATTCTTGAAAGCTTTCTTCAATTCCAACATCATGATTGTCATTAAATTTATAGGATTAGGCATCTTTTTTCTCCAGAAAGAGTCATCATTGCTTAACTCTACTTCTTCCACAAGTGAGGAGACGAAATCTTCATAAATGCCATTATTTTTTTACTTTCAAGTGATTCTTAGCACTAACAACTTTAGATTTGTCTAGTAGCTTGCTCTTGATCAAATGACAAACCATGGACAAGGAGGAAGTGGAATTATTGTTTTGCAAGGATCTCATTTTGAACCAATTCAAGTTGGATGATCTAAAACAACAACCGTATGGGGACTATCATCAGATTTCTTAACATTAGATTGAGAAGATAGCTTGGTTATAGGTTTATCTAGAGTTTAAATTGGGATTTTGGTTCTTTGTAGCATTCAATAGGACATTAGACTGATTAGTAGGTTGAACAACACTTGGACTTGAACTAGAATTACCTTGGCTTTAAGAGAAATGTGTTTAGAAGTTTCACCAACGCAGCCACTTTTTTACCTATCACTTTACTTCTTACATTATCCTTAAGCACCAAATTCGATCGATCCCCATCACCTTTCTTCTCCCTGAAAATCCTACCCCAAATTTGCGAAAATGTTAAATATGGTGTTGAAAGATGTCTTTCCAGTGGATAAAGATTATTTATTCTTCTCATGATCCTTATTCCTAGAATTATTCCTCTTTCCTTTCTTCGATACATATATCTAGGGTCCTAAAGCATCAATTTTGTTTTCAACAGACAACAATTCCAGTCACCAATCAAACTATTTAGCCCAACCAAGCACATATTATGATCATTTAGGATTTCCACAAACGTACAATTATCACTAATATGCCATACTTACCAGGTTACCACATTTACAGTATATAAAGGGAAGATCTTCATATTTAATAGGTTGAATTATACCATCAACACAAATCTTATAAATTAATGGCTTCGTTTAATCGGCTCAATTGCCACACGAGCGTGTTTTCCCCTCTTCGAATTAATAGTATTATAATTAATCTTAATAAACTTGCCTATCAATGAACCAATAGCTTGTAATATAATTTTGTTGTAATAATGAATTGGCATACTTGGTAAACTACCCAAGTAACCATTGCAGAGACATTCTCATCTTTATATAAATGATGGAAACTTTTGCTACACTGTTAAATAGTGACCTATAACTATCTAAGGACCTATCAATAAGGCAGTCAAATAATCACCACAGAACCTAGTTTTCCCATTTGGTAGCCATTATCCAAATCCACAACTTTCAAATCATACATAGGTCTCCAAAGGCTCATTATTATGTTATAATGGACTTTATAGCTAATATGTTTGCCCAATAATTTGATGATAACAGTCCTCTCCATTGATTGAGCCACCTTCTTCATTGCATAGAAAACCAAATCGAAGGTATATTGTATTGTCTTCAATGATTATATCATCATCACTACCTCCATTCAGATTCCTCATCTCTCTCCATTCCTTTGCCATTCGTTTGATTTAACAATATTTCCTTGAAGAGAGATCATCAGGAATGTTGTCAAAAGAACGCTCTTTATTCTCCATCTTCTTGGTTTGGCGATCTTCATCATTGGATAGCAGCAGTGGGGGATTCTTTCTCAAGCATTTCTATAGAATCCATTCTCCTTTCTTTCCTCAAACAATTTCAATCTTGTAATCATAAGGTTTTTACCTCCTTCTTTGCCACGTACCATCACCATTGCCACCACCATCTTCTTCTTGATTAAAAATTTGAAATTTCAATTTCTGTTCTTAAGATGATACATTAGTAACTAAGGTTTCAGATTGTTGATTTGATTTATTAGAATCCATTTCGTATTCATGGGAATTGAATGCATAAAGCAACCAAGTGAATTGAAAAAGCTAGATTCTTTTTTTTTCTTTTATTCTTGCATTTTTTGAATTAACTTTGTGAATTTTTTTATTATTTTTATTTGTTGTTAAATTTATCTTAATTTATCTGTTTTATTTATTAAATTTAATCATTTATAGCAACTAAGTGTTAAAACTTAATGGAAAAAAATAATTGTGTCAAAAAAAGTCCTCGTTCACAAACTTTTGCAAATGTTGAGACTCAAATAGGAAAAACAAAATGTTTGTGGCTCAAATAGAAATATAGTAAAACATTTATGATAAAATCCTACTTTTCTCTTTAATTTTGATGGTGTGATTGTAAAAAAAAAATCTTATAACTTGTTTGCTTTTCACTGATATCTATGCATATATACAAAGTAAAGAGAGAATCATATCTCTTCACAAAAGTTAAAAGATGTTTTTATCAAAGCATCTCTACGTGAAAGTATGTCACTTAAAAGTAAAGGTGACAACCTTTCTTGATAAAAGTTGCATATTAGGCCACAAAATTCTTACAATTTTTGGCCTTGTCAATAGGACCATCTAACTTATCATTCATGTATTTAATGACCATAAGAGTTAACAAAACTTTTGCATATTTAGGCATAAAATTCTTACAAGTTTTACGGTCTTGTCAACAAAACCATCTTACTTATCATCCGACTATTTTAAAAGTTAATGTAATAAGTATTTCAAGTTTTCAACGGTTTGATCATAAGTATGTATAAATTTGAATTGTCTTTTTTTTTTTTTTTTTGTATTAATGGGGAAAGGGGATCTGAATCTAATACCTCTCACTTGAGGGTCAAAGGGTGAAAAGCCAAATAAAACCACAATTTACAGCTTAACTTTTTTCCATCCAAAACCAAACAATTGAATGACAGTTTGGTTCAAATTAAATTTTTTCTAGATTATTAAATAATGGTTTGATTCGGTTTGGATTGCAAATTAATTCAAAATTTTTATCATAAAATATTAACTATTCTTTATTATGCTAATTTTTAAAGTTTAACGGTCAAAGCTCACTTGGAAAGTTCAGGAGCGTAGATCTACACATAGATGAAAGTTTAAGGGGTGAATTAGCAAATTCCCCAATATTGAAGTCACTCTACAAATTTCAAATCTCAAATTGCAAATCACCACAAAACCCTTATAAATCTATCATATGCATAATGCATAGCTCTCTGTGAACTCATTTAGTCACAAATCAATCATTCATCATTAAAGTATATTCACTAACTAATTTATTGCAAACCATAATCTATAATCCTGCATACAACTATTCAATTAATCATTTACCAACAAATTTGGCAAAAAAGAAAAAAGTTATCTACTAACAAAAGTCATCCACGAATAAAAGTGATCCCCTAATAAAATATACTAAACAATTAATAGATAAAAAGAGTCAACTAGATAAACAAAACCCATACCACAAAGTTAAAGCGCTCAACAAAAAATATATATATTTAGTCAACAACAAAAGAACATATCTTGAACCTAAAAATAATCTTAAAAAACAAATTAATATTAATCAATATTGAGCAAACAATAGATATTATAATGAATCCATTGACCTTTAATCAATTATCGTAAAAAAAATTATTATTATTATTATTATTATTATTATTATTATTATTATTATTATTATTATTATTATTATAACGGTTTGATTCAGTTATTTAGACTGGTTCTGTTTACTCCTCTAAACTAGCAATAAATTTACGAATTAGTTTAAATTAAAAATTTTATATACCAAATTATTTTATAAACCATATTTTGATTTGGTTTGATTCAATTTGATTTTTCTTGTGCCCACTTTAGGGAAAAGAAAGAGGACCACCTACTTATAGCAACACTCTCCATTGAGGGTTTGCCAAAAGTAGGTGGGATCTACCTTCACATTTAACTTACAAAGAAGTTTGTTATCTTGAAAAAGAAAAAAGTTAAATTGTGTCGATGACTCGGGAGTCTGTTTGTTTTATCTTATTCTTGATCATTTTGATAGTTTATTTTTATTGTTTTTAAATAGTTATTTGTCAAAAAATAGATATAAATAAAAAAATATTTTTTACTCGTAAACACATCAGGTACATATAAAATACTAATAAGTTATAAATACAAATTAAATATATATAAAATATAAATAAAAATTAGATAATCCAAATAAAGGCATTGGTCTGAACAAATAATTTGAAATACCATGGAATGAAATGGGTACTGTAAACACAAATTCATCTTATAATTGGAAACATTCACAAATTGTTATAAAACTGATTGCGTAGATAATGTTTTGGCAAAGATGACTTAGAACAATATATATAAATAGTTACGTCATAGGATAAGGAGAAAAAGTGAATATCATCGACGAAGGGAAAGGATTCAAATTTAGCTTTATAAAAGCAATTCTAAATATGGAAAAGGATAAAACTTAAGATCGGTTCATTCTTGAATCCCCCCACGTGGCAATATCGAATTGAATTACTTATAATTTTACTAATCTATCTACATAGAGCTTTAAATGAGTCGAGTCGAGACAATGCAATGATAAACTGGCCCTTAACTCGAATGAAAAACTCGAGGTTCGAGCTCGAACTCAAACTTGATCGAACTTTATTTTATATACTTGAACTTGACTCGAATTAGTACTCGATAAGCTTAAGCTCCACTCAATTAGCCTTAACTATCTCTATAAAAATCAATTAGACTAAAAAAAAAAAAAGATAGAATTTAGGAATAAACTATTGTTTTTAATTGGATTTTTCTTAGATATAATAGACGTGAACTATGAAGAGAAAAAAATAAAAAATGAAAAGTCTTTAAAAATGGGAAAAACACAAAATTTACAACTTTTTTTTAAAAAGAAGCTCGAATAGGCTCATAGGCTACTCAAATTGAGTATTTTAAAACCTGAATTCGATAGCTACTCAAGTAGCTTGAACTCGAGCTCGACTTAATTGTAGCCAACTCAAATTTGAGTTATCACTGAGTCAAACTCGAGTAGCTCACGAGTTGTTTTAACTCACTTACATCTTTATATCTGTATATTCGTCCTATTTTACTCAGCGCTTACCCTACTAGGTTTTTGGACTATCGTATCCCATGGGTCCAATTGGGTATTGTTTAAAAATAAAAAATATATAAAACAAATATGTAATATTTATAATTACAATGAAAAATAAAAATAAAGATATATCATAAAATTATAGAGAAGTTAAAAAAAGTAAAAAGCAGTTAATATTTAGACTATTTTCCATGTTTATATAAATTATTAATTATCTGATAGGAATCATGGCTCGTTTGGACCAATAACTCGATCTAAAGCGAGGATTGAAGAACTTAGCTCCATGGATTATTATTCATGACGCGAGTCTTGAGGATCGAGTTCTAGAGAAGATTATCTCCAACACTACTACCATGATGGAGATTGCACCCCCCATGGTGCCCGTGATGAAGACCATCAGCATGACATCATCAAAGAATTTGAAGACCAAAGAATATAACATGCCTTGTCATGCCCATGATGGAGACTGTGATCAGCATATAACGCTCATGGTAAGTTATTTAGCAAGGAAGATTTTTTATCCGAAGGGATCACGGTCGTGATTGATAGGGTGACAACCACCCTTGTTTTTGCACTGTTTAGAGCATTTGTTTCTTATTTTATTTGTTTGTCTTGTAGTTTTCCATATTTTCTATTGCCCAACTTGTTGGAGTATAAAAGGATTATTAGTGATATGTTTAATAATCTAGATGCTCGTTTTTGCTTGTGGTAAATATTGTATTGTCGTTGTGACAAATTGCCTTCTTGAGTAGGATTGAGATCTTTTTTTTTAAGATTGTTCCTTGTTGTTTCTTGTTATCGTACGTAATGTCAATTGATTAGAACAACTAGTTCAATTCTATCTTTGGTGCGTCATATCCAAAGATTGATCATTTATATCATTTACTTTCCTATTTTATATAAATCAAAAACCCAAAAACATATATTAAATCTTGATAATTTTGATGTTTAATTCTAACAGGATCCCATTCATGTCATCTTGGTGTTAGAGCTTTGGTTCGCCACGTGAAGAGTTGTAAATTGGTAAGATTTGATTATCACATCTTGTTGAATTTAGCGTGGGTGTATTGTGAGTTTTAGCAATTGGTGATGTTTTCAAAATCTAGGGTTTTATTTGAGATTATAACAATTGTAGAGATTTACATTATTATTAATCATTGAATTTATACCCTTATAAGATGAAAGATTTATGGAACAATGTCTCAAGACTTAAGATAATACAATTTCCTGTCAGTGCTAATCTATCTATTGGAGATGGACATATAGAGGATTTGTTTCGATTGAAAATCTATGTTAATGGTGTGATTGACGTTGTTATTATTGATCATGATTTTCAAGCCAATATCGTATCAAAGGGTATGACATATAGATTGAAGTTACCAACTACGACTCATCCACAACCTTACTATATTAGGCGAGGGGATAGCGAGGAATTAAATTATGTCAATGAACAAGTTTAAATGCCTATTTCTCTTCCAAATCAATATTTTGATGAAGTTTTATGTGATATAGTGCCTACTACTATCTCTCATGTTTTGCTTAGCAATTATTAGGTAAGTGATAGAAGAGTAACGTATAATGAGCCGCATAATTGCTATTCTTTTAAGATAGCTATGAAGAAAATGTTAGTACTATCAACTATGAGTTTATATTGAGTTAGAGTTGCTAGGTTAGAAATGAATCCTCTTACACAGGAGTTAAAAAGACAATGTTACAGAGGATGTTAGTAAGAAGAAGATAGGTGTTATAAGGGATATGCACCATTGCAAAAAGAAAGAGTCATCTACTTTTGTACTTGATTTAGAGCCACTTCTACTTACACTAAGAATTAATGAGCATTACAAGTATTTCGATTTCATCTTCCTAAGAGTTATCCATTATATTTTGATGTATTGATGTGATTACTAAAAAATTGAAAGTTAGCATAATACCATTGTCCCTATGAAGTCATATGAGTTGATTGTTAATGGCTATTGCAATCTTACAGATGGTACGTATATTAGCAAAGTATTCAATTTTTATGTGGTAGTATAGTAATGTGACCAGTACTTTATGTGTGGCCTGTTTGTGAAATGGCTATTGGAGGAAGGAGTGTTTTTACACAATTGAATAGTTGTGTTCCATCTTATTTTCATGGCTTCAAACCAATGCTATTGGGTTCTCTTACCGTTGAATCGTATAATGGAAATTCTATGGCTAAAGATTAGGTGTTTGATGTTGGTTACTTTCCAGATAACAAGGGTTTGAGGTGAATACTATTGATACAACAGGAGTTATGTTTGTTGAATACTTGTAATTGTGTCCATAAGACTTAGATTGATCGAATCCATGATAAGTGGTATGACTTGTACGAAATGCCTTTAATTATGGGCAACGATTATAGAATAGCATGGGTGGGAATGCTTAAAGTTGAAGTTGAGATGTTATGAGAGTTAATGTTTCAAAGAGGATTTGTTAAACGAGTATTAGAGGCTATTCATGAGCTAAAAATGGTTAGAAAGATTTATTTAACTACTTTGATGTTTTGCAAGTTTGTCTTTGATCGAGCGTATACACTTTTAAAGATTTGAGAGCAAATCTTCTTGAGTCCAGGGGTTACGAAAGCGATCATGATGAGTTTGATCAAGATTTGAAAATAAATCTCCAAGAGCCTAAGGGAAATGATAGGAGTCATGGCTTGCTTGGACCGATAATTCGATCTAGAGTGAGAGGATTGAAGAAATTAGCTCAATGAATCATTATTAATGAGTCTTGGGGATCGAGCTCCAAAGGAGATCATCCTCAACTGTGATGAAAATCGTGCCCTTCATATTGCTCGTGATGAAGACCATAGGCAAGACATCGTTAGACCATTCAAAGGCAAGAGAAGATAAGGGGCGTCTTCAAGCCTATAGTGGAGACCATGATCAAATTATAACGCTCATGATTAGTTGTTTAGCAAAGAAGATTTTTTATCAAGGGGATCACGGCTATAATCAACAAGGTGATACCCACCATATTTTAGCATTGTTTAGAACATATGTTTCCTATTTTATTTGTTTATCTTGTAGTTTTCCATATTTGCCCTTGCCCAACTTATGAGAGTATAAAAGGATTAGTGATATGTTTAATAATCTAGATGCTTATTTTTGCCCTCGGTAAATATTGTATTGTCTTTGTGATGAATTGCCAGCTTCTTAAATAAGATTGAGATTTCTTTTTAAGATTGTTCTTTGTTGTTTTTTTCCATCTTGCATGATATCGATTAACTAGAACAACTAGTTCGATTCTATTTTTGGTACTTTATATCCAACGATTGATTGTTCATATCATTTAGTTTCTTGTTTTATATAAATAAAAAAAAATAAAAAACATATATTAAATCTTGATAATTTCTCTATGTAATTTTTACACAAGTCCTATCCATATCATTATCTATTTACAATATTTAATACCTTATTCATAATAATACATGCTATAAATATAATTCAAAATGATGTCTCATGCTTTATATAAAGTTCTTGTATTAGTAGAATCTTACTTATAAATAATGTAGGAATTTTTTTTATGGACTTATTTTTTTTAAAGTGTTACACTAGTCCTGTATTACTAATATTTCAACTCAATAAGGATATGCTTGTATATAAATAATTGCACATTATTCATAATATTAAATGAATATGTGCTAAGAGTAGTATATTCTTAGACCCATTTTATATTTGAAGTTTAAAATTATATTTTAATTTTGGAATTATTTATTTCATTGTTTTCAAAAGTGGAAGGATCGACTCATCCTATCCTGACCTACCATTGATCTAGTGGATCCACAGGTCTAGACTTACCTCGTGTCAATTAAGGATGGTTATGGGTCCTCATTTTTCAAACTTGGATTTGCAAAGGCTCGTTGATAGATATCCCCACGAACTGAGTTAGGTTCGATTCATGTTTTGGGGACCCAAAGCCATGTTGTTTAGTGGTGGACTCGGTTTAGAACCGTGGACCTGCTAGGTCGGAAGCTGGTTCGATCCAAGTTTACTTTAGAATTTCCTTTTTATTTTTTAAATAAATTAAAAAAATAACCTAAAAAATTTAGAACTCAAAATAAAATTTGTCTAAGATTATTGAAGGCTTTAACCCATTTTCACTCAAAATTATTAAGGATATGTATGTATTTCTACACAAGCAAATCCCATTTGCGTCAAATTATGAGTGATGTGGGAGTGGCGTAACACTCTAAATCTCTTTTACCAAAAATTAAAAAAAAAAAAAAAAGAGGTCCGACATTGTTTAGAAGCAAAATTGTTCAATTGTTGCGTCTCTTCATAAAGCAACTAAATATATTTATCAATTGCATTTATTTATTGTGTTGATATAATAATACATGTGAATAGATAACAAATAATTTCTATTGACATAGAATATAGTTTAAACATTAAATGTAATTTATGTTTTTAATTTTTTATTACATTTTATTTTATTTTATATTTCCTATTTTGAGATAATATAAAAAATCGTATCTGAACTTTTACAAAAAGTTCAATTAGATATCTAAAGTTTGGTTTTGAATAATTTGGTACCTAATGTAAGTTTTTGGGGATATTTTTTATATATGAAGTTTGGTTTTGATAATTTTGGTACCTAACAAAGTTTTCACGGATTTTTTTTTTATACTTGATTGAACATACTTTAGGTATGAACAAAGTCCACGAAAACTTTGTTCATATACTAAATTGTTCAAAATAAAACATGAAGTACCAAATTGAAATTTTTATGAAAGTTCAGATACTATTTTTATTATTAATCCTTTTATTTTAAATAATAATTATAATTTTTTTATATGGACCCGTGGACAAGGGTCTAACTGATAATTGGGCGAGTCTGCTCACGTTGCAAACTTGACCCAACAATTCAGGATTATTCATGGAACCGCCGCGTCAAGTCCGGTTCAGACCAATACTTGAGGAATGTCTAATGCCGGATTGGTACATCAAGCACTAATTGGACCAAATAACATGGTTTCATAAAATTGTAAGTTATTTTATTTATTTTCTTTTCTGGTGGAAAATTTGTATTTTATTTAATTCACAAAATCATACTCCGTTTGTTGCTTCAATTCTTTGATCCATCAATTACAATTCTTTGTAACAATTCTCACTGGAACATCCATTACCGTCTTCCTCGTTCAGACACATGCCGAACTCGCATTCATTGGCATTGTTGCTGAGTCTCCAATAATGTGGCCCTTCCACTGTCATCCATACTTGTAACACAAATACTCCGAGCGAGAGGTTACAATCATGCCGATTGCATAAGGAAAATACTACTGCAGAAGGGGTGGTTTCAAAACCTCAAAACATCGTATTATTAACACTTCAACCAAAATTATGCGACAAAAGGATTGTACTCCATAGATGTGGGATTCTGCAGTTCTGCTCTAAGTCGTTACGTACATTTCGAGTGTGTTATCATGCGTTGCATGTGACTTTGAGTGTAGATGAGAAAATGACCCTTGATAGGATGACTTAAGGAGAATGACGGAGAGGAGAAATAGATAATCTTAGCATCATGAATGCATGAGTTACAAGCAGGAAAATTTGAGTAGATCTTGCGTGTTTATCTTGTAGTGTAGTTCTTAGGCGATTAGAGTGTGATAATCATGTGAATTACTTGCTTGACTCTTGAGATTAAAATTTCCTCTATAAAATTTGTCTGTATTTTTTCGAAATGTTATACGTCTTTTTTCTTCAAAAGTTGGAAATGGGAGAAGTGATTGAATATTTTAGGCACTTAGAATAGATGATACACTTCGGATCATCTTAATGATTAACGGAGAAAATAAAGTCAGACTCATTTTATATTTATCATGAATGGACTTATCATGGGTCAAGGCCAATAGCTATCCTCTTGCATGAATAAGCCTACTTGAGAGATGTTGGATGTGGTGAAATGATTTAACAATTTATATTCTAAGCCCACCAAGCAAAAACTTCCTGTGTCATCCCAATAAAGAGTCGAACCCGTTGCACTTTACCACCTAACTTGTGAGGAAGTGCAAATAAATAATAATAATATTTTTCACTCCTTTACATACTCTATTAGCATAAAAACATGTTCTAAGAGAACTTTGTTGATTTATATATTGTTATAATATATACACAGGACCCAAATCTAGAAACTTCCTGCACGCAAGGCCTTGCTCCCTTTCCTCGTGGTGAAGCATCACGTTTTACATGCATGAGAGAGAAAAAATTAAATGCGAGGTGTAATGATTAATTCGGAGTTCATTAACCAATTATTTATTAAATCAAAAGAAGTAAAGGTAAAATTAAAGTTTCAAGCAAGTAATTAATTCTGTATGCTTCATTTGTCCTTTTATTCTCATGAGTATTATTATACTCCAGTTCTAACATTATATTTATTCGCTCTTCATGGTATAAATAAGTGAGATTATATGGTAGAACACACAATCCTCAAGCCTTAAATAAACACATCTTTCGGATTTCGCAAAGAATGTTAGGTTGAGTTGGACTGCATCAAGAACTTGTTGATTCAGGTTTTTCACTTTTATTTTGAGTAAATGAGGCTGTATCTTTCTTTTTTAAGTTGATTAGTACGATTATGTTGGTATGTGTAGTGCTTCTTTTACTGTTAATTTTTTATTTTTCATGTTTTTAAGTGAATTTGGAATATAATTAAATCACGCTTGATCATTCAAGAATTTTTCAAACATCTTTTATTAGGGTTACAAAATTAAAGAAAAATTGAGTTGAGTTCAAAGTAAATGTCTTGATATATTTAATGGATGGGTCACCTCTATAGCAGTTCATATAATTCGAAATTGCTTCACGTAGTTATTATTTCGTTATGCTAACTTATTAGTAACCACCCCATGATTTTATAACAGAAATACTATTATTCACTTGATTAAAATATGGAATATGGATAAATAAATCTAAACATTAACATGAAATTATTTGACAATAGCATTGTAATCTAGTAATATTGTCTTCTAGTGAAATGTATCGAGATTGAATCTCTCTTTCACATTGTCTTGACTAGAAAAAGGAAAAATAAATTAGAAGCCATTACAGTGTTTCAAATCTCTCTTCTCTGTTATGATAGCCAAAGAAGGAAAAAAAAGAAGAAGAAGAAGAAGAACCATCTAGCTATTCAGACATTAAACCTTGTATTATCTATAACAGAACACAAAATCACATAATTAAGCAAACCGGATAATTTCTATGATATGAAATTGGTAAATCACATGAAATGATATTAATATTTGGGGGTAAGTTTATTTAAGATGTTAATATTAAGAGTGGTTAAAAAGAGGATTCAATGTTTGAGACTGAATTCATTAAGGTATCAATATTTCAAAAAATTAAAAAGAATAATCAATATTTTGTAAAGTGAGTCAAATAAAGTATCCATAATTAACTGTCGAGGAAAATTAAAGATTGATAATTGAAAACTAATTCTAAAATTGATATGTCAAATGAATTTTGTGAAAAGTTGATACCTTATTTGATTCATTTACTAAACGCTAATTCCTTTTTTTAGCCACTTAAAATGTTAATACTTTAATTGAACTTATCTCCTAATCATTAATAACTTTTAGTGCAATCTATCCAATATGAAATCACCTATAATTATTTGCATGTATTATTACCAGTGCAAGTAGAAATAGCCTATGTAACATATAGTTAAGCAACTCATATAATTTCTACAATTTGAAATTGCCTGTAATTATTTACATGTGCTACAAGTTCAATTAGAAATTAATTCTTTTTTTTTTTACATAATTAGAAATTAATTCAAATAACATATGTTTAATCAATTAAGCTTGTCAGTTTGAATAGTCCAAACAACACGGTCACATGGTCTGTGCAGCCATACACAAAAATCACCTTTTACTTCTCTTGAAGAATTCTTGGCTAAGGTGGGCACAGTTCGACTAACTAGTTCATTGCCCCCTTTTTTAATTGAATCAAAGTAACCGATATTTTAGTACTTAATCTAAAATAGGTCTATTATTAATGGTTAACCGTTTTAACAGTTAATCATTTTTTTTCAATTAATCATTTTTTATCGGTTTCTAACCATTCAACATAGTGGTTAACTAAAAGTTACAATTAACCTATTCTCAATTATATCTATAAAAATTAGTCTCTTTTTTTTATAATTATATTCGAAAATTACAAGTTAACGAGTCAAATAACATAATTAAATTCAAAAATTGCAAATCAACAAATCAAATAATAGTAAAACCAACATATCAAGAATATAAGTCTAATATTAGTTCGTAAGTCTAAAATTTAATGCCAACATTGCACAAATTGAACCCCATGTCTTCATGTTCCAAATTATAATACAACAACAAAAAAAAAAAAATTAAAAACATATTTAAGATATAAGTTCTATGAATTTACATTTTTGAAATATTAACTATATCTATGTATTATATATATGCATATATATTTTAGACCGTTAACCAAAATGGTCAATTTCTATCGATTATAAAATGAAACCAAAATTCAAAATCAAAAAAATTAAAAACTATAATCATAAACTGTAACCGATGAACTAGTTAACCATAATTTTTGAATTAATTTTCTAATCTCAATTTGGTTTTTCTATTTCATCAATTTTTTTCACTTACTCCTAATCTTAACACAATTTGAAAATTTTATATTATTCCTATCCTCTTATTAACAATATTTTATATCATTTTATTACTTACACATATTAAATTTTTATTTATTTTTATTTTTTTAGCATTACAATATCGGAAAAAAGAAATTAGACTTGGTCCATCCCATTTAACAATATTTCATTTGCTGTAACCTTTACTTTTACATGACTGGATGCACATTGACGTGATCTTACTGTATGTTGTTGTATTCTCGCTATGCAAAAGATTATCACTTTTTCTCAAATATATATATATATATATATATATTTTTTTTTTTCCGAGAAATCCTTATATTATTTAATATAAAATAATACAAAGCTAGATACATTTAAAGAGTTGTAACTCTTCATAATAACATAACACTTCATATAAAATTTTTAAACATACATTATAAAAATATTAATTGTGACGATTTCTTAAATAAATCTACTATTTTTATAAATGTCTATGACGCAGGCTTGAACAAGTATATAGTTTCAACACATCCACAACCTTTGCATAATTTAATACAAAACAATACACAGCTTATTACATTCATGAAGTTTGGTTCTTATATTTTGAGAAGTTATAATTTTTTCAAATAACGCATTAATTTATTAGAATTCATCTAATAGTCACATAGGACTTTAAATATCATATATTATAATTAAATAGTAATATTATTTATCCATTTATTATAAATGCATATGATGTTTCCATTCTTGGGCCACTTTGTTCTCTCCAAATTTGGAGGGAAAACAAAGAAAATTGGTAGAAATAATATAAACTAACAAAAATACCATTAAAAGCAAGATTAAAACAAAGAAAATTAGTGTCTACATTGGTTGGATTCTCTATAATATTCAGGAATGCGTTCTTACTCGACATGTATGTGATATATATATATATATATATATATGCATTATTAATTGGTTCGACCCTTACTGAACTCTACCAAATTGTGCTCCTACCATTCTCGGATTGGACGATTGTTCAAATGTGTAATCACCCAAAGAAGCTACTTGTGTCCAAGGTCCTTCCATTTGTGGTTTCAATTTGCGCTAAGCAGAAACGGTGGTCAAACGTCATGCAACAATTTAATTTGTTACAGTATTTCAGGAATGGTGACCCGCCAAAGCTTTTGAAGTTGGTCTCCAGGTTATTATGCCAAGAAGAGAAACTTAAAAGGTATTGGGTTTCTACTAAAAAGATCATCCCCTTAGATCTAAAGGAAGTGGTTGTCAATGGTATAAAAGAATTGGAAGGTAGAAGACACCTCTTACATTTAACATCAAGCTCTCATACAAGTTTGAGACTGCGCTCGACAAAAGCATCATCATTTGGCACATTGCAACAAGCATTAATTGGATTGAATCTGACAATGAAGATTCCGATTATTATCGTACAAGCGAATTGCTCTCAAACTATATGATGTATCTTCGTGCTGAGCATCCTTATATGTTATTATCTGTGACCACTGTGGATATAACATTAGGCTCGGTGCTCAGAACAACCGTTAAAGGAAAGGATTTCGAACAAATCAAGAGGCATCCTTTAGATACCAACCAAAAGTCAAAGGGGACAAAATATGAGGATACTATGATCACTAGGGATTGGAAGTTGCTGGAAGATGTGCAAAATCTAGCAAAAGAGTTGCAAGAAATATCATATAACAAATGGAAATTTATAAGTAGTGTGTGGGTGGAAATACTTTGTTATGCTGCATATAATTGTCAAGTGTACCATCATGCCGAAATGCTTCGGCAGGGAGGCGAACTCATCATGCATGTATGGCTTCTACTGGCTCACAAAACGAATAAGTTTCAAACTCGTGGTGAATCCCTTGTGAGAAAAACCTCAGAGACAGGTACATCAAGCCTTAACAAGTTGTTGTTGGGTTTTGTTTGTTTCCACCATAGGTACCACCTGTATCCTTATATTGTACAATTTGTTTTATTGAATTGTTTTCAGCTAATTGTCATGATTTGTCTTTCTCATAAGATCCTTATTTTTCTGCCATGAGTTGATTCTCACACATAATCGTTACTCGAAACACTAAAACATTATTCAATACAAAGACCGTATATGTTATCATCACATTTTTACAAGGATGAAATGGCATTTATAGATTATCATGGAATTACAGATGTGTTCTTACAAGTTTTATTATGTAAAGTGAAATATTTATAGTTATAGTTTGCTCCTGAGACTTGAAAAAGGAACGGGAGTTCAGAGGAAAAATATAAGAAAGTTGCCATTGTATTGATATTAAACGCAACAAACTACGAAACGTTCGAAGCTCCGAAAGGAGAATAATAATCAACATTATGCCATTGTTTGCTGGTGTTCTCATTGATTTGTAAATTTCCAACAAATATTCTAAAAAAAAGCCTTGTCATAATTTGTACTAATCGAATTTCATAATTTTTGTTTTATGTAAAACGTGACAGTTCTCAATTAAACAATTTAGGTATTTGTGTTTCCTTTGATAATTCTTTTCGTATCTTTCCACAGAATCTTTTAATTTATCTAATTTTCTCGCAAAATATTCACAAATTTGCTAAGTTTTATAAATATTTCATAACATTTATAAGATATAAATTTTCCATGAACTTTTTGTATTTGTATTTGAGCTACGGATAGTGCAAAATCTTGTTTTGACAACTATTGTAGATTACTACTTCTACTATTAAAAAAAATAAAAATAAAAGGAAAAAAAAAAAAACCAACTATGAAGGTCTTAAGTGACGTTTATTTTACCTATTTTCAAATTGTACTCTTTTTATTTTTTCCCCTTTTTTCCCGGTGAAGAATCACGTTATACACGGGTGAGAGAGATAGCCAATTACATATGATATCTCTGAAATAGAAAGCTAAAAAGAGAAAAAGGTAAAAATTAAAGTTCCAAGCAAATAATAAGTCCTATGCGTCTTTTTGTCACCTTTATTCTTTGCGTCAGTCTTGTCTTGTTATTTGCTCTTCGTGGTGTATATAAAGTGGGATTATCATGATAGAGAATGCACCATTTCTCAAACTTTAAACATCCACTTACACATACACTCGGATTTTTTCCAGAACCCCAGCATTTACTTCTTTTTGTTTGAGCTCTACTGCATCAAGAGCTTCTTTGGTTCAGGTATTCTTGTTCATTTTGCGTGGAAGAGGTGATATCTTTCCTTGAATAGTTAATTTGTACATTTAATTTTAGCATGTGTGGTGCTCATTTACATATTAAAATTACTGAAAATTGAAATTAAATGTAAAAGATCAATTTAAAGGTCAAATTCAAATAAGGATCCATGTTAAGTTATTTAAATAGAAAATTTCATCAAAAGGATATTATAATATACCTTGGCTATTTATAGGATGGTGGTAAAAGTCCTATGTTTGACCTACTTAGCATAACATTGATCATTTATTTTTACCATTTCATATAGCATGGTCTTCTATTTTCATCGATTGAAGTTTTGATCTTTATTTGTATTCAACCCAAATATTGATCTTCCCACTTATAATTTTCTCTATTAGGATCCTATATTAGAGTGAAATAGAATGTTTAGACTTGAATATAGTTTTCTTAAAAATGTGTATATTATATGAATTGCCCTTCAAAACTTTTAAAATCACACAAACATCATATGTTATATTTAATTGTTGTACATACCTTTTATTTTGACCTAATATGGATATACATCTTGAACTTTCAAATGGCATAAGTAACTTCTTTTAAACGTTCATAAATTAGCATTTTAAAGGATACTTGATTATTAAATTAAATAAAAGTACACTAAGATCAAAGTTTAATGAGTGTTACAGCACACTTTGATACATTCATTTGGTATTTTGGCATTAAGGTCAAACTTTATGGGATCTTTTTCAACTTTTGAATGTTATTTGCCAAAATTTAAAAAGTTTTGAGGATAATTTGGTAGATTCAAAAATTCAATAAGGATGTTGCACCAAGGATGAAGTTTTAGGGGGATTATTTTCATTTTCCCCCAAAACTTTTATTATTCGTATCTTTTCATTATTGCCTAAACATTTTCATTACTCAAGAGATAAATTTTTATATAGAGGATGGTATTTGTAAAACAATTGCAACGTTTACATTAATAGATGCAGATTGGCGTTGTTCTTATTATGATGTCGTATTCTTATTATTCGAAAGATTAACACCTTTTCTAAATAATAAACATGTCATTTGTGATAATCTTTTAGGCATGTCCATTATGTTCATTATCTTTATTAACATAAATATATTTTAAAATCCACATTGTGCAACTTTTTTCAAATGACCGTCTTTCTATAAAGATTATCAAATACACTTAATGCTAGATAGATTTAAGGAGTTGTAACCCTTTAAAATGATTTGACACTTTATATAATATTTATGAATACGCATTATAAATATATTAATCAAGATAAATATTATAAATTAGGAAATTATACTAGAAGATATCAACGTTTGGGGATAAGTTCATTTAAAGTATCAACATTTTAATATGTTAAAAAGAGGAATCAACGTTTTGCAAAGTAAATCAAACAAGATATCAATGTTTTTCAAAATTCATTTAAGGTATTAACATTTCAATTAGTTTTCAATTTAATTTTCTAGATTTTTATTAATAGTCAATTATTAATACCTTATTTGACTAACTTTGTAATCTTTATATATTTTTTAACTACTTGAAACATCGATACCTTAAATGAACTTACCCTTAAATATTGATATCTTAAATTACCTTATTCTACAAGTTAATATAATTTATCATATTTTAAATAAATCTTCTTTTTCATGAATATTTATATACTTTGAATTATGATCAGTGTATAATATGGAGCTTTAACTAGAATAAATAATTTCTAAAGCCTTTATCCCAGCTGAGACAAGGGAGGAACCATGCTTTAAAGCTAATTTCCATTTCACAAAATGCATGCCAATGCACGTAAATTAGTTCAGATAAATAATATTGGGATAATTGGATGAAATGTTGGGATAAGTAATTACCATACTTTAGCATAGGATAGTAAATGAGCCAAGCTGAGCCGAGCCAAGCTTTTAAAGGCTCGGGCTCGACTAGTTTAAATTTAGCAAGCTCAAGCTCGAGCTCGAGCTCTATTCGAACTTTTTATTGAACTTGAAATTGAGATTCGATGTTGACTCGCTTAGTCAAACAAGCCTAAGTTTGAGCTCAAGCTCGACTTGTTTATGAAACGAGCTTGAGCCGAGCTTCTTATCGAGCCTAATGAGTTTTTATCGAGTTTGATTTTTAAGTTCAAGCTTAACTTTTTAGATAACCCGATTTTCATTTCTTTAAACGTAAAGTATAATATATAAGTGTTGTTATAATATATATACACATAATTATTAAATAAAAATTAGTTTTTATTATTTGTATTATGTGTATAGATAATATATCATGCATAAAAAAATTCGTAAATCTATTAACGAGGTTCTTAACAAACATATTAACGAGCCCACTCGCGAGCTTGTCCACGAGCCTAGATCAAAGCTCAAGCTCGGCTTATTTAGATAAACGAGCTTTACTTTAGGCTCATGCTCGGCTCATTTACTAATCTAGCTCGAGCCTGAAGTGAGCTAAGCTTGAATAATTCACAAATAACTCGGCTTGTTTGCAGCCCTATTTTAACAAAGTTTGAGATTAATCATAGGACATTTGTTAGTTTTATTTAGTATTAATAATAAGTAAATAATTTATTATGTTTATTCTTCTACTAAAGGTACAGTAAATGGAAGTGAAGTCCTGGATAGTTAATCAGCTGTTGCCAGTAGCCCAGGACCTGTGGGAATCATGGGGAATTCAATTGCTAGTATCAGCAAGCCTTCTGATGCACATCATTCTTACCATTTTCGGAAGACGCAGGAAGTACATGCATTACTTCTTCCTTGATCTGATCATAGGTGGTTCCTATTTCCTTGCCTCATATATTGCAACTCTTGCTCTTGGAAAATTGACGGTATTCACAATACGAGGCAACGAGACCTCGGATTACAAGATCATACTGATAGGCATATTGGCTCCATTGCTTTTAATGCATCTTTCTTATCCAAACAGTATGATTGCATACTCAGTTGAAGATAGTCGGCAAGGAATACGACTGATACTTAACCTGATCATTACAATTTTATTCGTAATCTGGATTGTTATCCGCTGTTGGGATTCATCATTTCCAAGTTCGTGGCTTTATATTCCATTTTTTGTTGGTGGAATAATACAGTCAATAACCACAGTTTTGGCTCTTAAGTCTATCTACGATGATAGTGGTAGTGTTGAAAAAATCAACGTTTTGCAAGCTGAGCCTGTTATGGTGGAAAATATGCTTAAATTCAACAAATTTTCATCCAAAAATTCCACGTCTCTAGAGATTATATTAAAGGCTTATTATCGGTTTGACTGCTTAAGGCCTCACTTGGTTAATTGGCTTTACCGTCCTGACTTAATTTCACGAGGATGGATGTCGATTGATAGCTCATCACCTGAGGATGCATTCACTGTGACTGAATTCGAACTTGGTTTCATGTTTGATGTGCTTTACACAAAAGCACCTGTCCTTTATACAAAGCTAGGTCTCATCAGTCAGTTTTCCTCATTTTTGTGTTTGGTGTCCACATTGGTAGGATTCTCTTTACTACTCAGGAATTCATTCCTACTAGACATGCATGTGACATATACTTATGCATTGTTAATTGGTTCCACCCTCATAGAGCTATATCAAATCGGACTGCTTCCATTCTCAGAATGGGCGATTATTCTGTTGGTTAATCACCCAAAAAGACTACTTGTATCCAAGTTCCTTCCGGTTGTGGTTTCATTGTGCACTAAGCAGAAAAGGTGGTCAAACGTCATTCAACAATTTGATTTGTTGCAATATTGCTTGGATGGGCAACTGCCTAACCGTTTGAAGTTTATTGCTAAATTATTTTGCCGAGAAGATAAACTTAAATGGTCATGGCTCTCTACTCAAGAGACTATCCCCTTAGATGTGAAGGACGTCGTGATCACCAATATGCACAGATTAGAAACGAGTCGATGCATCCTCCCTTTCTCTAAAAGAGGTGAATGGACTTTGGAAACATTCAATATCATCAGCAACACGCTCTCAAAAAGCTTCGAGGCTGCATTTGACAAAACCATCATCGTTTGGCACACAGCAACTAGCATTTTGATTGAATTGGATTATGAAGATTCTAAATATTGTCGAGCAAGCAAATTGCTTTCGAATTATATGATGTATCTTCTTGTTCAGCGTCCCTACATGTTATCTTTGCCCACTGCGTATATAACATTAGGCTATGCTTCATCCATGCTCGAAAAATTTTTCAAAGAAGAAAGACCCATAAAACAAGGGCTAAGACTTCTAAAAGGACCCATCCAAGAGCCTGACTGGACACAATATAATAACACAAGTATCACTTATCAATGGAATTTGCTAGCAGATGTACAAAAAGTAGCACAAGAGTTGGCTGAAATGGGTGACAAATGGTCATTCATAAGCAGCGTATGGGTGGAGATGCTTTGTTATGCTGCATACAACTGTGAAGTGTACCACCACACTGAAATGCTTAGGCAAGGAGGCGCACTCATCACACATGTGTGGCTTCTTCTGTCTCACAAAACTAACAAGCCTCATACTCATGGCAAATCCTTTATGGAAAGCTGGGACATGGGTACATCAAACACAAAGAAACCTTGAAAGACATCTACTTACTTCAATAGGTCATGCTTCTAAGGATATTATTTCCTTCTGTTATGTCTTTTTTTTTTTTTTTCCCCCCTTTTGGATTGTGTCTATGCCATTTTATGTTGTAGAGCTACCTTTACAAGGTAAAATGCTACATGTTCTGAATGGTCCTTGGTTTTTGCTATTTCATAAATACTTGAGTTGTTATATTATAGCATTTCTTCTTTCAAATTGTCTTTACTTAATCAACAAAATATGTCTTTCTATAAGATTCGTTCATTCTTGAACGTAATCGTTACTCGAAACATAAAAATAATACATAGCAATATATAGGGTGAAATACAATAACCTAACCTGTGTTAATATACATTTACAAACAAGTGAAATGTAAATTTTCTTTTTTTTTTTTTTTTTTTTTTGACAAACAACTTACATGTGATATAATCCATTATGTTCGGCTAGAAATAGTAAGTCGACAATTGATTGGCACATCACAGATTAAAAGGAAAAAAAAATTGATAGACACGTCACAGATTAAAAGAAAGAAAAATGGAATAGAAAAACACAACCTTTCTTCCTTCCCAACCAAAGATGGAACCAAATGAAGGCCACCGTATTCCTAATAAAACCCTCAGCCCCAAATTACCTGCTCTCAGGAATAGACACATAAATGTTAGCATCATATCCAAAAAATTGCCATTTTAGCAAATTTCTATAAAAAGAAATTAGAAGAAAAAGGAAAACAAGCCCAAAACTACCGCCAAATCTGAGGAAAAAAAAAAGAGAGTTTTTTTTTTTTTTTAATAAGTAGGAAAATCTCTTCTTTCTTCATTTGTATGCTTTTGATTCTTTAATTTCTTTAACTATTGCATTGCTTGAGATCTCAAGAAAAAGGAACAACCATCATCTAATCTCTTTCATTCTCATAAGGTGTGAGCTACTTCTATATCATCATCTTATTCTCAGTCTCATGATGGAATCCAATTGCCCATGCTGACATAGATGGAAGAAGGGGTCTTAACTACAAAAAAATAACAGCTTGGAGTCCAATTTTACATTACTTAAGGGCATTGCTATGATAGTGATTGAGGGGTTAAGGATTCATTGAGAGAGGAAAAGGATATTTGGTACCAAGGTTAGATGGTTTTCCACAGCGAGGTTGTAATTTGGGAGCTTAGGCTTTTTTTTTCTTTTTTCTTTTTTTAATAAGGAAGATGATGGTTTTTACTTTTTATTTCATTCCACAATGGTTTGGGAATAAAAAAAGTACACTTTTATTTTCGTTTAGCCACGTGTCAAACTTGAAGTTTTTTCCTAACAAAACATAACGAGACTAAGCTCAAGTTGGTTGTTTATTAAAAAAAAATTACAGGTCACTTATTTGTAAAAATAATATAACATAGGTTAGGTTTTTGTATTTTATCCTAATACATAAAATAGTATATGTTATCATCACATTTTCACACAAATTGGAGTTTAGATTAAAAATGAAAGAAAGTTGTCAATGTATTAGACATGACCAAAGGCCAAACAATTAGAAACTCAGGAGAAAAGCACATTGTGAGTTGGGTAAATGTAAATACTATGAAAAAAAGTTGTATACATTTGATAAGACTCACCAAGATAACCTATGCAAGTTTTTTTATTTTGAAATATAATATAATATTGCAATATCAAGTTTATTCATTTCGTCTTTAATCTACGTTGTCCATATATTGACATGTTTTGGAGTAGTTAAGTCATAAGCATACCAACTTTCATGCATACAGGGTTTATTATATTAGCCACATAATTAGATAATATGATAGGGTAATTAAAATATTGTAGACACACCGTGGTTATATTGCAACTTGGGTATAAATGACAAAAGATTTGGTCGGTCCTCTTTAAATTCATGATTGTAATTCGGTATATTAGATACCTTTTGCATAAGAGGATTATATCGCATTTAATTGTTTGTAAAAAAGTTACAAGTAGTTAAATCTTTTGATAATTTACAGAGAGTATACACTCACAATGAATTTAATGGACATGTGTTAAGACACAAATGACTTTAAGTAAGATTAAGGTTATGAGGATTTGCAATTGTCTTAACAAAGGTGGATTTTTGCATTCAAGCTAAAAAACATAGGTCAAGTTTTTTTCTCATTCACTTTGTAAATGAATGAATTATATTGTAATAAAATTACTATTCTTAATGAATGTGAAATGACCCAGCCTTTAGGGTGCTTAAGGTTATGGTTGTTTTTCCGCACACATCACCTCCAAGTAACATGTGCAAGGCTTCTATTAGCTACGTAGGTTACTAATTAAGTTTTAGTTGTAAAACCTTATTCAGTTTTAAGAGACTTGGAAAAATGCCATTTGTAAATTAATCCTACTTGCGATTAAAAATATTGAGAAAGCATTCCTTAAACATCATAGCCCACTATAGCAAAACATTAGTTAAAGAGCTAATCTCAACTGGTTGCAAGCTTTGGCACTTGGTCTAAAAGTAGTAAAATGATTTAAAGTTTACAGTTATACATAAAAAATATGAAACAAAAGCATTTAAATGGTTTTCTCATAATTTTATATAGTCCTTTACTCGTTTAGGTCACTCTCCAAACTTATTAGTCCCGGAACTCATGGAATCAAAGTGGAGGTCCACATACACGCCCCCGTTAGTACTTAAAATGGTGAAAAGTGAGCGGCAAAGCCCAGTACATAGTAATCAACCATCTACACACATGTCATGCACTCGTAACTAATGTAAAAGACACAAGTTAAGTTTAATTAAATTTTTAAAGCCAACAAACAAATACTTCCAGTATCCCACAATTATTGACACGTGCAAGGGTACTCGTGACCCTTATCAAACAAAGGGGGTAGAGATCCATCAATGGATCATGCACCAAAGAAGGGGGGTTTAACAAGTCCCTATAACTCATTAGAAAAGAAAAAGAAGAAGTAGTCTCGTACGGATCAATTCCACATAAATAGCCATCATTAGCACAATCCATTATGACATTTTATGCAAGAGCTCATACCCCTACATAATGCCATTGCAACTTCGTACCAGGTTCTAACTGACCATCTATTTTTGAAATATCCCCTATCAACTACCCATCTATCCTTACCACGTACTTTATGATAGTGTAGGCGCCTATAACTACTGCATCTTCTCGAAGTTGCGATTAATCTCGTAACCCAGTCTAAGGGTATCACTCCCTGGGGAAAGTGGCCAAGCATAAACCAACACATAATTTAGCTAAGTTTTTAGTCTTAATTCAGTTATTAATACCACCCTAGCAAGCAACACATAATTTATGTGTACCTAATTGTCGGTTTGAGCTTGCTATCCCTTTCTTAAGCTCGATATGCAATAACTATTCACAATTGAAGTCGGAATTAGCTTAAGACTAATTACCTTTAATCCATTTATGTTGTGGTAACTTTGGTTTTAACCATATTTACCTAAATTTTAAAGGGTTATTTCAAGTGTAAGGAAAGAACTGGGTCAAATTTCATGCGATTTGGATAAAGAATGACAAAAGTATAAAATGCTAGAAAAGTCAGAGTAGTCCATGAGTAGAGGTATTAGGTCCTGTTCTTTTACATAGCTAGATTATTTAGCTTGTGTATTAGCCATGGACCACTTGGTTTTGTGGTAATAAAGGTACATGGGATGATACATGAGACCATGTATTCCCTACATTTTTGTGGGAATGATTGTGTTCAAGATTAGGGAAGAACAAAAGAGTAAATACATGGCCCCGTGTTTTAGCCATGTTATTCTTGAAAACTTGATCCCTTTGAGATCTAAAGGTCAGTGAAGAATGTGAGGAGATATACAACCTTGTGTACTAGCCGTGTTCTTTTGGAAAGCTTGATTCCTTCGAGCTTTAAAGGTCAGAGAGGAACATGGGTAGATACATGACCTCATGTATTAGTTGTATTCTTCTAGAAAACTCGATTCCTTCGAGTTTTGAAATCAGAGAGGAACATGAGTAACTACATGACGTCGTATACTAGCCATGCTCTTCTAGAAAACTCAATTCCTTCAAGTTTTAAGGTTAAAAGAAGAACATAGAATGATACTAGACTTCATGTTCCATTTGTGTTCTTTTAGGTTTGTTATACTTCATGCTCAGACTTGATATTTTTGTCGAAAACATGTTTCGGAACAACTTTTAAGGATCTTAAAGGTATTAGATGCTCGTGTTCGTGCCTAAACCCATCTATGTTATCTCCTTAAAACATGATTAATCAAAGTTGAAAGCTTAATTCATCTAGTTTTGACAGCAAATTCCTAAATTCATCATGATCCTTCTGATATTGTCAAAACTTTTGTATACGAACTCTTCATTTAATAGCTTTAACACTAGCAACATTAAACTTCATGTTTGTTTCATCACTCTCTCCATAGTTTAGTCACATTTTATCACCATCTTCCTCTCAAAGTCAATTTCTTGTAGAACTTAACCTCAAAACATGTTCATTCTACACCTTTTACATTACTAGAATAATCTTATTTTTCTATCATCACATCTTCATAATACAAAGAGTTGATTTCTAGTCCTACCATGTTGTTTCAGCTGTAAGTGGTATTATAAGGCTCAAAACTCCTCCAAACTCAATTTCCTTGCTACTTCCATTACATACCAACACATCTCCAGTCAATTTTACACTTGAAACACTGTAAACTATGCATTTCAATGTTGAAAACCTTCAACTCACGTTATTATGTAAAACAACCCAGCCCTTAGGATGCTCAAGGACGTGGTTATTTCACCGCACACATCATCTTCAAGCGATATATGCAAGGCATTCCATTATTTAGTGGGTTTCTATTTGAGTTTTAACTTGAGAAATCGTTATTAATTTTTACAAAAGAAGTGCGGTGGAGTGTTATTTATTTTCCCATGGTTCGGGTTTATCAAAATCTATGAAATTTTAAGCCATTTGGAGAAAAGATCCACGAATATCAATTTACAAATATCAACCTTAGGGCCCATCAAATGAGTACCACTTAACTTGTGGGACTTAAATACCCCCTTTAAATCAAATGAAAAAAATGCTTGACAAGTATTCATCATCAAAGTTTATAATATAAAATGATTACAACAATCCTTCATGAAAAGTTCACAAGGTTCATATCTCGCACAAGGACATCTAATCGATTAGTCCCGTATAGCTCTCACTCCCATCGATGCATTAGCAAGACCTGAAAAGTTAATAAAATAAGCTGCGAAGCCTAGTACATAGTAACACAAGTACACATCGCATGTCACACACTTCTAATCTAATGCATCAACCACAATTTAGGATAATTAAATTAAAGTTCATAAATTAAAGTTCATAAACAATGCATTCCCAACGTCCCAGAAACATTAACACGCACAAGAGTACTCATGACTCCCGCCAAACAAAAGGGATAGGGTTCTCTCAGCGAATCACATACCAAAGAAGGGGGTTCGATAAGTCCCTAGAACTAACCAAAAAGAAAAGAAAGAAATATTTTTGTCCAAGTTATCTCCTTACAGACTGCCACCAACAAGCATGGTCCATTATGAAGCTTTATACAAGGTCTCATAAAGCCGTATAACTATGCACAACTTTGTATCTGCTACTAGTCGGTTATTCGATTTCAAAAATTTCCCTATCGACTACCCACCGAGCCTAACTACACACCATGAGGGCTTAAGTGCCTAAACTACTACATCATCTTAAAATTGCGATCAGACTCGCAACCTAGTCCAGGGGTGCCACTCCTGGAGTAAGTGGCCCAAATAGCAACTAACACTCCATTAAGCCAAGTTTAAATTCTTAGTCCAGTTATTAAAACTATCCCCGCAAGCAACATGCAAATATTGTGTATCTTTCTGTCGATTTGAGCTTGCCATCCTTTTCTAAGCTAGATATCCAATAATTGTTCATAATTGAAATTAAGAATTAGTTCGAGTTTTATTACCTTTCTTTCATTTATGTTGTTTATTACATCTAGGTTACTTTAGTTTAACCATATCTACTCAAGGATATTGTTTAGAAGGTTATTTGTTTCATCTAGTCTAGTTATCTAATTATTTATGTAGGCTAAGGTCAGTTTTGGGACTTAGGTTAACCAACCCTCAATGGGCTACACTCTGTAGGTCTTGATTCTTAATATTTGAAGAATAGGTTCCCGTAGTCCACTAATCTTGCTCATTTAGTTCTTAGTGTTCTATTCTAATTATTGAGAATAAATTGCTTCTATTCATGTGAGGCATTTGTATTAAATGTGTTTGGATAATGTACAACATGAATAAGGCATTAGTACTTGTTGAATTTGTATTTTGAAGTCCTTGGAAAGTTACTTATTGTTAAGGAAGGAACCGAATCAGTTTCATGCAATTCAAGCAAGAAAAGGCAAGGTTATAAAGAGGCTCGTAAAGAGCACAGGGGGTATATGGGGGCATGTAACCCCTCATGTTCCTTCAGAAAGAGAAACACGGTAGGTACATGGGGGCATGTATCTCCCTGTGTTTTTCTACACTTCAACTCATTTTTGGAGATAGAGAGAAGTATAGCGGGAAACATGACGTTATGTTCCCCTCGTGCTTTTCTGGGATCGTACTTTTCTTTGTGATTTTGAACAGGGAGAAGCATGGTAGGAAACACAATGTCATGTTCCCATTGTGTTATTCTGGTTTTCACTTATTTTTTGTGTTTTAAGGATTAGAATGAAGCTTTTTGTGTTTTAAGGATTAGAATGAAGCATGGCTCAAACATGGTATCATGTACTAGTCGTTCTTTTCTAAGTTTCATGTGTTTTTCTTTCAAACTTCATATTTTCATGAAAAACACGGTTTGAGGATGAATTTTTGGTGATCTAAAAGGTATTAAATAATTGTTTTTATGTCTAGACTTAACTATATTCATCTCTAGCATGCTATAACAGGATTAATCTAAGTTTAAAGCCTAAAACATCTATTTTTGACAACGACACCAATAGCTTTATGGTTTTTCTACAATTTCACAACATGTTCATACAAGATTTCATCATTTTACGTTGATAACATCAACTTACAATAAAACCCAAATCCAAATCATACTTATTCTCCAATCTACAACATTAAGACAATTTGATCCCCTTTTCATTGAAATTTCTTAACATAAATAGCTAGTCTCAAGATCTTACCTTGCTTTAAAGCATGGTTCTTCCCTTGTCTCAACTGGGATGCAGGCTGTAGACTCCAACGCCCAATTTCTCATCGCCCACAACATAAATCAATATGCTTAAGTAAGTTTTCATGCTTATATAGCTACAAAACAATAAAAAACACCCTAAAATCTCATACTCTTATCTTGTTACGAATTTTATTGTGGTGATGGGTCTTCTTTCTCTTCTAACATAACTTCATCCTCTCCATTTTCCTCATGCAAAGATATCATATCAGCTAATTAGTGCTATTTTTGCTAATCCCCTACATTTAGCACTAACAAAGCTAGAGTTATAAGAGGGACTTGCCTTAGGTTTTGAGAAGGTTTCTTGAAAGGGGAGGGGGCAGAAAAAGAAAAGGAATATTTATATGGGAAAGGAAAGGCAAATTTAGGGTTTTAGACAAGAGGAAAGGGTCTCCTTATTAGGGTTTTCACCATATGGCACGATCTAGTGTGTCTAAATCTTACATATTTAAGACCCTTAGCTTATTTTAAACAGTTTGGGGCTTTTGATTAATTTCTTGGGCTAATAATGATTTAATATATCATCTAAATATAACTTATTTAAAATTTTGAATTTTTAATTCGCGTAAGTTCCCGAACAGGGGTAAAATCGAAATTTTGCAAAAACCAAAGCTTTTAATGACATTATTTCAATTTTTCTAACAAAAATTTTCATTTAAAGGACTATTATGAAATTATAATTTAATTTATCTCAACATTTGAATTGCTTTCAAATATCCAAAATTTTGGTTTTCGATTTGGGACTAATTTGGGAATTTTGAAAAAAAAAGTAACAGTTTAAATTTGTACATTAATCTTATTGGATTCCATTAACTTTATTTAATTTTTTATTTCTAATGACTAGTGTTTGGATCATTTCATTATGAATTTCCCTAAGCTTGATGTTCTTCTCCTTCTCTTAGCTCACCTCCATTGTCCACATTTCCTAACACGAAGTAGATAATCTTAGTTGACTAGTGTTAATCATCCTTTAATCTTACGTAATTAATATTAAGTGGACGCTACGGTCTAAAGAATCTCACGTAGCCTTCCTAAAAAAGGGTAAGGATAGAAAAAAGAGAGATATTTATACAAGGCTAGTAAGGTACGGTCTAAGGTTTATAGGGTTTCCATTTGGAGTGTCATATGGCACGATCTCAACTATCCATCTCCGCTAGGTTTTATTTGGCAACTTGTGCTAACCTAGAAATTTTAATCAAAACCTTAAATTTTGTTTTAGTTAGCCTACTAATTAATTTTGTCCATTCCATCAATTTAAATTCCTAACCATTTTCCACTTATTATATTTGAATTTTTGAATTTATGGTTGGTGTTTGGATCTTTTCAGAATGTGAAGGATTTCCATTTATTAATTTTTCTATTTAAATAAATATATTTTTTTAAAAAGAATCTATTTAGCATATTCATAGGTTTAAGTGATGGATGACTATTCAAATAATTTTTGGTAATAGGAATTCCTCATAGAATCGCTATTACAATCAACTAAACACCCTAATGGTGATTCATTATAGTAATGGATTGTTATTACTACAAATGAATCACCATTTAATTTTAAAAGATCATTCGTTAATTTGCTTGCATTATCTTTACAACTCTCATATCAATTGTTCTATACATATCTATTGCTAAAGATGCACATTTTATTAGCATTGTTAAAACTAGACTTAGGGTTGACCCAAATATGCTAGGGCTTGGGTTGGGTGAGAGGTCTAGCTTGCATCAATAAAAAATAAAAATCTAAGTTATATTTTAGTTATATGAGACAAACAAATGTAAATTATATGATTAAATCCATAATTAATTATGGGTTATTTACTTATTATTTTTTCATTTTAAATAATTGGACAAAAATATATATGCATATATATATATATATATTTATAGGTCATAGAAAATTCAAAAACCTCATTTTCAAAATGCCAAATGCTTGGAAAAGATACAAACCCTGAAGCTCCTTTCCCAAAGCTCCTCCCTTTACTCCTCTTCTTCCCTAATCCTCCTATTCCTCATTTCCTTCTCTCTCCGTATATCAAGCCAAGCCTTACAAATCCATCGATTTGGCCACTCTCACCAGCCTTCATCGATCTCCATCAATGCAACTCATACAGTTTAGTCACTGTGACGAACTGAGTCATTTCGCCCCGATCGAAACAACATCACGTTCCCATCTCTAAATTTTATCAATGTCCACCGTTTTGAGCATGCCAAGAACACCTACTGCCCAAAGCCGAATCGCTGCTCCACCAAACCCACATGTGATCAACATCGTCACAGTATTTTTTTGAATTTCGTGGTTATTTTTTTTTTCTCTAGTACATTTGGACCCAGCTGATCTGGTCGGATCAATCCAATTTTGACATCATATACGTCATGTAGAGGCATTCGATTTTGAGAGGCCTAGGCTCTTCTCTCCTTGAATTGCCTTAAATGGCTTAGCAAATCAAATTTACATAGGCAGAGTAGATAAAATACACAAAGGGTAAATATTAAATAGAGAAATGGAAGGATTCGAATTATGTAAATTTCTTTTTTTGTTTTTTCCTCTTTATAGGGAGAGAGGATTTGAACCTACTTCATTCTATTTGAGAGACCAATAATAATATCACTAGACTAAAAAACTTTGACATTCAAATATATAATTTAGTATTTAAATAATTTCTATTTACTTCTCTTCAATTTTCAATTTATAAATTGATCGTTGATATCATCCTGAAATATCCCGTATGACATTACCATAATATCATCTTCTCTCGAAAAAAAAAAATTACAGAAAAGTGAATAAAAAGGATATGTTTCCTATATTTAGTAGCTGTTAGTGTGGATGGTATTTTTAGAATTGTCTTTCCGTGGTCCCATGATGATTCATAGCAAATCAGATCTTATTACATGATTTAACTGTTCAGATTTACCACAACTGTGATTGAATCCTCACTTTCACTCTCTTATTAGCAAGCTCTTTCAATCCAACCCATAGTGCTTATTGAAGAAAGCAACACCAGCACGTGGGTTGCTCAGTTGTTATTTATTTTATTGAGTCACTGTTCATTTATTTATTTATTTATTTGTTTGTTTGTTACCGAGTCTTTCGTGTTTGTTACGCTAGTCCTAGTCTTTAGGAATTGTGGGTTTATAGTTTGTTACTATTGAAGTGGGAAACGTGACATAGTTGCTGTTCTAGTTTGTACCTATATAAAGGCATTGAGTTGCATTAAATAATATATCCTCCTTCGAAGCATTATTTCTTCCCTTTGTTTTGAGTGAACTTTTAACAGCACTTTTGTTTATTTTATTATTAAGCTTTTGTCTTTTGTGAGTGAATATATCAGAGTGCTGTCTTGTTACATTAAATGTTTTGTTGACCACTAGTTTCTGAAATATTTTTTGAGTACACTGTGGGCCTCTGTGTTTCAACATCTGGTATCAGAGCCTAACAATTCGTACGCATCTGGTGAATATTTTCTCTGGCTAAGATGGGCGATCTTCAAGTCATTGGCGGAATCAAGAAGCTTAATAACCAGAATTATAATTCTTGGTCTACTTGCATGATTTCTTATATGCAGGGCCAGGATTTGTGGGAGGTTGTAAATGGAAATGAAGTGAGACAACCAGAGGCTGAAGATGGGAATGGAACGTTGCGGAATGGAAGATTAAAGCCGGCAAAGCCATGTTTGTTTTGAAGACGACGGTAGAAGAGGATGTGCTGGAGCATATCCGGGATGTGAAAACTCCCAAAGAAGCTTGGGATGCATTAGCCAAGCTATTCTCTAAGAAGAACGATACGAAGCTCCAACTCTTAGAGAGTGAGTTGTTGTCGGTGGCCCAACGCGACATGACGGTTGCACAGTACTTCCATAAAGTGACATCGCTATGTCGGGAAATTTCTGAATTGGATCCAGAAGCTCCTATTGGTGAAACCAGGATAAAGCGAATCATCATCCATGGGTTGAAGCCAGAATTTAGGAGTTTTGTTGCTGCCATACAAGGATGGCAAACTCAGCCGTCGCTTGTAGAATTCGAGAATTTGCTAGCTGGTCAGGAAGCTTTAGCTAAGCAAATGGGAGGAGTCTCGTTGAAGAATGAAGAAGAGGCACTCTATGCCAATAAAGGCAAGTGGAATTCTAAGCAGCATGCTGCTGGTAGATTCAAAAAGAATGATGACAAGGCAAGAAGTCATCAAGGTGAATGGAGCGTTCGTGCAGAGGGAGGTTTTAAGAACCATGGCTATGGTCAAAAGTTTGAAGGGAAGTGTTATAATTGCAAGAAGAAGGGTCATAAGGCAAAAGATTGTTGGTCAAAGAAGAAGGTTGTGGAGAGTAACGCTGCTACTTCCAAAAGTGAAGACGAGTGGGATGCTGAGGCATTTTTTGCTGCAGAAGAAGAGGAACTAGCTCTTACAGCAACAACATTCAATCAAATTGATTATGAGAATGATTGGATTGTTGACTCAGGTTGCTCAAACCATATGACCGGTGATAAAGAGAAGCTAAAAGACTTGTCCGAGTATAGAGGAAGCCGGGTAGTGGTGACGGCGGACAACTCAAAGTTACCAATAGCTCACATCGGCAATACAGTAGTCTCTCCTCAATGTAGTGATACTGAGGTACCACTCCAAAATGTTTATCATGTCCCAGGTATGAAGAAAAATCTTCTTTCAGTAGCACAATTAACATCTTCTGGTCATATTGTTCTATTTGGCCCACAAGATGTCAAGGTATATCGAGATCTTGAGATTACAGAAGAGCCGCTGATGAAGGGACGAAGATTGGAGTCAGTCTACGTGATGTCTGCAGAAACGGCATATGTAGACAAGACAAGAAGGAACGAGACAGCAGACTTATGGCACATGCGGCTATGTCACGTTAGCTACTCTAAGCTAAATTTGATGATGAAAAAGTTGATGCTCAAGGGACTTCCTCAACTTGAAGTGAGAACAAACACTGTATGTGCAGGTTGTCAGTATGGAAAAGCACACCAGTTGCCGTATGAAGAGTCCAAATTTAAAGCGAAGGAACCGTTAGAGTTAATTCACTCTGATGTATTTGGACCAATTAAACAAGCTTCCATTGGAGGGATGAAGTACATGGTGACCTTCATTGACGACTTCTCGAGGTATGTTTGGGTTTATTTTATGAAGGAAAAATCTGAAACTTTTTCAAAGTTCAAAGAGTTCAAGGAGGAAGCAGAAGCAGAGGTTGATAGAAGAGTTTGTTGTTTACGCACTGACAATGGGGGAGAATACACCTCGGATGAATTTGAAGATTTCCTTCGGAAGTGCAGAATACGCCATCAGTTCACATGTGCCAACACTCCGCAGCAAAACGGCGTTGCAGAAAGGAAAAATAGGCACCTGGCAGAAATATGTCGAAGTATGCTTCATGGGAAGAATGTTCCAGGACAATTTTGGGCAGAAGCAATGAAGACTGCAGCCTTCGTGATTAATAGGCTTCCTCAACAAAGGTTATGCTTTCTTTCACCCTTTGAAAAAATATGGAACATGAAGCCTTTTGTTGGTCATTTGCGAGTTTTTGGATGTGTATGCTATGTATTTGTACCTGATCACTTACGTAGAAAAATGGAAAAAAAGGCTGTTAGATGTATCTTTGTAGGATATGACAATCAGAGAAAAGGGTGGCGATGCTGCGATCCAACAACCAGGAAATGCTACACATCCCGAAATGTAGTGTTTGATGAAATTTCCTCATGGTGGTCTTCAAACAAAGAAGCACTACCAGACTCATATGTTTTTAAGGAGATGTTGGGAACCTCTCAAATCCAGTTGAGTTCAGATGAGGTTAAGGTTGCAGATGACGGTAGAGATGTTGAAGAAGGCAGAGCTCAAATCCTTGGCAAACAGGTGTGTACCAAAGGTCAAGCGAAGAAGTTGAGCAAAGTGAAGTAGATACTCCAACTGTACTCAGAAGGTCAACAAGAGTCAGAAAGCCAAATCCCAAGTATGCTAATGCTGCCATAGTAGAAGAAGCAGATGCAAAAGAACCAGAAACATTTAAGGAAGCATTTCAGAATCCTGAGTGGATTAAAGCTATGGAGGAGGAAATTGGTGCATTAGAGCGAAATCAAACTTGGGAGCTCGTACCAAAGCCAAAGGATGTGCAGCCTATCTCTTGCAAATGGGTGTACAAGATAAAGCGCCGCACAGATGGATCAATAGAAAGGCATAAGGCTCGTCTGGTAGCTCGAGGGTTCTCTCAACAATATGGACTAGACTATGATGAAACGTTTAGTCCAGTTGCAAAGCTTACAACTGTACGAGTCATACTAGCACTTGCAGCTAACAAAAGTTGGAGCTTGTCACAAATGGATGTGAAGAATGCATTTTTGCATGGGGAGCTAGATCGGGAGATCTACATGGACCAACCAATGGGTTTTCAAAGTCAAGATCATCCTAAGTATGTGTGTAAGCTCCGGAAGGCGCTTTATGGACTAAAACAAGCGCCAAGGGCATGGTATGGTAAAATTGCTGAATTCCTTACTCACAGCGGTTATTCAGTGACATCTGCGGATTCTAGTTTGTTTGTCAAAACTAAAGGAGGGGAGCTATCTATTGTGCTAGTGTATGTAGATGATTTAATCATCACAGGAGACTGTGAAGAAGAAATTTTCCGAACCAAGGAGAATTTATCAATTCGCTTTCAAATGAAAGAACTTGGACAGCTCAAACATTTTCTTGGTCTAGAGGTCGAATATACCCATGAAGGAATATTTCTACATCAACGGAAGTATTCCAAAGAGTTGTTGAAGAAGTTTGGTATGCTTAAGTGCAAGCCAATTTCGACACCGATGGAACCAAACACCAAAATATGTGCTCATGAAGGAAAAGATTTGGGAGATGCTACCATGTATCGACAGTTGATAGGTAGTCTTATCTACTTAACTTTAACAAGACCAGACATCTCTTTTGCTGTTGGTGTTATGAGTCGCTACATGCAAAATCCGAAGAAGTCTCACTTGGAAGCAGTTCGGCGGATCTTGAGATATGTGAAGAGTACGCTTGGCTATGGTATAATGTACAAGAAAGGTGGAGAATGCAGGCTAGTTGGCTATTGTGATGCTGATTATGCAGGTGACCATGATACTCGACGTTCAACTACCGGATATGTTTTTATGCTAGGGTCTGGAGCAATCTCTTGGTGTAGCAAAAGACAACCAACAGTGTCTTTGTCAACCACAGAAGCAGAATATCGAGCAGCGGCGATGGCGGCTCAAGAGAGCACTTGGCTTATGCAATTATTAAAGGACTTGCATCAGTCAACAGAGTATGGTGTCTCTTTGTACTGTGACAACTTGTCGGCAATACGGTTGGCAGAGAATCCAATTTTTCATGCTAGAACTAAGCATGTAGAGGTACATTACCATTTTATCAGAGAGAAAGTCTTGCAACAAGAAATTGAGTTGAAGCATGTCAGAACAGAAAATCAAGCTGCAGATTTGTTTACCAAAGGCTTAAGTGGCAACAAATTTGAAAACCTCTGCTTCCATCTTGGTATGGTGAAAAGAGTAGAACCTGGTGTTGAGAGGGAGTATTGAAGAAAGCAACACCAGCACGTGGGTTGCTCAGTTGTTATTTATTTTATTGAGTCACTGTTCATTTATTTATTTATTTATTTGTTTGTTTGTTACCGAGTCTTTCGTGTTTGTTACGCTAGTCCTAGTCTTTAGGAATTGTGGGTTTATAGTTTGTTACTATTGAAGTGGGAAACGTGACATAGTTGCTGTTCTAGTTTGTACCTATATAAAGGCATTGAGTTGCATTAAATAATATATCCTCCTTCGAAGCATTATTTCTTCCTTTGTTTTGAGTGAACTTTTAACAGCACTTTTGTTTATTTTATTATTAAGCTTTTGTCTTTTGTGAGTGAATATATCAGAGTGCTGTCTTGTTACATTAAATGTTTTGTTGACCACTAGTTTCTGAAATATTTTTTGAGTACACTGTGGGCCTCTGTGTTTCAACAAGTGCTTTGGTCTTTTTTTTTTTTTTTTTTCATTTTTTACTGTGAACATAGATAAAGCAATAGTGGAAATGGATTCTCATCATTATTTTTAAACTTTTGAAACCCTTACATCGTATAAAGATTAGATTAGAATTTTGATTCGTTTTCATTATTCCAATGGAGTTGGAGTTAAAATAAACCCAATGTGAGTGCATGTAACGTAAGTGGAATAATGATGATGTTGGTATATGTAATACGTGGTGTATATGATATGGAAGGAAAAAAAATTATTTATTTCCAGGAAAGGGTTGGTTTATAGATAAAAAGACAAAGACAAATAGACAATTGACCCACACACCACCTTTACAACAAATGCCTCTCAACTATACAACTTTCACTTATCTTTGGTTTTTTTCTAAGGGAAAAAATAGAAAAGCAGGTTTTCAGCTGTGATAGATTCTAATATTTTGCTCTATTTTTCATTTTTGAAATAGAGCATTCTAGAACATTGATGCTTCATTCGAAAGTGTTGGACAATTTATGATTATAACCCTTTGGTTCGCATTTATTATTATATCCATCGGTTTCTCATGAAAATCAAAGTGTTTATCACTCAAATGAATGCATTAATTTCCTTATATGTAATGATATTTAGCCGAAGGTAAAGCATCCACGACGACTTTGAATTCGAAAGGCCATTTATGATGCATCTATTCAATTCGACATCATGAACGGAAACAATAATAAGCTGTTGTGGCAACATACACGACTAAGGGTCTGTTTGTTTTGTTTTTTTAAGGCAGATATAGATACTTTTTTATAAATTTTTTTCTAACAAATTGTTTATTAAAAAATAAATATAGATGAAAAAAAAAGTTAGCAGTTCTCACGAAAAGATCAAATATAGATAAAATATAAACACAAATAAGATATATTTATACATATTATTTCGATACGGATACAAATACAAATGAAAAACCCACCATCCAAACAGATCCTAAATAATAATAAAGTCGTTACTAGATTGATCGTCATCGTTTATGGAAGGAACCTAACAGCGTTGGATAAGGCTTCAGCGGAGCTTTATTGGTCGTGGTTACCACTTACTAGAGTCATGTTTGAAATGCTATAACAATAAAGGACCCATGTGGGTCTGTTACGAGTGTTCCCATTAAATGGCGCATAGGCCTAAATTTAGTGGCACCTGTTGGTCTTGTATTGGCTGGAAGATCCACGTTATCTAATAGAGTTTAGTCCAAGTAGCGGAAGTGTACTCAAAAAAGTTTATTCACAAGTTCTTTTCTTTTCATCAATTTTTCTCAATTTATGATATAACAAAAATATCACAAATATATCAAAAAATCCATATAACCGCAATTACCGAACCTAAATCCAGAAAATTTCCTATGCTTATGGTGTTTGGTTCCACCTTTTGTAATTCGCACTTCTCCCTTTCGTCGTGGTGAAGCATCACGTTTTACATGCATGAGAGAGATAAAGCACTAGATGCGAGGTGTCATGATTACTTCGGAGTTCAACCAATCATTTCTCATAAAGCCTAAGGAGATCAAACTAAAAAGAGTAAAGGTAAAATTAAAGTTTCAAGCAAATAATTAATTCTATATGCTTTAGTTTGTCCTTTATTCGCCCTTCATGGTATAAATAAGTGAGATTACGATGATAGAAGGCACAAATTCTCAAACCTTAAGCACACAATTACTCTTGGATTTTCCGAAATACTAGGTTTTTGCTTCTTTTGTTTGAGCTGGATTGCATCAAGAGCTTCGTTGATTCAGGTTTCAATTTTATTTTTATTCTGTGTAAATAAGGCTGTATCTTTCTCTTTTTAGTTGATTAGTACGTTTCAATTGGCATGTGCAGTGTAGTGCTCCTTTTACTATTAGATCTTTGTTTCCTTCATAATTTTCAAGTGAAGTTTGGAAAATAATTAGTGTACAGTTTATCATTCAAAAAATTGCGAACATCTTTCATCAGGGCTACAAAATTGAGAAAAAGAAAAAAAGAATTTACCTTGAGGTAATGTCTTGATGTATATTATAGATTTGTCTCTATTCTATAGCAGTTTATATAATTTGAAATTGCTTCACAAAGTTTGTTATTTTGTTAACTTATTATGCTAACTTATTGCCCATGAGCTCATGACTGCATAACATGAATACTATTCTTCACTTGAATTAAAATATGGAATATGTATTAAAGAATTGTCTTTTTTTCTTTTTCATTAAAGATGAATTTCATTCATTGGAAAAGAAAAAAATATATACCAAACACATGGATCGATATAGAAAATATGATAAACAAAAAGTTGGAGGTAGAAAGATCCAATCATATAAATGGACATAAATCTTGTCTACAATCAAAATGTTTAATAAAGAGAATTCCATATTTATCTTAAGATAACAAAACCCACCTAACTAAATAGAGGATTGAATCTCATAAAAGAGATAATATAATCACATATAAGAGATGAAAAAAAAAAAACTTATCCTAAATACTTTTAATAAAACAATATTAAATCTCTATCCATAATCTAAGCCAGTAAGATCTATGTGTGATATGCAATAGTGGAAATGTAATATAGATAGATCAATAATGATGACAATAGTAAAAAACACCTAAATCTGCCAATAATGATATCAATAGTGATGGATTTGTTGTAATAAATGGGGAGAAATTTAGGATGGAGGAATAGACAACCAGGCATCTTATTATGATGAGGTTTGTTAAGAAACTTAAATAACAAGAGTAAAATTGTGTAGAACCTCGTAATACTTATACCCTATCTAAAATGTAATTAACTCAAATAAGCTCATTTAACTGTTTGCAAGCTTTTCACTATATATAACGTATTTACTATATATTATGTATTATATATCATATAATTTTATTATTTTAAATATGTTTGTTTCATATTATCTTTTATATGTTTAATGTTGCATATATATTTCTTAGACATCATATTTATTTGGGAAAATGTTAAATTTGGTTTATGAACTTTGCACAAAATTCAATTTGGTACATGAACTTTGAAATATCCAATTTAATATCTAATCAAATTTTTTATAGTTATTTTTATTATCCCACTAACACCGTCTACTTTATTTCCTAAGTGGAAAGAATAGTCCATTAATGGTATATAGTGTTAAGAGAAGTAATAAAAATTTAATAATATACCACTTTTTTCAAATCAGCAAAGAAAGTAAACTGAATTAAGGAGGTAGTAAAAATAGTCACAAAAAAAAAATTAACTAGGTATTAAATTGACAACTTTAAAATTTAGGTACAAAATTAAATTTTTATATTAAATTGAAATACAAAATTTGACAATTAAATTATTTATTCATGGATGTCATACTTACATATTATACATCAAATGATGAGATTCTACTCCAGCTGCCCATCTACAAGAAGTAAGAGAGGAATTGATTTTGAAGTTTTTCATGTAGGACACTACAAAAACTTTTGTGGTTGTAACGTTATTTGTTAGCCCATATGGATTATTTTGTGAAAGTACTTATCATTGACACTTTATAAAAGCTACTGCACTGCATCATTTTGGTATGGTTAATTTTGTTGGCCCATCAATTAATTTTATGTGCCAAAACTTTTCATTTTAGTGTAATTATCAAAGCTAAGCTTTTCGAGCTAGGCTTCACTTAAAGTTTTTGAGCCAAATCTTCAATATAAGCTAGATTAAGTACATAATGACTAAGGTTTATTGAGTTTAGCTTGACTATTTAAGCTAAGCTTTTTGAGTTTGGCTTGATTTAAAGCATTCAAGCCAAGCTTTCAAGGTAGGATGCATTAAGAGTATTTGAGTTGAGCTTCGGCTTGAAATTTCTTATTGAGCTCAAGCTTGAGTATAAAAATTTTAAACATCTTATAAGATTGACTCAACTTAAATTTGGTAATTTTTTTAATGAGTCTTAGCTTTACTCATTTACAACTTTAAGAACTCATGTTAAAGTGGAGTCTCAATGAATGCTCAATTTGAAAATTTAGGAGCCATGAACATTTTACAAAGTTAATACGGTATAGCAGTATGCCATAACATTAATTTAAAAGAAAATATTAATTTATGTCATATTAGCATGAAATGGCTTGCTAGGACTAGATATATCTTTTTAAAAAGTGAGCTACATTTTAAACACTAAAGTTAAAAGCAATCACCTTAATGCCTAAGCTTTTTTATATTTACATGGAAAATTGCTAAATTTGGTATCTAAACTTGTTATGAAAATTTGATTTGGTAAGTAAACTTTGAAATATTCAATTTAATATCCAATTAAACTTTGTATGACTATTTTAATTATTTCACTTAATATAGATTGTTACTTTTATTAATGTAGAAGAAGTAGTCTATTGGTCTTAAACAACATTAAGGGATATAGTAAAAATTTAATGATAAGCTATTTCTTCCACATCAGCAAACAAATGAAGTGAAGGTAGTAAAAACAGTCATGAAAAGTTTGATTAGGTATTAAATTAACTACTTTAAAATTCAGGTACCAAATTAAATTTCCCCACAAAATTTAGGAATCAAATTCGATATTCACACTTAATTATTTAATCTATGTAAAAGTTTACAAGTAACAAATTAATAAGTGTACACTTCTAAACTTCAAATATTTAATTACAAAAAAGAAAAAAACCAGTTATTAAATACGACATATACCCTTAAAAGGTTAGATAGTATTTGGTATTAGAATTTTCCCATTGTGTAATTAATTACTTTAAATTTAAAAGTGTCAACTTAATAATTGAATTTTTTTCATTCTTACAATCAACTATCTCAACTTTACCCATTTTGATAATTAACTATATAAACTTTACTTTATATATTTTGCAATTAATTGCTTAATCTAAGTACTATAAATAACTAAAATTTATAGTAATAAATTGATATTTTTGAATTTCATGTAGTTCATTAAAAAATTGGTAAATTTTAGGTATCAATTATGATATTTAGCCATAGAGTCTTATAATTATAACTTGAATAAAATGCAAATGTTCTGCTTAGATGCCATTGGTACATTAAACATTAGGTAAATTACATTGGAAGGTCACAACATTTAGGGGCAAGTTCATGTAAGGCCACAATTTTCAAATGGTTCGTTTGACATCATAATATTTAGAGAAGTGGTCAGTTGAAGTCACAATTGACACATGTCAGCAAGAGACAAATTTAATCAAAACTCAAAATCCACCACGTTGTGTCATGTGTCAATGGTAATCTCAATTGACCCACTTTCTTAAATGTTGTGACCTCAAATAAACTACTCAAAACGTTGTGACCTCAAATGAGCTTACCCATAAACATTGCGACTTCTGGTGTAATTTACTCACTAAGCATTTGATGAAAAAATGTTTAAGGTCATAATATTGCATTTGATGCATCAACTTTGGATTTTTTCTTAATTAACTAGTTGAACTTTAAGATAGCTAATTTTAGTATTCGATTGAACATTTCAAAAGTCAATGTTACTATTTGTATAAACACTATTAAAACCATCTCTCCAATTGGCTTTGTAATTGCCAATTATGGACTTTTATGTGTTCAAGATGAATATTTTAACGAAAATATTCAACTTAGATACATTTAAATAGTTGACATGAAATCTCACAAGACAAAACTAACACTGATAACAATCTATAATGGTTAAGAAAATTACACATATTTTTACTGGAATATATCATCAAAATATTTGCTTGATATAAATTACAGTTCATAATTAGTCATAAAAAGCCAACTAGATGTATAAGTTAATATGGAGTTAGCATAGTTAATGTAAATGACTTCAAAAAGTCTAACTAGGTACCAAAATTGACAATATGAAATTGTAGGTACTTAGTTGAAAAATCGGCCAAAACTTAAGAATTAATTGCCACATTACCCTTATATATAATATTTTATAAAATAAATGTCAAATTCGATACCTGAACTTTGAATAAAAATTTAATTTGGTACTTCAACTTTGAAGTGGTTGATTTGATACTAAATCAAACTTTTCATGGCTATTTTTACTACATTGCTAGCTCCAATTTGCTGTGTTTCCTAACATAGAAGAGACAACTTATTAGTGTTATAGACTATGTTTTCCACCTTATCAAATAGCACAAACGATATTAAATAAGTAGTGAAATAGCCATAAAAAATTTTTATATTTAATTAACTATTTTAAAGTTTCAGTACCAAATTGATTTCTTATGCAAAGTTCAAGTATCAAATTTGATATTTACCGTAGTTTATATGAACAATTTTTTTACTTTGTGCATTACATTAAAAAATCATTTTTTGCAATTAGCAAATGGGTAAGTGCCATGTTTAGTACTTGAACTTTACTGATCTTATAATTAATAAATGAGTTAATGTCACTTTTGGTAAAGCTTTTTGTAAATGTACAATTAACTAGCTGAATTTTAGAGTAGTAAATTTTATGTCTAATTAAAGCTTTTGTGTTCATTAATACTATCCAATCAAAAGAGTTAAATTGGTTTGCTAAGTTGGTAAGATAGTTAATCATGTTAAGTAACAAAAAATTTAAAAATTAGATAATGATTAACAAAATTAATTCACATTAAAGTTGTTAAGAGTTAATAGGCTTACGTGTGTTTAATTGGACAATATGTGTGTTAATCTACTTTTTAATTGTCCAATATGCTAGTTTCTTTTTTCTTTCTTTTTTTTTTTTTTTTTTTTTGGTTACTTGACACATTTCACTTCCTTATTCACTAAAAGTGTCAACTTAACAAACAAAATCAACTTTATTAGTTGAATAGTATTAATGAACATAGAAACTTTAATGGAGTATTAAATTCACTACTTTAAAGCTCAAGCAATTAGTTCATCGAACTTGGTACCTCAAATATGAGGACCTAGACCGAATGTCACTAGGCTATAAGGCCTTTGGCAATTAATTCTACATTTGGAGAAAGTTGAAGTACCAAATGTGTATTAACCCTCAATAAATTGAAATTTAGAAGTGTCAATTTGATACCTAAACTTTATCTATTTTTGTAACAACTATCTGAACTTTGTTAAAATTTTATGTAAACTATGTAAACTTTGTTCATTTTTGCAATTGACTATCTTATTCAAGTACTATAAATAACTCTTGTGGTAGCAAGCTAACACTTTTAAAATTAAGTATTGGATTTAAAAAAATGGATAAAATTCAGGTATCAAATGTAATATTTACCCTTATTAAGTTAACATTTCTTTACTTATCTTTTTCATAGTAGGCCCAAAATGAGAAATAAATAAAATAAAATAAAATATGTTGTATGCATAAGTTACTTTATGATATGGATGCGTGTGTGTGTATTTTACAATTCAATTCATGTTTTACAATCATGATCTTGTGTCAAAGTTTTATTAGTATCTATCCATTCTTCATACATACATGTGACTGAGATTGCAAACAAATCAAGTCAAGACAACGTAATACTAAACTCTAGCTTGAGCTTTGCTTGAAATTTCTGAGCTTGAGTTCAAAGTGACATTGAACAAACTATGATATGGACTCATTTAAGTTTGTGTAGGCTTGATTTATCTTAAAAAGATATTTTATTATAATTAAAATAATATGAATATCTCAAGTTTGATTAAGCTAATGACTTAATCACATTAAATATTATAAAATTTGAGTTCAACTCAATAAAGTACTCGAGTAACTCAAGCTCAAACTTGACTCAAATATTTTCAAATTGAACTAAATTAAAAATTTTATCAAACTCAAGTAAATTATGAATCATCTTGATTTATTTACACTACGGGATCATATGCATAAGTAACATATATTACATGATCAATTTTTCACTAACTAAATAATTGAATCAAATATTAGCACTGCTTCTCCTGTTCTTTATGTGACTTTATAATAATAACAACAACAATAACAATAATAAAAATAAAAATAAAAAACCTCACAGTATGTTTTCTTAACAAATGTATTTTTGTTATCAAGTCTTTCGAATTATTTAAACTTTATCTTTTTTTTCGCTCCAATGGCCTAATTCCTTTATTGGGCCATTATTAACATATGCACCCTCATTATTATAATTAACCATATGTTCTTTTGTGGGTAAATATTCTAATAGATCAAAATGTAGTAAACTTTGTTAGCTTTGGTCCATCCATTTGAGCTAGACCACAATGTCAAGAATAATTTCACCCTTTTTATTAGGGGTGTTCATGGTTAGGTTCAGGGGTTGAACCTTGGAGTTTTGAACTGAATCGCTTCACATGCGATTCTATTTGGTTCGGTTTAGTTTGAACTATTTTTAAAGATTTAGTTCTAATAAATAATGTTAATAGTCATTTGAGTTCGCAAGAGGAAAAAAAAGATGTTTCGATTAACAAATGTCGTCCAAAATTAAAGTCACTTATTATTATATCAAATCATATATTTAAAAATTTCAAAGACATATATTATCCCATTTTAAAATTATTTTTCAATGCAAATCTAAGATAATATATATTTTTAATAAATCTATAACACTAACTAAAAAAATTATTCTTTTGTATTGATTTCACATTTGCTTGTAATTTTTTACTTTATAATGTATTTAAATTTTTATTGTACTAATTAGTTTAAAGTTCTAAATTATCTCAGTGTTGTTGGTTGTAGTTGTTGCAACCTCATATAAAACTTGCTTCTGTAAATGTATTCTATGATAAGAATTTTGGCATTTTGTTGAATTAATCTTAAAATAATACAAGTCCTAATATGTAATGCTCAAGAGTTATAAATAAATAAAATGATTCTTATTTATTTATTTATTTTAATGTGAAGTGGTTCTGTTTGGGTTCAAACAGTTTAGTTCAGTTTAACCCCTCGAACCGAATCGTAACCATTTAAGCTATTAATGAACCAAACCACAAACCGAACCAAAATATAAAAGAACTACATTTTGCAGTTCGGTTGAGTTTAGTTCAATTTAATTCAGTCCAATGAACAGCCCTACTTTCGATCATCCCAAACCGAACTGTAATTGTTTGAACCATAAAAAACTTGTTTGATTGATTGGGTCCATGGTTTCTTTGAGAAAAAAAAAAGTAAAATAATTAAAAAGTTGTCCAAATTTAATTTTTTTAATAATAATAATAAAACACCTTCCACAACAACAATAAAAACAAGGTGGCCATAGAAGAAAGGAAAATTCACCATCTGATGAGTATTATTTCAACGTATGAACAAGATGAGAGAGCAAACTCTAATTATTTCTTCTTAAATGAAAAGCACCGATAAGATTAGTCTTAACGAAGCAAGAATTAACAAGGTATTATCCTAAATCTTCAAAATAATTTAATTTTACTACGAGAAGGAAATTAACCCGAGTGCAGGTGGTAAAAGTAAAAATAATGAAAAGATAAAATTAAAATGAAAAACATGCTTGATAATATCTCCTTATCTTGTTATGTGACGGCTGTTACTTTTTTGTCATTGCATCTTTAAAATTACCACGAGTCCCTTGTAAGAATTACCATATTTTTCTCAACGTGAAACCGCATTTGTCCAGAAAATTAAGAAGTTTTCAAGTATGCATGATAGGATACTGTATATAGATTATTGGGTGAATACATTAGCAAAGTCGGAGTTGCTGCATGCGACATTTGTTATTTTTATTTGACAACCAAAGAGTGCACACAATGTGTGTACAAAAATTTAATATACTAATATAGTAATAAAATAAAATTATAAATACAATATAATTATTCAAGTAAACTATATACACCGCCAATAATCTAATAGAGAAACCACCATCGTATTCACCATCTTTATAACTACCCTCAATTGCAATTTTTAGAAATTTTAGATCATATATGTATTCTATATGTATGAAGATGCAGTGTTTTTTGGTAAAATGATGTAGAAGATATATATTATAATTTTCTTCCCTTTTTTTTTTTTTTTTTTTTTTTTTTTTTTTTTTTTTTTTGCTACATAGGTATAGAAAATGGGAGCAATATCTAATTTGCTGCCGCTAGCCCAACATCTATGGAAATCATGGGGCATTCAATCGCTAGTACTAGCAAGCTTTTTGTTCCAAGTTATTCTTGGCATACTGGGAAGACGTAGAAAGTACATGAATTACTTCTTCCTTGAGCTGATAATATGGGGGTCTTATTTACTTGCCTCACACATTGCAACTCTTGCTCTTGGAAAATTGACGCAAGAATCAGCTCGAGATGTCGAAGGCCCGATTTACAGTGCTATGCTAGAAGGTTTATTGGCACCATTGCTTCTAATGCATCTTTCTCATCCAGACAGCATGATGGCATACTCCATTGAAGATAGCAGATTAGGAATTCGACAGATGCTTAATCTGGCTGTCACAATTTCATTCGTAATCTGGGTTCTTATTAGCTGTTGGGATTCATCTTCTCCAGTTTCATGGTTATACATTCCATTGTTCATAGGCGGAATGATAAAATCAGCTAATACGGTTTTCGCTCTTAAGTCTGTCTATGATTGATAGCATCAGTGCTAAAGAAATCAACACAGACGAAACTACAAGCCTGCTATTGAGAAAACATGCCTCAAGTTATCAAACACACAACAAGGAAATCCAACTCCTCTGGGGATTATCCTATTGCTATACGTTGGAATTTTTAATAAAAGTTGGTAGTTGTTTTTTATTGACTTATTCACTGATATAAACATCATGCCTTTAAATAAGCTTACAAAAAGAGATAAACCATCCCAAATATCTTAATAAGATAAGGATAAAAACAACTTTAATAATCACTAAATAAACAAATAAAAACTTAACAACTAAAATATCTAACCAGATTTTCTAAGCATATGAAAATAACACGACATAAGATTAAACCCATTACTTTTAAATCATATCCAATAATTTTGAATCATTATCCAACACTTCCCCTTGATTCAAAATTACAAAGTTGAAATATTCATGGAGTACTTCTCTCCAATTTTCTAATATGTGAAGCATCTCTCTTCACTGTATGATGCACTTCTCATCATCTTGTTAATGTACTTTCTCATCAACCTTCAATTGGAGCACTTCTCTTCAAAATCTTTGGTGCACATCATCGCCAACCAACTCAAATAGAGTTTCTTCTATCGACCATCTCTACCATATTTGCTTGTTCTTCATTTTTTACTTTGCAATATTTTTGTAGATGCCCAAATCTTTTGCACTTGAAACATTGAGTTTTCCTTGTGCCAACAATCTTTCTCTTCATGGGCTAGGCTTCTTGCAATGGCTGCATTGAGGGATTCTTCTTTTTCCTTTTAAAAATGAAGTCTTGGCTAATACTCCTTCAACCATTGTTTGGTTTCTTCTTATCTCATTGCTCTTTTGGATCTTGTGTCTGCAAAGAATTAAGTACTTCCACTAAGGTAATCTTTGATAAATCCTTAAATCGCTTCATACCTCTCAGGTACTATGACAAGCATCTTCTGTACTATTCTTGAATCTTTAAATTCAGACCCTAGTAGTCTGACTTTGTTTGTAATTTCAAGAAGTCTATTTGAATACTCTTTGATTGTTTCAGATTCATTCATCTTTGCAGCTCGAAATCCCTTATCAAATTTAAAACTTGCATACCTTTGATTCTTCATCTCCTTACATATTCTTTCTGAGATAATCCCAAATAGACTTGGCTGTCTTATGGGACATTGTTTTGTGAAGATCAATTGATGACACCATAGCAAACAAGCATGCTTGGCCTTTGACTTCTTTATCTTTTTTCACCTTATGTGTTTTGATTTTGCTATGGTGGGATTGTTTGGAAGTGCAGAACATCATAATCTTCTTCCACTACTTCCCAAAGATCCAAGCATCCAAATATGCTCCATACGAACTGCCCAAATTTGGGTAGTTTTCTCCATCGAACACCCGTGGAGCAATTGAGGGAAAAATTGGCTATCTGTTTCCATGACTTTTTTAAAAAAAATAATAATAATAACTCACACACAGGTCCTGTAAGAAAAGGGCTCTTGATACCATGTTGGAATTTTTAATAAAAGTTGCTAGTTGTTTTTATTGACTTATTCACTGATATAAACACATGCCTTTAAATAGGCTTACAAAAGAGATAAAGCCTATCCCAATATCTTAATAAGATAAGGATAAAAACAACTTAACAAAATCACTAAATAAACAGATAGAAACTTATCAACTAAAATATCTAAACAGATTTCTAAGCATATAAAATAACCAACATAAGATAAACCTATTACTTTTAAATCATATCCAATAATTTTGAATCATTATCGATTCAATTGCCTAAAGCCTCACTTAGTTAATTGGCTTTACCATCCTTACTTTATTTCACGACCATGGATGCCGATAGATAACTTATCACCTGAAGATGCATTCATTGTGACTGAAGTCGAAATGAGCTTCATGTTTGATGTGCTCTATTCAAAAGAACCCATCCTTTATACAAAGTTGGGTCTCATCAGCCGATTTTTCTCATTTTTATGCTCAGTGTCTACTTTGGTTGGATTCTCTATACTATTCAGGAATGCATTCCTACTCGACATGTATGTGACATATACCTATGTGTTACTGATTGGTTCCAGCCTCATAGAACTCAATGAAATTGTCCTCCTACCATTCTCAGATTGGGCAATTGTTCAAATATGTATTCACCCAAAGAAGCCACTTGTGTCCAAGGTTCTTCCATTCGTCGTTTCGATTTGCTTTAAGAGAAAAAGATGGTCAAACGTCATGCAACAATTTGATTTGTTGCAGTATTGCAAGAATGGTCACCTACCAAGACCTTTGAAGTTGATCTCTAAGTTACTGAGCCAAGAAGAGAAACTTAAAAGATATCGGGTCTCTAGTAAAAAGATTATGCCCTTAGATCTAAAGGAAGTCGTGGTCAATGTTACAAACAAATTGGAAGGTAAAAGAAAACACTTACCTTTCACTAAAAGAGGCCAGTGGGCTTTGGAAACATCTGATATCGAGAGAGAGATGTTTGAATATGACTTTGAGATTGCATTTGACAAAAGCATCATCATTTGGCACATTGCAACAAGCATTATGCAGAGGGATTTGGGATATGAAGATTGATGAGATCATATTTTATACAAATCTTGATGATCAAAAGAGCTAGAATGGATATTTGTTTTTATTGAATTTTATGTTTCAGGACTAATTTGGATAAAGAAATCAAAACAAAAGAATTTGAATCGAAAATAGGAAAAATTGAAGTCAAGGCCGGCAATTCAACATTGAAAGTCGCCGGCGTTCAGACGGCTTACATCCAAGGCCGTTGCAGCACAGCCAGCTTTGCCCAGCATAAGTTCCAACTACATTCAAAGCCGCCTCAAAGCTGTCGGCGTAGAAGATGAAGAAGCCAGCGTACATGAAGGCCGGCAGCTCAGAAATGAAACATCACCAGCTTTGAAGCAGTTACATTATAAGCCGGCACTTAAGCTTTCGGTTTTGAGGCAGCGTACATCATAGATCTGAAGCGACATGAAGATGTCAAACGCTTGAAGAAAATTGAAGAGACAAATCTGTTAGAGTATCTACGCCGACATGAAAGCCGTCGGCTTTGGGACGGCGTTCGTTATAAATTAGCCCAACGCTTCATTTCTGACCATATACGCCGGCTAGATCTACATCTAAGCCCCGGCGTAGAAGCGGCCTACATAAGTAACTGATATTGAAGGCTGCCAGTGCACTGCCTGTGCAAATGATCATTCGAAGATACACCGCCTGTAAGCCGCCGGCGTAAGATCCATAACTGCTGGCGTACAATGTGAAACAGCAAAGTTGATTTAATGTTTTGCACGAAATTTTTCCTATAAATAGGGGGTCTTCTCCTCGCTTTCAGAATCATCCAAGTAGCCCTAAATCATACTACAATACATAGATTAGAACAAGCATTCCATAGAGATTTTTTAAGAGATATTTGAAGTTATTCAAGAAGTTGCAAGTGAAGCTTTGGTATTTTGAATTGGTGATATCTAATCTTATTTCCTTTATGCAATTCATATATCTGAATATTTTGATCGTAATGAAATCATTTGCAATTTCTTATCTGATTGTTGACTCATCATCCATGAGTAGCCAAATTCTTTTTGTGGGAAGTTGATGAAGCTTTAAACATGCTAAAATGATTTTTGAATCCATGTTATAAGATAGTTAGAATCATGAAACATTCATATTGAATTCTGATTATTCATCATACTTTTGGTGTATAAGAATTCTAATAACTCGGAAGGGAAATTAGGGTTCATATGAATTCATAAATTTATATTAAATTGCAATTGCGGAAGCGGCGTAGTTTAACCTAATTTAGAAATTTTCCATGAATATTAATGCAATGTTTTATGTTGATTTCTCACTAAGGAATTAGGAGATGTTAATATAAAGTATTTGTCAATTATAGAATCGGAAGGTTTATAATTGTAATTTTGATTCCACTAATAATTTATTTAGCGGAAGTTATTGAATTGTTTTGTGGTTTAAAAGGTTTTTAAACTCTATTTTTAAATCTTGACAATTTCTTATGAATGTTGATGAATCTAATTATCATTATAACATGAGTTCAAGAAGATTGGCAATAGTTTAAAGTGGATTCTGCTCCTTCCCACATTTTTCCACCATATCCCTCTCTTTAAAAGCTCATTGCATTCATATAGATAATTAATTAGATAAGTTAGTTTAATCTAATCATCTTAAAAAGATCAATTGCCTAGATATTAGTATTAGTTGATAATTGTCTAGTAATTAATAGATCTTCGTGGGATCGACACTTGACTTATGCTATATTACAATAGAAGGCCCAGTACGCTTGCTGGAAAGATGCTTTAAAATTCAATACTAATTATAGCACATCAAGTTTTCTGGCGCCGTTGCCGGGGATTTATTAATATTAGACTAACTTCAGCTTTGCTAGTAGTTTAGGTTTAAGTTTAGTTTTAATTTGTTCCTTTTCTCTCTGCAGGTTTTATGTGAAGAAGTAGAAGTGTTGAAATTCTATCTTTAGACCCAGAAATTGAAAGAACCTTGCATCAACAGAGAAGAAGGAACCAAAGAAGAGGAGCAATGGCAAAAAATCAAGGAAACAATGGCAACAACAACCAAGTGCAAGTTGCTCCCGCTCCAAGGGCAATTCGAGACTATACAATGCCTACTATTCAAGATCCCGCCATACGAATATCCACTGTGGAGGCTAACAAATTTGAGCTTAAACCGTCCTGATTCAAATGTTTGTGCACATCAATTTGGAGGATATCCGAATGAGACGCCAGATGAACACCTTGCCAAATTTCTTCAATACACCAACACTGTCAAACTTAATGGTGTAAGAAACGAAGTCATCCGACTTCAGCTTTTCCCTTTTTCTCTTAGGGATAAAGCTTTGGCATGGTACAATTCCCAACCTCCAGATTCGATCACTACATGGAATGATCTGACAAAGAAGTTTCTGAAGAGATTTTTCCCTCCAGCAAGGACCGCCAGATTAAGAAATGAAATTTCCAACTTCACCAAATTCCCTGGAGAATCATTATATGATGCTTGGGAAAGATTCAAAGAGGCGGTCAGAAAATGTCCACACCATGGTTTACCCGATAATCTACTAATTGAAAATTTCTACCTCAGTCTTGATGAAGCTTTAAGGTCATTAGTAGATGCTACATCGGGTGGATCACTGATGGGAAAAACATATGAGGAAGCTAGTGAGATTATTGAAGAATTAGCTTCCGCTGCTCATAATTGGAGTTGTGAAAGAACAAGATCTAAAGTAGCATCTTTGGAAGACAAAGAAGATATATCACAACTCAAGGCTCAAATGGCAACCCTCATCACTCAAGTAAGTAAACTCACAACTACAAATACTTCCAATAAAAAACAACAAGTGTTTTGTTGTGAGATTTGCTCAGGACCACACTCCTCTTTTGAGTGTCCGCATGGATCATCTTCAAATGATGAGCAGCTCAATTATGTGGGAAATTTCCAAAAGGGTAATTTTGGAAACACATATCATCCGAATATGCGAAATCATCCCAATCTGTCATATCGGAATGATGCCAATGTTCTAAAGCCACCACCTGGTTTTCAAGGACAAGGATTTGTAAGAAATGCCCCACCTCAACAGCAAATTCAATCATCCACTGATGCATTACTGAGGGATTTCATTGTCACCACAACAAACTCACTCAACAATCAGAATGCAATCATTCAAGATTTGCAAGGGAAGCTCCATCAACTTGCACAACAAGTGAGTAATAGACCATCTGGGTCTTTACCAAGCAACACGGAGGAGAATCCCAAGTCTGTAAATGCAATCACTTTGAGAAGTGGAAAGGAGATTGCTCCAGTTGAGGAAACTATCAAAGATCAAGAGGAAATTCCACCACAAAACAACAAAGGGAAACGAAAGGTGGAGGAACTATTCAAAAACCACCTGAGGTGAAATCATATGTTCCTCCCGTCCCTTTTCCAGGAAGATTAAAGCAACAAAAACTTGATGAGCAATTTTCAAAATTCCTGGATGTTTTCAAGAAGCTGCACATCAACATTCCATTCTTAGAAGTAATTCAAGGAATGCCTTCCTATGCCAAATTCATCAAAGAATTGCTGTCTAACAAGAGGAAGATTGATGGAAATGTGATACTCACTGGAGAATGTTCCATGATCCTACAGAAACAAACACCCAGTCTGCCCACTAAACTCGAGATCAGGGAAGTTTTACTGTTCCTTGCACCATTGGTGATTGTTATTTTGATAAAGTTTTAATTGATTCTGGTGCAAGTATCAACTTAATGCCTTTATCGGTATTTAAAAAACTAGGACTTGGAGATTGCAAGGATACACATGTAACCTTGCAACTTGCTGATAGAAGTGTAAAATACCCTAGGGGTATTGTGGAAAATGTCCTAGTTAAAGTTGACAAATTCTTTTTCCCTGTGGATTTTGTAGTTTAGACATGGATGAAGATAGGGAAGTTCCCATGATCTTGGGCAGACCGTTCCTTGCAACAGGTAAAGCACTAATTGATGTGGAACAAGGGCAGCTTACATTACGGTGATGGATGAACAGGTTACTTTCAATGTCTATGAGGCAATGAAGAAATTTGATGATGATGCCTGTTACACCGTCAATACCATTGATGAGCTGGTTTCTGAGTCGCTTGAGGAACAAACTGGTGTGGAGACTATGGAGTCCGTCTTGAGAGACGTGGACAATTGGAGTGATGAAGAGGATGAAGAAATACTGGAAGATGTACCAATGATCAAAACCAGATATTATGAATCATTGGGTACAAATGAGCAGAAGCAAGTTCCAGATATTATGACATTACCATAATATCATCTTCTCTCGAAAAAAAAAAAATTACAGAAAAGTGAATAAAAAGGATATGTTTCCTATATTTAGTAGCTGTTAGTGTGGATGGTATTTTTAGAATTGTCTTTCCGTGGTCCTATGATGATTCATAACAAATCAGATCTTATTACATGATTTAACTGTTCAGATTTACCACAACTGTGATTGAATCCTCACTTTCACTCTCTTATTAGCAAGCTCTTTCAATCCAACCCATAGTGCTTTGGTCTTTTTTTTTTTTTATTTCATTTTTTACTGTGAACATAGATAAAGCAATAGTGGAATTGGATTCTCATCATTATTTTTAAACTTTTGAAACCCTTACTCTCTCTTCCTTATTAGCAAGCTCTTTCACTCCAATGCTTTGGTCCTTTTTTTTTTTTTTTTTTTTCATTTTGTACTGTGAACATAGATAAAGTAAGAGTGGTTATTATTTTTATAATAAAGCAAGGATTATTATTATTCCTACTTTTGTACTGCTTTCGTCCTTTATTTTTAGATTATTATCATCATTATCGTTTAAGTATTATTATTGTATTTCAAATTGGAATAAAAGGGTTTACACTTGATAGGAAATTAGCCCATCAGCACCACGCCTGCATTTGTTTCCTTTACTCACCCGCTTTAACTGAATTCTTCCATTCTATTAATATACACTCGGCCAATAGATTAAGTTTTAGCAATGTGTGATAATTCATCTATTAACACTCTCAAAGCAACTCAAAACTATCAAACAAAATAAAAGCCAAAGCTGACATCGTATAAAGATTAGATTAGAATTTTGATACGTTTTCATTATTCCAATGGAGTTAAGAGTTAAAATAAACCCAATGTAAGTGCATGTAACATAAGTGGAATAAGATGATGTTGGTATATGTAAACATGTGGTGTATATGAGATGGGAGGAAAAAAAATTATTTATTACCAGGAAAGGGTTGGTCTATAGATAAAAAGACAAAGACTAATAGACAATTGACCCACACACCACCTTTACAACAAATGCCTCTCAACTATACACTTTCACTTATTTTTGGTTTTTTCCTAAGGGAAAAAATAGAAAAGCAGGTTTTCAGCTGTGATAGATTCTAATATTTTGCTTTATTTTTCATTTTTGAAATAGAGCATTCTAGAACATTGATGCTTCATTCGAAAGTGTTGGACGATTTATGATTATAACCCTTGGTTCGCATTTATTATTATGTCCATCGTTTCTCATGAAAATCAAAGTGTCTATCACTCAAATGAATGCATTAATTTCCTTATGTGTAATCATATTTTAGCCGAATGTAAAGCATCCACGACGACTTTGAATTCGAAAGGCCAAACAGATCATCTATTCAATTCGTCATCATGAACGGAAACAATAACAAGCTGTTGTGGCAACATACACGACTAAGGATCTGTTTGTTTAGTTTTTTTGGTAGATATAAATACTTTTTTTTTAAAAAATTCTAATAAATTGTTTATTAAAAAATAGATATAGATGAAAAAAAAGTTGATAGTTCTCACGAAAAGATCAAACAAATCAAATATAAATAAAATATAAACATAAATCAGATATATTTATATATATTATTTCGATACAGATACAAATAAAAAACTGACCATCCAGACATATCCTAAATAATTATAAAGTGGTTACTAGATTGATCATCATCGTTTTATGGAAGGAACCTAACAGCGTTGGATAAGGCTTCAGCGGAGCTTTATTGGTCGTGGTTACCACTTACTAGAGAGTCATGTTTGAAATGCTATAACAATAAAGGACACATGTGGTATAGGCCCAAATTTAGTGGCACATGTTGGTCTTGTATTGGCTGGAAGATCCACGTTATCTAATGGAGTCTAGTCCAAGTAGTGGAAGTGTACTCAAAAAAGTTTATCACAAATATATCAAAAAATCCATATAACCGCAATTACCGAACCTAAATCCAGAAAATTTCCTATGCTTATGGTGTTTGGTTCCACCTTTTGTAATTCGCACTCCTCCCTTTCGTCGTGGTGAAGCATCACGTTTTACATGCATGAGAGAGATAAAGCACTAGATGCGAGGTGTCATGATTACTTCGGAGTTAACCAATTATTTCTCATAAAACCTCAGGAGACCAAACTAAAAAGAGCAAAGGAGAAATTAAAGTTTCAAGCAATTAATTAATTCTATATGCTTAGTTTGTCCCTTTATTCGCTCTTCATGGTATAAATAAGTGAGTTAATTACGATGATAGAGGGCACTAATTCTCAAACTTAAGCACACAATTACTCTTGGATTTTCCGAAATACTAGGTTTTTGCTTCTTTTGTTTGAGCTGGATTGCATCAAGAGCTTCGTTGATTCAGGTTTCAATTCTATTTTTATTTTGTGTAAATAAGGCTGTATCTTTCTCTTTTTAGTTGATTAGTACGTTTCAATTGGCATGTGCAGTGTAGTGCTCCTTTTACTATTAGATCTTTGTTTCCTTCATAATTTTTAAGTGAAGTTCGGAAAATAATTAGAGTACAGTTTATCATTCAAAAAATTGCGAACATCTTTCATCAGGGCTACAAAATTGAGAAAAAGAAAAAAGGAAATTACCTTGAGGTAATGTCTTGATGTATATTATAGATTTGTCTCTATTGTATAGCAGTTTGGAATTGCTTCACAAAGTTTGTTATTTTGCTAACTTATTATGCTAACTTATTGCCAATGAGCCCATGACTGCATAACATGAATACTATTCTTCACTTGAATTAAAATATGGAATATGTATTAAAGAATTGTCTTTTTTTTTTCTTTTTCATTAAAGATGAATTTCATTCATTGGAAAAGAAAAAAAATATACCAATCACATGGATCGATATAGAAAATATGATAAACAAAAAGTTGGATGTAGAAAGATTCAATCATATAAATGGACATAAATCTTGTCTATAGTCAAAATGTTTAATAAAGAGAATTCCATATTTATCTTAAGATAACAAAACCTACCTAACTAAATAGTGGGTTAAATCTCATAAAAAAGATAATATATTCACATATAAGAGATGAAAAAAAAAAGCTTATCCTAAATACTTTTAATAAAACAATATTAAATCTCTATCCATAATCTAAGCCAGTAAGATCTATGTGTGATATGCAATAGTGAAATGTAATATAGATAGATCAATAATGACGATAATAGTAAAAACCACTTGAATCACCAATTGATATCAATAGTGATGGATTTGTTTTAGTAGATGGGGAGAAACTTAGGATGGAGGAGCAAACGACAACACTGGCATCCTATTTGATGAGGTTTGTTAAGAAACTTACATAGCAAGAGTAAAATTACGTAGAACCTCGTAATACTTGTACCCTATGTAAAATGTAATTACTCAAATAAGCTCATTTAACTATTTGCAATCTTTTCACTATATATAATGTATATGCTATATATTAGGTATTTTTATCATATAATTTTATTATTTTATATATGTTTATTACATATTATCTTTTATATGTTTAATGTTGCATTTATATTCTTAGACATTATATTTATTTGGGAAAATGTTAAATTTGGTTATGAACTTTGCACAAAATTCAATTTGGTATATGAACTTTGAAATATCCAATTTAATACCTAATCAAATTTTTTATGGTTATTTTTGTTACCCCACTAACACCATTTGCTTTATTTCCTGAGGTGGAAAGAACAGCCCATTAATGGTATATAGTGTTAAGAGAAGTAGTAAAAATTCAATGATATACCACCTTTTTCAAATCAGCAAAGAAAGTAAACTGAATTAAGGAGGTAGTAAAAATAGTCACAAAAAAATTAACTAGGTATTAAATTAACAACTTTAAATTAAGGTACAAAATTAAATTTTTATATAAATTGAGATACAAAATTTGACAATTAAATTATTTATTCATGGATGTCATACTTACATATTATAAATCAAATGATGAGATTCTACTCCAGCTGCCCATCTACAAGAAGGAAGAGAGGAATTGATTTTGTAGGACACTATAAAAACTTTTGTGGTTGTAGTGTTGTTGGTTAGCCCATATGGATTATTTTGCGAAATCACTTATCAATCACACTATAAAAGCTATTACACTCCATCATTTTCGTATGGTTAATTTTGCTAGCCCACAAATTAATTTTATGTGCCAAAACTTTTCATTTTAGTATAATTATCGAAGCAAAGCTTTTCAAGCTAGGTTTCACTTAAAGTTTTTGAGCCAAATCTTCAATCTAAGCCTAATTAAGTGCATAACGAGTAAGGTTTATTGAGTTTAGCTTTGACTATTTGAGCTAAGCTTTTTGAGTTTGGCTTGATTTAAAGCGTTCAGGCCGAGCTTTCAAGCTAGGATGGATTAAGAGTATTCGAATTGAGCTTAGGCTTGAAATTCCTTATTGAGCTCAAGCTTGAGTGTAAAATTTTTAAACACCTTATAAGATTGACTCAACTTAAATATGGTAATTTTTTTTTTTAATGAGTCTTAGCTTTACTCATTACAACCTTAAGCACTCATGTTAAAGTGGGTCTTAGTGAATGCTCATTTTGAAAGTTTAGGAGCCATGAACATTTTACAAAATTAATATGGTATAGCAACATGCCATAACATTAATTTAAAAGAAAATACTAAAATATGTCATATTAGCACAAAATGGCATGCTAGGACTAGATATATCTTTTTAAAAGTGAGCTATATTTTAAACACTAATATTAAAAATCAGCACCTTAATGCCTAAGTTTTTTTATTTTTATATGGAAAAATGTTAAATTTGGTATTTGAACTTTTCTTGAAATTTTAATTTGGTAACAAAACTTTGAAATATTTAATTTAATATCCAACTAAAATTTTTGTAACCATTTAATTATTTCACTTAATGTAGATTGTTCCTTTTATTAATGTAAAAAGTAGTCTATTAGTGTTAGACAGCATTAAGGGATGTAGTAAAAATTCAATGATAAGCTACCTCTTCCACATTAGCAAACAAAATGAAGTGAAAGTAATAAAAATAGTCACGGAAAATTTGATTATATATTAAATTAATAAATTCAAAATTCAGGTACCAAATTAAATTTCCCCACAAAATTTAGGAATCAAATTTGATAGTAACACTTTTTTCAATTAACTACCTAAATTTTATCCTTTTTTGGAATTAATTATTTAATCTATGTAAAAGTTTACAAGTAACAAATTAATAAGTGTATACTTCTAAACTTCAAATAGTTAATTACAAAATGGAAAAAAAAAATAGTTATTAAATACAACATATACACTTTAAAAGTTAGATATTATTGGTATTAGAATTTTACCCATTTTGTAATTAATTACTTTAAATTTAAAGTGTCAACTTAACAATTGAATTTTTTTTCATTCTTACAATCAACTATCTCAACTTTACCCATTTTTACAATTAACTATATGAACTTTATTTTATATATTTTTCCAATTAATTGCTTAATCTAAGTACTATAAATAACCTAAAAAATTATATTAATAAATTGATATTTTTGAATTTCATGTAGTTCATTAAAAAAAATGGTAAAATTTAGGTATCAATTATGACATTTAGCTATAAAGTCTTATAATTATAACTTGAATAAAATGCAAATGTTGTGCTGAGAAGCCATTGGTGTATTAAACATTAGGTAAATTACATTGAAAAGTCACAACATTTAACAGCAAGTTCATTTGCTGCCATAACATTTCAAATGGTTCGTTTGTAATCATAATATTTAAAGAAGTGATTGAGGTTGTAATTGACACAATTAAAACTCAAAAAATCCATCACGTTTTGTCACGTGTCAATGGTAATCTCAATTGACACACTTTCCTAAATGTTGTGACTTCAAATGAACTACTCAAAACATTGTAACATCAAATGAACTTACCCACAAACATTGTGACCTTCCGGTATAATTTACTCATTGAGCATTTGATGAAAAAACTTATAAGGGAATAATATTGCATTTGATACATCAACTTTGGATTTTTTTTTTCCTTAATTAACTAATTGAACTTTAAGATAGCTAATTTTAGTATCCGATTGAACATTTCAAAATCAATGTTACTATTTGTATAAACCCTATCTAAAACCATCTCTCCAATTGGCTTTTTAATTACCAATTATGAACTTTTATGTGTTCAAGATGAATATTTTAATGAAAATATTCAACTTAGAAACATTTAAATAGTTGACATGACAAAACTAACACTGATAACAATCCATAATGGTTAAGAAAATTACACATATTTTAGTGGAATATATCATCAAAATATTTGCTTGATACAAATTACAATTCATAATTAGTCATAAAAAGCTAACTAGATGTATAACTTAATATGGAGTTAGCATAGGTAATGTAAATGACATCAAAAAGTCTATCTAGGTGCCAAAATTGACAATATGAAATTGTAGGTACATAGTTGAAAAATCGCCAAAATTTAAGTATTAATTGCCACATTAACTTATATATATTATTTTTAAAATAAATGTCAAATTTGATACCTGAACTTTGAATAAAAATTTAATTTGATACTTGAACTTTGAAATGGTTGATTTGATACTAAATCAAACTTTTCATTGCTATTTTTACTACATCGCTAGCTCCAATTTGCCATGTTTCCTAACATAGAAGAGATAACTTATCAGTGTTAGACTGCGTTTGGAGAAGTAGTAAAAATTAGTCATAGACTATGTTTTCCACCTTATCAAATAGCACAAACAATATAAGCAAGTAGTGAAAATAGCCATAAAAATTTTTTATTTTAATTAACTACTTTAAAGTTCAAGTACCAAATTGATTTCTTTTGCAAAGTTCAAGTATCAAATTTGATATTTACCCTAGTTTATATGAACAATTTTTTTACTTTGCGCATTACATTAAAAAATCATTTTTTGCAATAGCAAATGGGTAAATATCATGTTAGTACTTGAACTTTACCTGATCTTACAATTAATAAATGAGTTAATGTCACTTTTGGTAAAGCTTTTTGTAAATGTACAATTAACTAGCTGAATTTTAGAGTAGTAAATTTTATGTCTAATTAAGGTTTTTGTGTTCATTAATACTATCCCAATCAAAAGTTAAATTGGTTTGCTAAGTTGGTAAGATATTCAATCATGTTAAGTAACAAAAAAAATTAAAAATTAGATAATGATTAATCAAATTAATACACATTAAAGTTGTTAAGAGTTATAGGCTTATGTGATTGTTTAATTGGACAATATGTGTGTTAATCTACTTTTTAATTGTCCAATATGCTAGTTTTTTTTTTTCTTTTCTTTTTTTGTTACTTGACACATTTCACTTCCTTATTCACTAAAAGTGTCAACTTAACAAACAAAATTAACTTTATTAGTTGAAGTATTAATGAACACAGAAACTTTAATGGAGTAAATTGACTACTTTAAAACTCGAGTAATTAGTTCATCGAACTTGATACCTCAAAGATGAGGACCTAGACCGAATGCCACTAGGCTATAAGGCCTTTGGCAATAATTCTACATTGGAGAAAGTTGAAGTACCAAATGTGATATTATTCCTCAATAAATTGAAATTTTAGAAGTGTCAATTTGATACCAAAACTTTATATATTTTAGTAACAACTATATAAACTTTGTTAAAATTTTATGATAAACTTTGTTCATTTTTGCAATTGACTATCTTATTCAAGTACTATAAATAACTCTTGTAGGTAGCAAGCTAACACTTTTAAAATTAAGTATTGGATTGAAAAAAAATGGATAAAATTCAGGTATCAAATGTAATATTTACCCTTATCAATTTAACATTTCTTTACTTATCTTTTTCACAGCAGGCCCAAAATGAGAAATAAATAAAATAAAATATGTTGCATGCATAAGTTACTTTATGATATGTATGTGTGTGTGTGTATTTTACAATTCAATTCATGTTTTACAATCATGATCTTGCGTCAAAGTTTTATTAGTATCTATCCATTATTCATACATATATGTGATCGAGGTTGCACACAAATCAAATCAAGACAACGTAATACTAAACTCTAGCTTGAGCTTAGCTTGAGTTCAAAGTGACATTGAACAAACTTTGATATGGACTCAATTAAGTTTGTGTAGGCTTGATTTATCTTTAAAAGAATGTTTTATTATAATTAAATTAATATGAATATCTCGAATTTGATTAAGCCAATGACTTAATCACATTAAATATTATAAAATTTGAGTTCAACTCGACAAAGTACTCGAGTAACTGAAGCTCAAACTTGACTCAAATATTCTCAAATTGAACTAAATTAAAAATTTTATCAAACTCAATTAAATTATGAATCATCTTGATTTGTTTACAGTACTGGATCCTATGCATAAGTAACATATATTACATGATCAATCTTTTCACTAACTAAATAATTGAATCAAATATTAGCACTGCTTCTCATGTTCTTTATGTGACTTTATAATAATAACAACAACAATAACAATAATAAAAAAAAAACTCATGGTATGTTTTCTTAACAAATGTATTTTGTTATCAAGTCTTTCGAATTGTTTAAACTTTATCTTCTTTTTTTTTTTTTTTTACCCTAATGGTCCAATTCCTTTCTTGGGCCATTGTTAACATACGCACCCTCATTATTATAATTAACCATATGTTCTTTTGCGAGTAAATATTCTAATAGATCAAAATGTAGTAAACTTTGTTAGCTTTCGTCCATCCATTTGAGCTGGACCACAATGTCAAGAACAATTTCAGCCTTTTTATTAGGGGTGTTCATGGTTCGATTCAGGGGTTGAACCTTAGAGTTTTGAATCGAACCGCTTCACATGCAATTCTATTTGGTTCAGTTCAGTTCAGTTTGAACTACTTTTAAAAGATTTAGTTCTAATAAATAATGTTAATAGTCATTTGAGTTTACAAGGGGAAAAAAAGATGTTTAAATTAACAAATGTCGCACAAAAATTAAAGTCACTTATCATTATATCAAGTCATATATTTAAAAATTTCAAAGACATATATTATCCCATTTTAAAAATATTTTTCAATGCAAATTTAAAATAACATATATTTTTAATAAATCTATAACACTAACTAAAAAAATTATTCTTTTGTATTGATTTCACATTTAATTGTAATATTTTTACTTTATAATGTATTTAAATTTTTATTGTACTAATTAGTTTAAAGTTTTAAATTATCTCAGTGTTGTTGGTTGTAGTTGTTGCAAGCTAATATAAAACTTGCTTTTGTAAATGTATTCTATGATAAGAATTTTGCATTTTGTTGAATTAATCCTAAAGTAATACAAGTCCTAATATGTAATGCTCAAGAGTTTTAAATAAATACAATGATTCTTATTTATTTTTTATTTCTTTTAATGTGAAGCGGTTCGGTTCAGGTTCAAATGGTTCAGTTCTGTTCGACTCCTCGAACCGAACCGTAACCATTTAAGCTCTTCCTGAACCAAACCACAAACCGAACCAAAATATAAAAGAACCACATTTTGCAGTTCGGTTGAAACGGAACTGTAATTGTTTGAACCATAAAAAACCTGTTTGATTGATTGGGTCCATGGTTTCTTTGAGAAAAAAAAAGTAAAATAATTAAAAAATTGTCCAAATTTAATTTTTTTAATAATAATAATAAAACACCTTCCACAGCAACAATAAAAACTAGGTGGCCATAGAAGAAAGGAAAATTCACTATGTGATGAGTATTATTTCAACGTATGAACAAGATGAGAGAGCAAACTCTAATTGTTTCTTCTTAAATGAAAAGCACCGATAAGATTAGTCTTAACGAAGCAAGATTTAACAAGGTATTATCCTAAATCTTCAAAATAATTTAATTTTACTACGAGAAGGAAATTAACCCGAGTGCAGGTGGTAAAAGTAAAAATAATGAAAAGATAAAATTAAAATGAAAAACATGCTTGATAATATCTCCTTATCTTGTTATGTGACGGCTGTTATTTTTTTGTCAATTGCATCTTTAATTAATTACCACGAGTCCCTTGTAAGAATTACCATATTTTTCTCAACGCGAAACCGCATTTGTCCAGAGAAATTAAGAAGTTTTCAAGTATGCATGATAGGATACTGTATATAGATGATTGGGTGAAGACATTAGCAAAGTCAGAGTGCTGCATGCGACATTTGTTATTTTTATTTGACAACTAAAGAGTGCACACAATGTGTGTACAAAAATTTAATATACTAATATAGTAATAAAATAAAATTATAAATACAATATAATTATTGAAGTAAACCATATACACGGCCAATAATCTAATAGCGAAACCACCATCATATTCACCATCTTTATAACTACTCTCAATTGCAATTTTTAGAAATTTTAGATAATATATATATTATATATGTATGAAGATGCAGTGTTTTTTGGTAAAATGATGTAGAAGATATATATTATAGATTTTTTTTTTTTTTTTTTTTTTGCTACATAGGTATAGAAAATGGGAGCAATATCTAATTTGCTGCCGCTAGCCCAACATCTATGGAAATCATGGGCATTCAATCGCTAGTACTAGCAAGCTTTTTGTTCCAAGTTATTCTTGGCATACTGGGAAGACGTAGAAAGTACATGAATTACTTCTTCCTTGAGCTGATAATATGGGGGTCTTATTTACTTGCCTCACACATTGCAACTCTTGCTCTTGGAAAATTGACGCAAGAATCAGCTCGAGATGTCGAAGGCCCGATTTACAGTGCTATGCTAGAAGGTTTATTGGCACCATTGCTTCTAATGCATCTTTCTCATCCAGACAGCATGATGGCATACTCCATTGAAGATAGCAGATTAGGAATTCGACAGATGCTTAATCTGGCTGTCACAATTTCATTCGTAATCTGGGTTCTTATTAGCTGTTGGGATTCATCTTCTCCAGTTTCATGGTTATACATTCCATTGTTCATAGGCGGAATGATAAAATCAGCTAAGTACGGTTTTCGCTCTTAAGTCTGTCTATGCTGATAGCATCAGTGCTAAAGAAATCAATATAGACGAAACCGAGCCTGCTATTGAGAAAGACATGCCTCAAGTTATCAAATTTCCACAAGGAAATCCAACTCCTCTGGGGATTATCCTATTGGCTTATTATCTGTTGGAATTTTTATAAAAGTTTGTAGTTGTTTTTTATTAACTTATTCACTGATATAAACATCATGCCTTTAAATAAGCTTACAAAAAGAGATAAAGCCTATCCCAATATCTTAATAAGATAAGGATAAAAACAACTTAATATAATCACTAAATAAACAAAAAAAAAAATCAACTAAAATATCTAACCAGATTTTCTAAGCATATGAAAATAACCGACATAAGATAAACCTATTACTTTTAAATCATATCCAATAATTTTGAATCATTATCCAACGCTTCCCTTTGATTCAAAATTACAAAGTTGAAATATTCATGGAGTACTTCTCTCCAATTTTCTAATATGTGAAGCACCTCTCTTCACTATATAATGCACTTCTCATCATCTTGTTGATGTACTTTCTCATCAACCTTCAATTGGAGCACTTCTCTTCAAAATCTTTTGGTACACATCTCGCCAACCAACTCAAAATAGGGTTACTTCTTCGACCATCTCTACCATATTTGCTTGTTCTTCATTTTTTACTTTGCAATATTTTTGTAGATGCCCAAATCTTTTGCACTTAAAACATTGAGGTTTTTCTTTGTGCCAACAATCTTTCTCTTCATGGCTAGGCTTCTTGCAATGGCTGCATTGAGGGATTCTTCTTTTTCCTTTTAAAAATGAAGTCTTGGCTAGATAAGCTCCTTCAACCATTTGTTTGGTTTCTTCTTATCTCATTGTTCTTCTTTGATCTTGTGTCTGCAAAGAATTAAGTACTTCCACTAAGGTAATCTTTGATAAATCCTTAAATCGCTTCATACCTCTCAGGTACTATGACAAGCATCTTCTGTACTATTCTTGAATCTTTAAATTCAAACCCTAGAAGTCTGACTTTGTTTGTAATTTCAAGAAGTCTATTTCAATACTCTTTGATTGTTTCAAATTCATTCATCTTTTGCAGCTCGAAATCCCTTATCAAATTTAAAACTTGCATACCTTTGATTCTTTCGTCTCCTTCATACTCTTTCTTGAGATAATCCCAAATAGACTTGGCTGTCTTATGGGACATTATTCTTGTGAAGATCATTGATGACACCATAGCAAACAAGCATGCTTTGGCCTTTGACTTCTTTATCTTTTTCTCCTTATGTGTTTTGATTTGTGCTATGGTGGGAATGTTTGGAAGTGCAGGAACATCATAATCTTCTTCCACTGCTTCCCAAAGATCCAAAGCATCCAAATATGCCTCCATACGAACTGCCCAAATTTGGTAGTTTTCTCCATCGAACACCGGTGGAGCAATTGAGGCAAAATTGGCTTCTGTTTCCATGACTTTTTTAAAAAATAATAATAATAACTCACACACAGGTCCTGTAAGAAGAGGGCTTTAATACCATGTTGGAATTTTTATAAAAGTTGCTAGTTGTTTTTTATTGACTTATTTACTGATGTAAACATCATGCCTTTAAATAGGCTTACAAAAAGAGATAAAGCCTATCCCAATGTCTTAATAAGATAAGGATAAAAACAACTTAACATAATCACTAAATAAACAGATAGAAACTTATCAACTAAAATATCTAAACAGACTTTCTAAGCATATAAAAATAACCAACATAAGATAAACCTATTACTTTTAAATCATATCCAATAATTTTGAATCATTATCGATTCAATTGCCTAAAGCCTCACTTAGTTAATTGGCTTTACCATCCTTACTTTATTTCACGACCATGGATGCCGATAGATAACTTATCACCTGAAGATGCATTCATTGTGACTGAAGTCGAAATGAGCTTCATGTTTGATGTGCTCTATTCAAAAGAACCCATCCTTTATACAAAGTTGGGTCTCATCAGCCGATTTTTCTCACTTTTATGCTCAGTGTCTACTTTGGTTGGATTCTCTATACTATTCTGGAATGCATTCTTAGTCGACATGTATGTGACATATACCTATGTGTTACTGATTGGTTCCAGCCTCATAGAACTCAATGAAATTGTCCTCCTACCATTCTCAGATTGGGCAATTGTTCAAATATGTATTCACCCAAAGAAGCCACTTGTGTCCAAGGTTCTTCCATTCGTCGTTTCGATTTGCTTTAAGAGAAAAAGATGGTCAAACGTCATGCAACAATTTGATTTGTTGCAGTATTGCAAGAATGGTCACCTACCAAGACCTTTGAAGTTGATCTCTAAGTTACTGAGCCAAGAAGAGAAACTTAAAAGATATCGGGTTTCTAGTAAAAAGATTATCCCCTTAGATCTAAAGGAAGTCGTGGTCAATGTTACAAACAAATTGGAAGGTAAAAGAAAACACTTACCTTTCACTAAAAGAGGCCAGTGGACTTTGGAAACATTTGATATCGAGAGAGAGATGTTTGAATATGACTTTGAGATTGCATTTGACAAAAGCATCATCATTTGGCACATTGCAACAAGCATTATGCAGAGGGATTTGGGATATGAAGATTGATAAGATCATATTTTATACAAATCTTGATGATCAAAAGAGCTAGAATGGATATTTGTTTTGATTGAATTTTATGTTTCAGGACTAATTTGGATAAAGAAATCAAAACAAAAGAATTTGAATCGAAAATAGGAAAAATTGAAGTCAAGGCTGGTAATTCAACATTGAAAGTCGCCGGCGTTCAGACGGCTTACATCCAAAGCCGTTGCAGCACTGCCAGCTTTGCCTAGCATAAGTTCCAACTACATTCAAAGCCGCCGGTGTTCAGATGGCTTACATCCAAGGCCGTTGCAGCACTGCCAGCTTTGCCCAGCATAAGTTCCAACTACATTCAAAGCCGCCTCAAAGTTGCCGGCGTAGAAGATGAAGAAGCCAGCATACATGAAGGCCGGCAGCTCAGAAATGAAACATCACCAGCTTTGAAGCAGTTACATTATAAGCCGGCACTTAAGCTGCTGGCTTTGAGGCAGCGTACATCATAGATCTGAAGCGACATGAAGATGTCAAATGCTTGAAGGAAATTGAAGAGACAAATCTATTGGAGTGTCTACGCCGGCATGAAAGACGCCGGCTTTGGGACGGCGTTCATTATAAATCAGCCCAACGCTTCATTTCTGACCATATACGCCGGCTAGATCTACATCTAAGCCGTCGGCATAGAAGCGACCTACATAAGTAACTGATATTGAAGGCTGCCAGTGCACTGCCTACGCAAAGGATCATTCGAAGATACGCCGCCTGTAAGCCGCCGGCGTAAGATCCATAACTGTCGGCGTACAATGTGAAACAGCAAAGTTCATTTAATGTTTTGCACGAAATTTTCCTATAAATAGGGGGTCTTCTCTCACTTTCAGAATCATCCAAGTAGCTCTAAATCATACTACAATACATAGATTAGACAAGCATTCCATAGAGATTTTTGAAGAGATATTTGAAGTTATTCAAGAAGTTTGCAAGTGAAGCTTTGGTATTTTGAATTGGTGATATCTAATCTTATTTCCTTTATGCAATTCATATATCTGAATAATTTTGATCATAATGAAATCATTTGCAATTTCTTATCTGATTGTTGAATCATCATCCATGAGTAGCTAAATTCTTTTTGTGGGAAGTTGATGAAGCTTTAAACATGCTAAATGATTTTGAATCCATGTTATAAAATAGTTAGAATCATGAAACATTCATATTGAATTTGATTTTCATCATACTTTTGGTGTATAAGAATTATAATAACTCGGAAGGGAATTAGGGTTCATATGAATTCATAAATTTAGATTAAATTGCAATTGCGGAAGCGGCGTAGTTTAACCTAATTTAGAAATTGTCCATGAATATTAATGCAATGTTTTATGTTGATTTCTCACTAAGGAATTAGGAGATGTTAATATAAGTATTAGTCAATTATAGGAATCGGAAGGTTTATAATTGTAATTTGATTCCACTAATAATTTATTTAGCGGAAGTTATTGAATTGTTTTGTGGTTTAAAAGGTTTTTAAACCTTTTTTAAATCTTGACATTTCTTATGAATGTTGATGAATCTAATTTATCATTATAACATGTGTTCAAGACGATTGGCAATAGTTTAAAGTGGATTCTGCTCCTTCCCATATTTTTCCACCATACCTCTCTTTAAAAGCTCATTGCATTCATATAGATAATTAATTAGATAAGTTAGTTTAATCTAATCATCTTAAAAAGATCAATTGCCTAGATATTAGTATTAGTTGATAATTGTTAGTAATTAATAGATCTTCGTGGGATCGACACTTGACTCATGCTATATTACAATAGAAGGCCCAGTACTCTTGCTAGAAAGATGCTTTAAAATTCAATTACTAATTATAGCACATCAAAGATTCTAAATGTTATCGTGCAAGCGAGCTGCCCTCGAATTATAGGATGTATCTTCTTGCTCAACATCCTTATATGTCATCTGTGACCACTGCGGATATGACATTGGGATATGCTTCGTCTATGCTCCAAAAAATTATTACCGGACAAGATCCCTTTAAACAAATAAAGAGGATTCATTCCGATGCCGTCGAAAAGCCCAAGGGAATAAAATATGAGGATACTCTGATCACTAGCGGATGGGATCTGCTATGCTAGAAGGTTTATTGGCACCATTGCTTCTAATGCATCTTTCTCATCCAGACAGCATGATGGCATACTCCATTGAAGATAGCAGATTAGGAATTCGACAGATGCTTAATCTGGCTGTCACAATTTCATTCGTAATCTGGGTTCTTATTAGCTGTTGGGATTCATCTTCTCCAGTTTCATGGTTATACATTCCACTGTTTATAGGCGGAATGATAAAATCAGCTAGTACGGTTTTCGCTCTTAGGTCTGTCTATGATGATAGCATCAGTGCTAAAGAAATCAATATAGACGAAACCGAGCCTGCTATTGAGAAAGACATGCGTCATGTTATCAAATCTCCAGAAGGAAATCCAACTCCTCTGGGGATTATCCTATTGGCTTATTATCGATTCAATTGCCTAAAGCCTCACTTAGTTAATTGGCTTTACCATCCTTACTTTATTTCACGCCCATGGATGTCGATAGATAACTTATTACCTGAAGATGCATTCCTTGTGACTGAAGTCGAACTGAGCTTCATGTTTGATATGCTCTATTCAAAAGAACCCATCCTTTATACAAAGTTGGGTCTCATCAGCCGATTTTTCTCATTTTTTTGTTCAGTGTCTACTTTGGTTGGATTCTCTATACTATTCAGGAATGCATTCTTACTCGACTTGTATGTGACATACACCTATGTGTTACTGATTGGTTCCACCCTCATAGAACTCAATGAAATTGTGCTCCTACCATTCTCAGATTGGGCAATTGTTCAAATGTGTATTCAGCCAAAGAAGGTACTTGTGTCCAAGGTTCTTCCATTGTGGTTTCGATTTGCTTTAAGAGAAAAAGATGGTCAAACGTCATGCAACAATTTGATTTGTTGCAGTGTTGCAAGAATGGTCACCTACCAAGGCCTTTGAAGTTGATCTCCAAGTTACTGAGCCAAGAAGAGAAACTTAAAAGATATTGGGTTTCTACTGAAAAGATTATCCTTAGATCTAAAGGAAGTCGTGGTCAATGTTATAAACAAATTGGAAGGTACAAGACAACACTTACCTTTCACTGAAAGAGGCCAGTGGACTTTGAAAACATTTGATATCATGAGAGAGATGTTTGAATATGACTTTGAGACTGCATTTGACAAAAGCATCATCATCTGGCACATTGCAACAAGCATTATGCAGAGGGATTTGGGCTATGAAGATTCTATATATTATCGTGCAAGCGAACTGCTCTCGAATTATATGATGTATCTTCTTGCTCAACATCCTTATATGTTATCTGTGACCACTGCGGATATAACATTGGGCTATGCTTCATCTATGCTACAAAAAATTATAGCAGGACAAGATCCCGTTAAACAAATAAAGAGGCTTCTCTCCGGGACCGTCGAAAAGCCTAAGGGAATAAAATATGAGGATACTCTGATCACTAGGGGATGGGATTTGCTAAAAGATATACAAAAGCTAACAAACGAGGTGCAAAAAACATCGGCTAACAAATGGGAATTCATAAGTAATGTGTGGGTGGAAATGCTTTGTTATGCTGCATATAACTGTCAAGTGTCCATGCAGAAATGCTTAGGCGGGGAGGCGAACTCATCACACATGTATGGCTTCTACTGGCTCACAAAACCGACAAGTTTCAAACTCGCAATGATTCCTTTGTTAAAAAAGAGCCGAAGATAGATACATCAAGCCCTAAGACACCCCAAAGAGATCTACTTGCTTAGGTATATAGGTCCTGCTTTGCTTCTAAGAATCGTTGGTTTATTTCTGCTATGTCTTTTTCTCTCTCTTTTTTTTTTTTTTTCCTTTCCCTTCCTTTTATGGATTGTGCATGTGCCATCTTTCATGGATGAGGTACATTACCTTGTTACATCTTTAGAGTGGTTGCTGGGTTTCGTTTGTTTCTATCATATATATACATTTGTATTGTAATCTTTATATTGTACAATTTCTTCTTTTGAGTTGTCTTCATTTAATTACTATGATTTGCCTTTCTCATAAGATCCTTGGTTTCTTACTATAAGTTGATTTTTTGGACAGAATCGGTTAATCTTTACTCGAAACATAAGAAAACATCCAATACAAAATATAATATATATTGGACCTAGCATTATAGCAGCAAAATTATTAACTAAAATCGTAAAAGTAATGCACACCATAGACGGCGAAGGTTGGATTGCAACTTGAAGTGTGACAAAATATTTGGTTGTTCTCCTTTAATTTCATGACAAACAATGATATTCAAAAGGTCATTAATAATTTATCAAAGTTCAATTTCATAATTCTCCTGAGAATTCTTGTAGTTGTCTTTGAAATATTTGAAAATGTCCTCATCAATACATAAATTTTTTGAAAAATATTTCGAATAGAGTTTTATCATCATTGTTTTATCCAACTTCTATAAATTTCTCATAATTCGTAACACTTTTTAGTTTTCCTTCCATTTTAAAATTATTCTTTCATCTTTCTTCAAAAATCTTCTAATTTATCTACTTGAAGTTGTAGATGTTTGCAAATTTTGTAAATCTTATATAGAATTCATATGTATCTTTCAATTATATATGTTATCTTTGTCAAAAGAGTTGCAACTCTTTTAAAAATTAGCAATAGACATGTTTAAGAATTCGTAGAAGAATTATGAGAACACTTCATAATTTTTCCATGAACTTGTAATCCTACTACTAGAAAAACAAAACACCAATTTCTTAGCCGAAAGAGTAAGGAAACGGATGTACTGACATCCTTGTCCAATTGGTACTTTTTTTCCCCTTTTTTCCTTTTCTTGGCGAAGCATCACGTTAAACACTGATGAAAGAGATAAGGAATCAAAAACTATGGATAATAATTATTTCGAAGTTCATAACCAATACTTAATGATCTATTTGCAATATTAAACTAAAAAGATAAAAGGTGAAAATTAAAGCTTCAAGCAAATAATAAGTTCTGTTCTTCTTTTGTCCCTTTATTCCTTGCTTCAGATTTAACTTTATTCCCCCTTCATGGTATAAATAAATTCAGACCATCATGATAGAATGCGCATTTTCTCACACCTTAAACACCAAACACATCCACTCGGATTTTTCAAAATCTCCAGGATTCGCTTCTTTTGTTTGAGCTGGACTGCGTCAAGAGTCTCTTGGATTCAGGTTTTCTATTTTATTTTGTGCATAATAGGCTATATCTTTCTTTTCTTAGTTGATTAGTACGTTTGATTTGGCATGTATAGTGCTCGTTTTACTACTATTCAAATATTGTATGGTCTTTCAATACACTTTTAATAAAAGTTTCAACTTCAGAATCGATGTCCTAATTTTTTTTTCCCTTCAAAACCATGTAATTTAGTTCACAAATTTCCCAAAAACTTATCGGTCAATAATGAGTTATTTTTTCAAAAGAACTTTGTACATGTAGCATGCCATCTTAGCGCTACTTAATTACAAAGACCACGTCTAATGTATAATTATAATTTTTCACTTAAACACAAATGCAAAAGTTGCGCCCAAAGGAATGTTGACATGTGAGTTTCATGAAATAATATACAGATAGAAATTTTTGTCTTTTATGCCAAATCTCATAATTTATTAGTTTTGTAATGGCAAGTCTAAAACAACAAATGAATGAATGAAACATATATCAGAAAACATCACAAAATTATAAATATATATATATATATATATATATTTAATTCTACCGCAAGAAGGAACAGGATAAATAAACCAGATTTAGGGATCTACTCTAGTCTCTAGCCACTAGTCTGCGTTCTCTAATCCAATAAGCTACAGTGACAGGGCTTACCAAGCCATTACTTCACATTTTTATCTTTAATTATATAAAATAGTATTTAGTATTAACACCACTAACCAATAATCCGGTCGGCAAGTCTTTCTAAATAGTAACTCTATTAAATTCGACACGACTTTTGGCCAATAAAAAAAAAAAAAATCGACACGAATTGTTGCAGATATCAACACATCACACATGCACCCACCTTCTGTTAATTAAGCACATATTCCAACTCATAAAAGTATTTTAATATAATAGACCAAAAATGTAACGGATAAAGGCCAATGGCTCCAGGCCCATACACACGGAAAAAATTAATGTTTTGAATATTTTAAAAATAAAAATATATATATATTATAAAAAGTAAATAATAATATGATAAATATAGTTTAGTATTTAAGTATTTGGTTTTATATTCATGAGCTCATAGGTTCAAATTCCATAAATATCTTTTTATCTTGCTTCTCTTTCTCTCCTGCTCTTTTTTTTTTTTTTGAATTTTTTTCATTTAAAATAACTAATAGTATTAAATTCATTTTATCATAAAATTATATTAAACTATATGTACACCAAAAAGAATAATTACACTATCTGTATCACAAATATATTAATGGTATTGCATAGTAATTATATAATTTCATTTAATAACATTTTTTTCTACAATTAATATTGCGAAAATAGATATGGATTATTTAATAGCTATCTTATCTAGATATATTTTATAATACATTTTTTATAAAAGCAAAATTTATACAAATTTAATGTATTAACTTTATTTATTTATTTAGTTAATTTTCAAGTAGTATATATATAATTTCTTATGAAATGAATTGGATATCCTTAAATATTTCCTAAATGAATTTTTTCACACTTATAAAGTTTTAAAAAAATGCCATAGTAAAATCATTAATGAAATTCCTATAAATATATAAAATGCAATATAATTGTAGTAGCTAGAGATGAGCGAGCAACCCTATTGTTCAGGATACCCACCTATACCTTGATCAACTGGGTATGGTCTAAGTGGGTATTAAGGATCATAGAGTAGGGTATGAATACAGATGTTTTAGAACCAGCTTTCATAAGGTAAGATATGGGTATGAGGTCTTCATGTAGAACATATACTCAAATATATAGAGGGTGTAAGTTTCAAGGTATCATGTATCTATCCTATTAAACATTGTAGATAACGTTAATATATAATAAATAAATAATAATACTCCTATTTTTTATTTTGCAATATTATACTTGTAAGCTACCTTCTGGTAATTTTTATTATAGAATAATTTATACTATTTTATTTTGAAAGGAATTGTTATTTTTATTTTAGAAGAACTACAATTGTATGTGCATACTTGAACTCTCATATAGAAATGTTATTTGTCTTCTAATACTAATTAATAAAGAAGTATCTTTAAACGTTTTAATTTTGAAATTTGCTGCAAGTTCTATAATTTTGTTTAATATTGTAGAATTTGTGATATTAACAAATTACTTTAAATTTCATTCCACGTGTTGTTTATAGTGAATATATGAAAATAGGGTAGCTTTACATATTACATGAAACTAAACTTGAAGTTTAAGAAAGAATAAAAAAATATAGAGATTTGTGAAAAAATCTACAAGTTTTATAGGGTATCCTGTACCCTATAAGTTTTACAGTATACATGATACATAATGAGTATAAGGTATTAAAACGTAGGTTCCTAATACAAAATTTTAATATCTTATACTTTGCATAATAGATTGTGTATAATAGTTTATACCTACTCACCATGCATCCACCCACCCCTAGTAATAGCAACAAATATATATAAATTATTTTAATATTAATCTAACTAAAGTCTGATCCTTAATTTTATAATCTTGCATCCATCTTGGATAAGGAGAGGTTGGCATGGTTTCATTTAGTTTACCTACCTTTCTACCATTTGGAATCAAACCTTACGACTAGTCTAATAACTTTTGATTATGCATTTTTAAGTAGGTGTCAATGCTTTGCAAGGTCTTGATATTTGATCAAACTTGTTAGATGTGTACTCCACAATTTTTGGGTATGAAATTAGATTGAGTAAAAGGGTAATTATATCGAATGGTATTAATATCTGTGATAAGTTCAAATAAGGTATTAGCATTTAAGTTATTAAAAAAATATCAATGTTTTATACAATGGATCAAATAATACATCAACAATTTAAATAGTTAAAAAAAATTAATATTAATGAAGTTGTGCAAGTAATGTTCCTTTTTCTCGTGACAATTCTTCATCTACTAAAGCATTAATCTTTTTAATAGTTTAAAGCACTGATCCCTTAATTAACTCGTCAACATAATATCTTATTTAAAATTATCTTAAATGTTGATGCTTTATCATGTAATTTTTCCTTTAATTTTAATTCTTACCTGTTACCTCAAAAGTATCAAACTAATATCTATTTTACGGCACTCCAATGGTTGTAAGTTCAGATAAATTAAGAAAATTTGCAGTAGACATGATATTTGAGATGAATAATAACCATATGTTGGCAAAACATGAGATTAATCGTGGGACATTTGTTAGTTTTATTTAATATCAATAGTAAGAAAAATATTGATTTTTTTTTTTTTTTTATTTTACGTTGGTATAGCAAATGGATGCAAAGTCCTGGATAGCTAATGAACTCTGGCCATGGGCCCAGAACCTATGGGAATCATGGGGAATCCAACTGCTTGTATTAGCAAGCTTTCTATTCCAGGTTATTCTTGCCATTTTCGGAAGACGTAGAAAGTACATGAATTACTTCTTCCTTGAACTAATGATATGGGGTTCCTATTTGCTTGCCTCATACATTGCAACTCTTGCTCTTGGAAAATTGACAGTAGTCACAGTGAAGGATAAGGAAACCCCAGATTACAATGTAGAGCTAAAAGGCTTGTTGGCGCCATTGCTTCTAATGCATCTTTCCTTTCCAGACAACATGACTGCTACTCTGTTGAAGATAATCGACTAGGAATACGGCAGATACTTAACCTAGCCGTTACAATCTTATTCGTAATATGGGTTCTTATCCGCTGTTGGGATTTATCATTTCCTGTTTCGTGGTTATATATTCCATTGTTTATCGGTGGAATAATAAAGTCAGGAAGCACAGTTTTGGCGCTAAAGTCTGTTTATGATGATAGCATTAGTGCTGAGGAAATTGACGTTGAGGAAGCAGAGCCTGTTATTGTGAAAAACATGCCTGAAATCGCCAATCATTTCCGGACAATGCCAAATCTCTAGAGATTATCCTAAAGGCCTACTATCGGTTCAACTGCCTAAGGCCCCATTTGGTCAATTGGCTTTACCACCCCGCATTGATTTCACATCCATGGATGTCTATAGATGACTTATCATATGAGGATGCATTCGTTGTGACTGAAGTCGAGCTGGGTTTCATGTTTGATGTGCTCTACACAAGGCACCCATCCTTTATACAAAGTTAGGACTTGTCGGTCGATTTTTCTCATTTTTGTGTCTAGTGTCTGCATTGGTAGGATTTTCTATGATATTCAGGAATGCGTTCCTACTCGACATGTTTGTGACATACACCTATTCCTTACTCATTGGTCTGCCCTCATTGAACTTTATCAAATTGCACTCCTACCATTCACAGATTGGGCGATCGTCCAAATGTGTAATAGCCCAAGAAGCTACTTGTGTCCAACTTCCTTCCATTTGTGGTTTCCATTTGCTCTAAGCAGAAAAGATGGTCAAGCGTCATGCAACAATTTAATTTGTTACAATATTGCATGAACGGTCACCCCCCAAAGCTTTTAAAGTTAATTGCTGCGTGGGCTCACAAAACAGCGGAACTTGAAAGGTATTGGATCTCTACTAAAGAGATTATCCCCTTATATTTGAAGGAAGTGGTGATCACCAATATGGAAGGGCTGGAAACCAAACGACACCTCTTACCTTTCACTAAAAGAGGCCAGTGGACTTTGGAAACATTTAATATCACAAGCAGCGGTCTCTCATACAGCTTCGAAACTGCATTTGACAAAAGCATCATCATTTGGCACATTGCAACAGACATTTGGATTGGGCTGGACAATCAAGATTCCAAATATTGTCAAGCAAGCAAATTGCTATCAAATTATATGATGTATCTTCTCGCTCGACGTCCATATATGTTATCCACAACCACTGCGGATATAACATTGGATTATGCTTCATCCATGCTCAATAAATTTGTCGAAGAAAAAGGATCCTTGGAAGAAGGAAAGAGACTTCTATTAGAAGAACCCATCCAAGTGCCTGACTGGACAAAATACAAGGATACCCTAATCACCAGGGAATGGAATTTGCTCGCAGACGTTCATAATCTAGCACAAGAGTTGGGAGCAAGGACAGACAAATGGAAATTTATAAGCAGTGTGTGGGTGGAAATGCTTTGTTATGCAGCATACAATTGTCAAGTGTACCACCATGCTGAAGCCTTAGGCGAGGAGGTGAGCTCATCACACATGTTGGCTTTTGCTTGCTCACAAAACCGATAAGTTTCACTCTCGCAGTGAATCCTTCAAGCAAAGGCCCGAGACTCGTGCATCGAGCCCCAAGAAACCTAAAATAAAATGTCTGGCTAGGTCCTGCTTTTAGGATTTCTGTTTCCTTCTGCTATGTCTTTTCTTCAAGATTGTGCTCGTGCCATCTTCTGCTAATGAGATGCTTTACCTATTACACATTTTCAAGTGGTTCTTTTTAATTCACTTTTCTTTTGGGTTTGCTTTTTCCCTCCTACATGTAAGTTTTCAATGTCTTTCCATCATTAATACCTGTATCATTGTCATGCATATTTTCTACTCTAGAACTGTTTCAATGTAATTGTGGCGATTTGTCCTTCTCATAAGATTCATTTTTTTTTTTTTTATCATAAGTTAATTTCCGGAGATGATCTTACTCATAACATGAAATTTTTTATATGTTATCATTATATTTTCACTAGGATAAAGATCATTTAGTTCATCCAACTTAATGCAGATTGTTGTAAGTTGCAGTAGAACAGAAACAGAGAGAACAGAGAAGTAGACAAACACTTTTAGGAAAATATCATCCACAGCTCTACCAAACTGTTTACAACCACCATCTATTTATACATCATTATTTGTGGTGATTAAAAAACGTGCAATTGAACAAGGAAAAAACAATAAAGAAATGAATTGAACACTCTTCACAACATACAAGCGTGAGGTCGGTGGTACTCGCAAAACTTCACCATAAATGATGGATTACAAAACAGGAACAAGTTTTCTTCCTCTAGAGTTTCTCTCTCTAGAATTTCCTCTTAATCTCTCTATCTCTCTCTAGAATACTCCTTCTAGGCTTGAGAAGAGGCACACATTCATTCCATTACAAATCCTAGGACAAATAAGAATTTATACCAAAACAACAAAGGGAAACACGCTGCAACATATGCTAGTGCAAGATAATTAAAGGCCGGTGGCGCTCAACACAAGTGTTGAACTTCCGCATTCCTATGCCGGCCCACACTAGCCTATGCCGGCAGCGTAGAACCTAAGGCCAGCAGCGTTCACGCCGGCATTGCCTGTCTGCTGCTCTCAGTAAACAATTTCGCAAAAATCAATGCTTGCTTGTATATTTAATGTAAGCTTGCGGCCTTTAACTCCAGTTGTAGGTGTACAACAATTTCATCTCCTTTGTTTTGCAAAAATCTCCTTATTCCAAATCCTCTTCCAAGTATATGTCCTATACTTAGGGTATCCTTGATTTTAAAATCTTCTAAATATATAAACATATATTTAGGTCTTCTTATTATAAACCTATATGAGTTGGATCTATAATCCAACAATCTCCCCTTCCAACTCATATGGGGGGTATCACCAATCATGTTGTCTTCCTAAAACACCTTTTGTCAGACTGAAACCTTTCACAACCAGCTTTTGTCTTGTTCCTTGATTGTGAGCTCTTATCATCAGTCTTCACTATCTATTCTTCAGAGGTCCTTTGCCCTTAGGCAGTTTCACCAAGTCAATTTTCCGATTCTCATACAAGGATTTCAATCCATCTTGCATAGCTCTAACATTTCTTTCTTCTTTTTATTTCCCATGGCTTTCTTATGACCATCTGAGTCTCCCCCATCAGTAAGTATCACATACTCATCTAGACTAAATATAACTGATGGTCTTTATCTCTTACAGATCTTCTCATCTTGAATTGTTGATGAGGCTCTTGGGATTCTTTAACTAAATCTCCCCCATTTCTACCATCGTTAGAACCTCTATGTGATAGTACAGTAAGCTTTGCTAACATTAAGTAAAAGGTATTCCTCTTCTTTCCTTTTACCATAATGAGAGAACCCCTTAGTGAGCTTCCATCTTCCTTCACCAAAGTGGCTACTATAGCCTTCATCATCAAGCTTTCTTACAGAAATAAGGTTAAGGTAGATATCTGCAACATGTCTAACATCTCTGAGAATGAGCCTGTAACCTGTGTTAGTCATTGACATGACATTTCTAATGCCTACAATCTGGATTTACCATCATTTCCCATCCTAACATTACCATAATTACTAGCAATGTAGGTTGTGAAGAATTCACCATGTGAAGTCACATAGAAGGAGACACCATAATCAATTACCCAGTCATCAGTATGACTTGCAAGCTAACACAATCCTCATTCCAAGCAATGATAATCTCATCATCGTCTGCTACTGCCACAGCTGTAGTATCTTCATCCTTTTTATCATCTTTACCTTTCTCTCTTTCCAGAATGTGCACTCTCTCTTCATGTGATCGGCTTGCACGATAGTAGCATTTGAGGTTGTTCCTTCCTCTTGACTTGGACCTTCTCCTGGATTTCTCTAATTCATCATCCTCATCAGATGATCTTCTATACCTGCTTCTTCCATTCCTTCCTAGCTTACCAGTAGCAAATGCCCTAGAATCATATCATGTATCATGATCTCTCCTCCTACCCTCTCTATTCATCAAGCTGTCCTTCACCATTGCTATGGTGAGCTTTTCCACTGGCGCAGAGTTACTTACAGACACAAACAGTATCTCTCAACTATCAGGCAAGGAGCTCAGCAACAACAGTGCCGAGATCTCATCATCAACCACCAACTTTATGGCAGACAACTGATTCACCAGCCTTTGAAAATCACTCATGTGCTCTGCCATGTTGGATCCTTCCCTGCATTTCATATTTACAACTCTTCTAATCAAGGAGGTTTTATTCAAGGTCGCCTGCCTCTCATACATGGATTTCAACGTCCTCCATAGGACATCTACTCTCGTCTCCTGTGCAACATGGTGATACATACTGTGATCCACCCATTGTTGGATATAACCGACAGTTTTCCTATGCATGATTATCCAATCAGCATCAGACTTGTCCTGTGGCTTTGCAGCATCATCGTCCAAACGCAAATATAGATCTTTGCTATACAGCAGATCTCCCATCATAAATTTCCATATGAAGTAATTTTTTGAATTCAGTTTGATCATCGCACCTAATGATTCTGCCATATCTGCACTGTAACAAACCTTAATTTTTTTAAATCATATGCTCCGATACCACTTATTAGGAGAAAACGCCCTAGTTCTTAATCACGATAACAAACAAAAAACCTGATTAATCAAACAATATTAATCAACCTATGATAAGAGATTAGATCTCCTCTTTCCAGTGCGATAACAAGCAAATAAACAATTGTTTATGAACAAAAAACACCAGGATATAACGTGAAAAACCCAATGCAAGAAAAATCATGGGATCAGCAGCGCTCTAAATCTTCCACTATTAAAATAATGGGATTACAAGTTTTCTTCAATAGATCTGTCTAGTTGATCACTCGATCATCACCACAAACGGTGGATCAATATTTCATCACCGTGATGATGGATTTTTGTTTCTTCACCAAACCGGTGGATCTCACAAAATTTCATCACAAATGGTAGATAACAAAATAGGAACAAGTTTTCTTCCTCTAGAGTTTGTCTCTCTAGGATTTCCTCTCTTTTCTCTCTATCTCCCTCTGAAATACCTTCTAGACTTCAGAAGAGGCATACACTCATTCCAATACAAACCTAGGACAAATAAGAAGAATTTATACCAAAACAATAAAGGAAAACACGCTACAACATAGGCTGGTGTAAGATAATTAAAGGCCGGGTGGCGTTCAACACCAACACTTTGGCGTTCCTATGCCTGCCCAATGCCCGCAGTATACCAGCCTACGCCAGCATTACCTATCTGCTCCTCTCAACAAATAATTTCGCAAAATCAATGCTGACTTAAATGTTTAATGTAGGTCAGCGGCCTATAACTCCAGTTGCAAGTGTACAGCAATTTCATCTCTTTTGTTTTGCAAAAATCTCTTATTCCAAGTCCACTTCTAAGTATATGCCCTATACTTAGGGTATCATTAATTTCAAAGTCTTTTAAATATATAAACATATATTTAGGATCTTCTTATTATAGACCCATATTGAAAGAAAGCATCTTCCTTTCAAGAGGTATAATTATATAAACGGAAAAAAAAAAATGTTTGTTTTCAAAGGGTTATCAGTTATTAAAAAAGAAAGAAAGAGAGAAATTGAAACAACAAAAAGAGGTTCTATTTTAAATATTTAAATTGAATAGGTATAATAATAAAAAATTATAATTATATATTATAATAAATAATGGTAATAGAATAGACAAGACAAGACAAGAAATATATATCAAGAATTAAGATTAAGAAAACATTCAAGAAACATTGATGAAATACTCTTTTTAAGACATCAGCTTATGAGATATATTATATCTATAGAGATATATGAAAAATCGCCACCTCATGAAGATTTTTCATCAATTGACACATACTAGAGCATTTTTATTGCAAGTTTGGCTTGAATCCATATGTCAAGTAACCTTTTTCCATAGCAAAGTAAGAGAGTTGCTTAACTCTCTCATCTTATAGAATTGTGTGGTGAAGCAACCTTCTTTTTTTCATTTCTATTTATCGGAATGCATTACATCAAAATTGTTTTCATGCGTTTTCTTTAAAAAAAATAACATAAAACCTACAAAAATTAGAAAAAAAAAGAGCTAACTCTTTAAAAATAATTTAGAGCTAAAGTAGAAAAATTTCTTGATAAATAGAGTTGCTTTATAAAAAAAACCCAGTCAAGCGTATCGTTAGAATAAGGACGTTCTTTATCTTTCGAGAGCATTTTCCGACAACTCAAAAATCAAGATGGTTATCTACATTCTATAAAGTTCGGACAAAGCAAAAATTCCTTCCTTGGTGATGTTTAGTTTCGCAGTTCCCGTTGGGTGCGGCTTTCCCCCTTTTCTCCGGTGAAGCATCTATGAGAGAGATTGAAAATTAAATTGTCAAATCATTTCGGAAAAATCATACCAAAAATAAAGATCATAATAAATTTAGAAAGATTAATATTGTAAGTGGTATACAGATCTTAATGAACTATTATAAAATATATTGATATGGTATGTTTGGATAAATTTACATAAGGTATCCAATTGTTATACTAATAGAAAATGTAAATGTGTTTTTCTAAATTACTAAATATATTTTTAATTTATAATATTTTATGTAATGTTAATTCTTTTTTAACTACTTAAAATAATAATTTTTGTTTGAGCTTACTCCAGATTAAGAGAGATAGAGAAACATAAAATTAAAGTTGCAAGCAAATAAAAAAATTCTATCCCTATTTTGTCCATTTATTCATATGCATCTTATAATTCAGGTACAACTTGTCTCGCTCTTTATGAGAAGTTGCCCACAGAATACATAGCTAAATTGAGACTACAATTCTAATAATACATTTTTAGTGTCCGGAACAATGTTGCTAGCGTTTATGGAACACATATCTTAAATGTCTGACATTTTATCGATATTTTTATAATAATATTTTAACTCTTCTCTATGTCCTTCACCTCTATCTATTGGATTTAATAACCACGCCATGTTACATATTTTCAAAATTTTCCTATAATAATTCAACACTTTTCGAATCATATCATTGAAACAAGTTTGTAACATATGATCAAACCTTACCTTTTAAAGTGTCAATAATGTTGCGCACTCCAAAAGAAAAAAATCAACATTCTGGTTGTACACTTGAGCTTAAGTATTTGTATAATAATAAAAAACTTTAACAGGTTCCACCAAATTACAACAAACATTCCATTTATTCAATGCAATGGTATGGTCGAGATATGTGTAATTCCAAAGCTACACAACAACTATCTATGCTACGTAATTTAAAAAAAAAAAAAATTTGGCCTTTTACTATACACATCACACCATTCCAAAGCTACACAACAACTATCTATGCTACGTAATTTTAAAAAAAAAAAAATTTTGGCCTTTTACTATACACATCACACCATTTCGTCATTCCCTATTAACTGATTGTTGATCCTATTTTAGAGTCAATTGTTAATTTTATTAGTGAGCTGCATATTTTTAATGATTCCATTCCATCTTTTACACTCAAATTTAGTATATGACATACACATCTAAGATAAGAAAAAGGTCCCACCTAATGTGAGTTGACAAAATAACTTTAGATTGGCAATACCAACTACGTTTGCAACCTCATCGTTGGAGCTCATTAAGAAACTTTTTTGTCCTTTTATCAAAGATATTCATCTAATAATGATCGTTGCATATATATCTTGGGCCATGTGGGCTCCATCCATTTTAGATAGTGCAATTAATCTTTTATGCATGATGCGATGATGATCTATCCAATGAAATATTATCCCTATGTATGAGGTTTCTCTCCATTTGTTCATCCAAATGTCCAAACAATTGAAAACGCATGTGTCAAGTCAATGCACATACCTTTAAATGCTACCTTACATTTCCTGTAAGTTTCGAGACATCGTCTTTTGATGGTTGATGCACTGTACATGAAAACCTATGGGTTCAAGGTTTCTAAATCACTTTAAATCAAGTCCAGTTGCTAGCTTGCTCTAAAACCCAAGTGTAACACGCCTAACTTTGCCTCTTTCTTTGAGTTGGATTGAAAAATTTTTTGCTATGTTGGATTCATACCATATTCACTAGGGTGTTTGTTAAGTTCTTCAAACACAAATTTTGATGATAACAAAAGGATTACATATTATTTAATAAGTGTGTTAATGAGTATAGGATAATTCAACAGAAGGTTATTTAGAAGTTACAACAAGCATAAATGAATGACAAAAGTTTCAAATAAGAACAGAGTTTTTACAAAATTTTTTCCATAAGTTTTATATGATTGATAGAAGTTAACATAGAACCTTTATTCTATCTTGCCATGAATATTTCCAGTTTTGCGAAAATTTTTATATAAGTTGGATATTCAATGTTTTTCAAGGTCCAACTCCACATATCAAGTATATTTGGGAAGTATACTTGATGCAATCCAAAAAAGTTGGATTAAATATCATGGGGTTAATTTAATTATTTCTCAATGTTCGAAGATGTAATCTTTCAAGGCTCCAACAAATTTATTCGGTCAAATTTTTGCAAAGATAACAACAAGATATTCTATTAGAAATTTGGTTTAACGAAGATTCAGATAAAGACTTAAAGGGATAAACAGTTGCAAAAGAAAAGATATTATCCCACAATTTAAGGATACATATCATCTTATCTTATATCTACAAGATATTATCCACGTCAGGCCATTATGTGATATCTTCATGATATCTTCTCAAACTGGAGCATATCATTTTAAACTAAAGATATATTTACAAAAACTTTTTTTTTTTTTTTTTTTTGCAAAATTTTAGTATATAAGTAACAATCTTGATGCAGTTTACAAGAGCTATTATCACGGGATTATTGGAGATGTTTTATGGATTTTTAAATTCAAAAAGACAATAAGAAGATAATGTTGAAGATATTTACTAGAAGATTTTTTTCTTATCTGACCGTTTTAACTTGAAGACTATAAAGAGAAAAGTTTTGAAAGAAAAAAATATAGAAGAAAAAGAAATCATATTGAGTTATTGCAAAAAAGTTTACTATAATTTTTTACTGTTCCAGAAACTTTTACAAAACCTTTAGTGTTACAAAATTTCAGTTTGTTCTCTCATTCCTTTAAACTTGTGTGAAATAGTTTAGAGTGTTTAATCACTGTAATTGAGTGAATAGCTAGTGGATGGCTAGGGAGGCTCAGCAGTGAGACTATACCATAGAGTAGCTTAACTTGTATTCTTAATTATTTTTTATATAGTAGATCGCAACCAATAAAGACAACCAGATCACCATCGTGGAGTTAGAAGAAAGAACTGATTCACAAGGAAGAATATCTATATATTGTTGTCTGATCTTCTAATCCCTTTTTTTTTTAATTTCCGTAATTTTACTAAATTGTTATATTATTGTTTCATGCCATGATAATTATAAAAAAAAATTAAGAGGGAAACTTAAAATTATTTAATTGAAAAAAAAATTATTTTTAATAACAATCAATTCACCTTCCCCTTCCCCAACAAAAAAAATCCCTTGATTGTGTATCCAGGACCACCGGTGTTTTGACTCGAGATGCTTAGGTAGGCTCTCATAATCGTTGCCTTTTGAAAATGCTTAACTTGAGGTGCAATGGTTGCAGTATGCCCTCATCTTCCCATAAAATCCTTCTACTTTCCTAAAATGCTTAATAAAAATATTAGATTTCTATGGTCAAGGTTGCTTACTTGTCCTTTTGCTCACCCTGTTGCTGCACTTCTTTACTAGATATAACAAAGCACTCTGTTTTGCGTTGTAGTAGTTCTTTCTCCTCTAAATCTTAGGGTCCCTCCCCCTGTGAGGATGGTATACGAAGGTATTCATCTTAAAACCTAATGGGTACAAGAGAATTGATTTGGTGTAAAGTTGAAGTCAAAGGTTCAAGGCTCATTGAAATTTTTGCAACCAACATTCTTCTCAATATCAATTCATAACTCTGACTCCATTTAGGGTCTCTTCTCCTTACTTTTATTTCTCTTCTCCGATTTTTTTAATGATCCACCAAAGAAAAATGAAATCATTGATGTCGTTGTCAAATAGAAGAAAAAAGAGAGAGAGAGAGAGAAATATCATAATAATATTTTCAAGGAGATATTTGAGTTAACACAAAAAAATATAACTAACAACTTTTAAACTACTAGAACATTAGTTATTTTTCATATATTTACTATGTATATATAGTGCAAAGGTTTCACAATTTGTGAGAGATAAGAGAATAAGAACATGTGATCCATTGTACCTTTGAACGGAATCGAACTAATTCTCAAGGGTGACTTGGAATAAGAATCTCTCTTAAAAGGTTTTTTCCTCTCTCCTTTCTCCTATTTGACATATTTATTTATTTATTTTACTCTCTCTCTCCCCCTCTCCCCTTCCCCCTACCTCCCCGAGCAAGATGCTAACATCGAAGAAGAATCTCTTCAAAAAACATTTTCTCTCTCCTTTCTCCTAGTTAGCATATTTATCTTCTTTTTTTTTCTTACTCCTTCTCTCTCTCAGAGTTGCTAACATAGAAGAAGAATCTATAACGACCCGCAAGGGGGCCTGGTAGAAACCACGAAAAGCTTTCATATAACATGTGTACCCAGTACATAAAAGTCATCTCGTGAGTCAAAGATCATAAGACACTACCTAAGCATTTAATTATTTTAGCAAATCATAATATACATATACAGTTCATAATATGAATAGAACTATGATATCATGAATTTCCACAGACTGGCAAAACCAGATATAGTCAATATCCCCTACCAAATAGTAAAACAGATAACTTATATCAATTAATGAAAAAAAAAGTCTAAGCAGTACTATAAATATTATCTATACTACTAATTAGCCTCCTAAACTTCAGCAAAAATTGTCTTAGACTTGAATAGCTCTCATTCACACCAACCCTATCCAACTTTGTTCATACCAAGTTATCTGCAAGACAATCTATTAGGGGGTGAGCAAAACCACGGCTCAGTGAGATGGGAGTGCAATATTCTTATTAATACATAATAAGCACAAACAAGTTAGCAATCATATGCTATGCATAAGCAAGCGTATGCAATGCAATCATCATACGCAGCCTTCTGATAACCAACGTGAAGTAGTATAGGGTATAAAACCCCTTCCCTCTCCCCCAACCTTGGGTTAAGGAATTAATAGCTCCATCAATGTCCAAGTCATCCAATCAATTTCTCTTATCTCATAAGTTCCAGAGTATCTTAAATGCAGCCCTGCTTAGGATACCTACTCCTCAGGTGGAATTTTCAAAATAGTTCTCTTAATACTTCGGATACCTTAAATGCAATCTGAAGTAGCTCATGATACTTTAAATGCAATCCTGAAGCAACTTAGGGTATCTTAAATGCAATCCTAAGTCCATAAACCTCACGACAGGACCTATAATGATAAATAGTTCAAGGTTTTGATAATATGCAACTTCCGCAAATCTTGTAGTTCATATTACCAAAACAGGAATACTTAAAAATACTTATAAGGAAATTTTGATAAAATTTATATCCAAAACACTTTTCTTAATACTTACGAATACCTTAAATGCAGTATGGAGTAAGCTTAGGATATCTTAAATGTAGTCCTAAGCTAATTTAAATTTCCTCCATATCTATTATGTGACAGTAATGGCATCAAATGATGCAAGATACCGTGCAATGCATCTCAAATTTTATCATATTCCAATATCTATTAATATATTCATGGGTGACCAACTAAAAGATAAATCATACAACTACAATAACTAATAGGCACATGGAGTGATAAACTCATTAATCAAACATTTCTACTTCAAAAACCTCGTAAAAGTTATTGTCATATAAGAAACTTGATCCTTTTATCCATCTATTTATTTATAATTACCCTCTGCTATTGTATCGGAATGAAATTGGGATCCATAGGGAACTTCGGATTCATAGCAAACTTTTCCCGATTTCCATTATCGGAGAGCAGTAGAACCCCTTTTGTTTCCATATTATTATTTTCTCGCTTTTTCATTTTGAGGCAAACACAAACCTAAAACATATGTATTATATAAATAAATATATATATATTAAAACATAATATCGAAAGAATATATATATACGTTGAAATTTACTCTTACGAGATAAATAATAATATTCAATTGTAAAACGAATTGAATAATGCATCAGGAATGACGGTCATTAGTGGATCTTTTGCAGAAAAATTTATAATAAACATGCCTATATATATAGACACGTATATGGTTAATCTAAATCCACGGTATGTCACGGTAGATTTTAAATTTTCTGAATTTGATTGACCCGGTGCCGTAAACATTTTCAATATACCTACAACCGCCGTTAAACAATTTCTAGCTAATAATTACATAGTATAAATCAAATCATTAAATAATTCTAATAAACACAAACAATATAATAAAACATCGAATAGTCCACTCATATTGTTAATCAAAATAATTACCCAGCTGATTTGGAAAATCAAAGTTTTCATCTAAAATGTAAAAAAAAAAAAAAAATTTGCAATTAAATATAACTTTATAATAACTATAATCATAAAATTTAATATTCGATATTCCTATTAATGAGACTTTTTAAGATGTATAAAACCTTACCAAGTCTAGTCTTATTTTGAAGTGCACTACTTTGCGATCCTAACATGACTTCCAGAATTAAAAATGGTTGTAGTACGTGAGGGATGTGGAGTTTTCAAGTTTAGAAAAAGTTTTGGAATAAAGGCATGGCAAGTGCTTGTAGTATTCAGCTTTTGCAAAAAAAATGTCTATTATTTAAAATCTGGCATATTAGTTCATCTGACTTAAAAATACAATACTTTTAGTCTCTCTATTAAATGGGAATAAACGGACTTTTGCTTTGCCCTTAAAAAAAAAAAAGATTTTTCTCCAAGGCGTCACGTGGGAAGCCAACATTAGAACGTATCTTTATCTACCATTCATGTGGGAAGCCAACGTTATCATCCAAAAACTGCTTGATGAATTTAATATCCGTAGACAACATTTAATTCATTAACCATCCTTCATCCACAAATTAAAAACCCTCTTTTCACTTTCACATCCCAATTTGTTGTGTTTATCTATCATCGTACACCTTTAGCTACCACATTTATCTCCCTTAAACTCACACCAAAAAAAAGTGAAGGCGAGATTGAAGGAAAACAACGTTTTTTTTTTTTTTTTTTTGGGTAAATGAAGGGGAACAACATTGGACAACAAAGATACAAAGATTCCTAGTAAGGGCAGCATCCATCCAACATATTATGCACAATGTTTTGTTCTTTATACTATGATTTAGCAAAAGTAGTTGTTCCCATGCAAGCATGAAATTGTAGGGTTGTTTTCTTTTTTGTGTGTGGTCCCTATTGGATTACAACGTGCATGTGGTAGTGGTCCCATTTGTACATGCCTGTTCAATCTATTCCATGTATTGCTATGTTGGATATTTTCATGTTTATCGCTTCTTTAGTCTTTTAACGCCAAGTAAAAGTTGATTCCTCATTATGTACTTATGTTATAGATTCTATTAAACGTGTGGATGTGTGTTCCCTATTGGATTACAACGTGCATGTGGTAGTGGTCCCATTTGTACATGCCTGTTCAATCTATTCCATGTATTGCTATGTTGGATATTTTCATGTTTATCGCTTCTTTAGTCTTTTAACGCCAAGTAAAAGTTGATTCCTCATTATGTACTTATGTTATAGATTCTATTAGACGTGTGGATGCGGTGTGGTCTTAATTTTTTTAAGTGTTTATCGCAGAAGAGATGTTGTATTTTACTTGTTTCCTATTAATGATTTTTGGCTCATCAATAAATTTACATGTTTTGTATATGCCGGTACTATCACATGGTGCTATTAGATGGAGTCATTTCAACAGTATGTCAGACAAGTTTTTGCTTTTATAGTGGGATATGTTTTCATTTATATGGTTTTTTAGATATGCAATTGGTTCTACTCTAATGCATTGTTTTATTGCATGTGTAGGCACTAGAAGATGATAGAGAGGGCCATCTATGTTAACCATGGGGGTAGATTTGTGAAGAACAACCTTGACCTGTTATATGTTGGTGGGAAGCGCGAAGTTATTTGGGTTGATATATGCCATTTGTCTTTTAATTTGTTGAAAGCGAGGTTAGTTACGAAGCTAGGTTGCTATAACATTGAAGTTATGAGATTTTATACTCCAAACCTAAGCCTTGTTGATGGGCTTAGAGTCATAAATGATGACTTTGGTGTTCTAAATATTTTGAATTTATTGGGGATCTATAGAAGCATTGAAATATATGTGCAATATGTTGATAATATTGGGTCACCTACTACACAAATGGTTGACTATAAGGTGGAAGTAGATCTAGTTATTGACAACATTACTGTAAGGAAACTAGAGCATAAAGACGAAAAGTGCAATAGTTCTAACATCGAAGTTAGTTTGAGTGATGATACTTTGGACAACGAATTGATTAAGGCTAAGGAAACTTTTAAGGAGTTTAAATCGAGCCTATGGCTGAAGAGGGTTCAAGAGAATACTTTATCTACGAGGGTTGAACATGAGACAGCTAAGCTACTAGATGATGATTCAGATACAAACTATAAGGAGGATCCATTGGAAGACGATTTCATTTCAAATATGGAGGACAATGATGAATATGGATACATAAGGCAGAGGAAAGACTTCAAAGTGTTTGATCCAAATGCCAAAGAGGTGCATTTTGTTGTCGATATGTTGTTTGCGAGTCCATAGGAGTTAAATGATGCAATTATAAGACATACCATCGCTGAACAAAAGGAGTTCACAGATGTTAGAGATACTAAGCAGCAAGTACGAATGAGATGTGTCAAAGATGGTTGCCCATGGGTTTTGTATGCATCCTTTGACAAACAAACGTATTCCTTTCGACTAAAGACATATATTAGCAAGTATACATGCGATGTTTCCTTCATCAACAAGCGTGTGAAAAGTACTTTGATAGCTAAAATTTTCTTTCCCCTTGTACGGGTGTTACTGAACATAAAGCTTCAATAATTTAAGGACTTGTTGAGAACACAAATGATTATAAATGTAAGTGTTCATCAATGCCGTCGTGCAAGGAAAAAGGTGCATGAAATGCTAATGGGTTCATATCAAAAAGAATATACCATGCTTTGGGACTATTTGGAGGAACTACGCCATATGAACCCTTGTTCATCAATCCAAATGAAAGTACATAGGAATCCTGACCTTGGAAAACCTCATTTTGACTGCTTATATATATGTTTCAATGGCCTTCGAGAAGGGTTTCTAGCTAGATGCAGGTAAGTGACCGTTTGGATGGTTGCTCTTTGAAAGGTGTGTGCAAAGGGGAGTTTTTATCAGCTATAGGTCAAAATGATAATAATCAAATGTATCCAATAGTATGGGCTGTTGTAAGATCTGAGAGTAAGGATACTTGGACATGGTTTCTAAAGGTACTCATCACAGATCTTGCCATAGATGAAAAAGATGGGCGATAGTGGACATTTATCATAGATCAACAAAAGGTACGAAAACTTTAGCCCTCTATATTGATTTGACTTTTATAATAACCTTACATATTGTGTGTGATTTGTAAGGACTTCTACCTATCATTGCTAATCTATTACCTAATGTGGAGCATAAGATATGTGCTCGGCACATTTATGCTAATTAGGGCAAGAAGCATTGTAGTGCTTTCTATAAAAAGGTCTTTTGATCAATGGCCAAGGCAACCACTGTACCAGATTTTGAGTTAGTTTCACAACGTTTATTTGGTATGGACAAAGAGCCTTAGAAGGATATGCTGAGGATAGAGCCAAAGCATTCTTTAGGATAGACATATCTTGTGATATAGTCGATAACAATCAATTTGAGGCTTTCAATGGAAAAATCTTAGAGGCCAGGTGCAAGTCTATTGTCTCAGTGCTTGATGAGATACACAAGCTTTGTCCAAGAATTGCAAAAAAAACTTGAAAAATGCCCACCGCCTTGGATCTCAAACTCAGATTCTCCCCCTAAATATATCTCACACCACCGTGATTTTTCGTTGTTCTCCTCAACTTGTTTTGCAATTTTTAGACAAAGCTTGCCATTGCACTTACTATATACCTCCTGTTGTTTGTGGATTCTTCCCTTGACATAAATGCGTATCTTATCAAGCACTGAGACAATAGACTTGCACCTGGCCTCTAAGATTTTTCCATTGAAGCATCATACAGATTGTTATCGACTATATCACAACATACATCTATCCTAAAGAATTCTTTACTCCAATGCCTTAGCTCTGTCCTCACCAAACAAACGTTGTAAAACTAACTCAAAATCTGGTACAGTGGTTGCCTTGGCTATTGACCAAAAGAGCTTCTTATAGAAAGCACCACGATGCTTAGCATAAATGTGCCGAGCACACATCCTACGCTTTGCGTTGGGTAATAGATCAACAATGATAGGTAGAAGTCCTTACAAATCACACACAATACGTAAGGTTATTATAAAAGTCAAATCAATATATAGGGCTAAAGTTTTCATACCTTTTGTTGATCTATGATAAATGTCTACTATCGCCCATCTTTTTCATCTATGTCAAGATCTGTGATGAGTGCCTTTAGAAACCATATCCAAGTATCCTTACTCTCGAATCTTACAACAGCCCATGATATTGGATACATTTGATTATTAGCATCTCGACCTATAGCTGACAAAAACTCCCCCTTGCATACCTCTTTCAAAAGCAACCATCCAAACCGATCACCTACCTATACCTAGCTAGAAACTCTTCTCTAAGACCCTGAAACATAGATATATAAGTGATCAAACTGAGGTTTTTCAAGGTAAGGATTCCTATGTACTTTCATTTGGATTGATGAGCAAGGGTTCATATGGCATAGTTCCTTCAAATAGCCCCAAAGCATGGTATACTCTTTTTGATATGAACCCATTAAGATTTCATGCTTTTTCCCTTGCTGATGAACACTTACATTTACACCTATTTGTGTTCTCACCAAGTCCTTAAATCGTCGATGCTTTATGTTCAACAACACCTATGCAAAGGGGAAGAAAATTTTAGCTATCAAGGCACTCTTCATACGCTTGTTGATGAAGGAAACAACACATGTATACTTGCTAATATATGTCTTTAATCAAAAGGAATACATTTATTTGTCAAAGGATGCATACAAAACTCATAGGCAACCATCCCTGACACATTTCACTTGTACTTGCTACTCAGTATTCCTAATGTATGTGAACTTCTTTTGTTTAGTGATGGTATGTCTTATAATTGCATTCTTAAACTCTCGTGGACTCTCAAACCACATACCAACAATAAAATGCACCACTTTGGCATTTGGATCAAATACTTTGAAGTCTTTCCTCTTCCTCATGTATTCATATTCATCACCGTCCTCCTTATGTGAAATGAAATCATCTTCCAACGGATCATCTCCATGGTCATTATCCAGTAGCTTAGCAGTCTCATGTTCAACCCTAGTAGACAAAGTATTCTCTTGAACCCTCTTCAGCTAAAGGCCCAATTTAAACTCCTTAAAAGTTTCCCTAGCCTTAATCAATTCGTTGTCCAAAGTATCATCACTCAAACTACCTTCGATGTTAGAACTATTGCATTCATTGTCTTTATCTTCTAGTTCCCTTACAGCAGTGTTATCAACAACTAGATCTCCTTCCACCTTATATTCAACCATATGTGTAGTAGATGACTCAACATCATCAGTATGTTGCACATATATTTCAATGCTTCTATAGATCCCCAATAAATTCAACATAACTAGAATACCAAACTCATCATTTATGACTCTAAGCCCATCAACAAGGCTTAGGTTTGGAGTGCAAAATCTCATAACTTCAATGTTATAGCATCTAAGCTCTGTAATCAACCTTGCCTTCAATAAATTAAAAGAAAAATGGCATATATCAACCCAAATAGCTTTACGCTTCCCACCAACATTTAACATATCAAGGTTGTCATTCACAAATCTACCCTTGTGGTTAACATAGATGGCCCTCTCTATCATCTTCAAGTGACCAACACATGTAATAAAACAATGCATTAGAGTAGGATAGGCATGGTAAATGGGTCACATGCAAGCCTAACATGGCACGCGAAGGAAAGAGATAAAAGCACAAGCATGTTCCAGTACGTGGCATGCAAGACATGCAGCACACGAGGCACACAAAATAAGTGGACAAGCACAACATGGCATGCAAGGCATACAAACCAGCACGCGAGCCTTTTTTTAAATAGTAATACGAAAATAGTCATTTATTTTTTTAATTTACTTTAAATTATATTTAAATAAATTATTTTTATTATTTTAATTAAATTTATTTGTCTTCTTAAAAAATATAATGTATTTTAGTGTATTTTATTTGTTTAAAATGATTTCAATTGTATTATTATTAACATATTAACTTTAATATTGTTTAGGAAATAAAAGAAAATGAAATTACAAAATAATATTGTAATAGTAATTAATTAATATGCCTTTTTTAAATAATAATATAAAATGGTGATTTATTTTTAACTTGACTTTAAATTTAATTTAAATAAATTATTTTTATTATTTTAATTAAATATATTTATCTTATCAAAAAAATATGATATATTTAGTATATTTTATTTGTCTATAATGATTTCAATTATATTGCTATTAACATATTAACTTCAATATTTTTTAGAAAATAAAAGAAAATAAAATTATGAAATAATATTATAATATTAATTAATTTATATGCCTTTTTTAAATAATAATAATATAAAAATATTGATTTATTTCTTTAATTTAATTTAAATTGTTTTTAAATAAATTATTTTTATTATTTTAAATAAATATATTTATCTTCTTGAAAGATATAAAATATTTAGTATATTTTATTTTTTTTAAAATGATATCAATTGTATTACTATTAATATATTAATTTCAAATTTTTGCAGGAAATGAAAAATGAAATTATCAAATAATATTATAATAATAATTAACTTATATTAATGATAAACTTGCTTAATTAATTTATTTAGAATAATTGTAAATTGTTAAATAAAGGAAATTAATAAATGCATTTAGATTGATGGAAAAATAAATTTTATTAATAACATTTTTTAACTACAAGAATATTGAAAAAAAAAAAAAAAAAGGGTTATCAACCATATACCCTCTCTCTTAGGAACCTTCTCCAACCCCACTCTACTATTTTGTCTATGGCTACTACTGCAAATTCGGTGATGACAATGGCTCCTTCGATCCCGAGTTGTTGTCCTCGAGCCACCAAAAGTGTGGGTCCACCTGTTTTCTACTAACAATAACATAGCAATCTTTTAAGCACACACATGCTTCAACAGTGGCTGCTTCATCCTATGGTAGTGCGGTTTAAGGACCCGTCTACCCGAACTGAAAGCTGACTCTGATGAAATTGTTAAAGCTCAAGAAGCCTAAACATCTTGTGCCAATATGGGAAGCACCGGCATCATGTATGCCATCTTCTTCCGCCAACTAAAGACGTTGAAATCATCCCCCTCATTCTCCCCTCCCTATTGCGATTCCTCTTTATCAAGTTACCGGACCTCATACATCAGCATGTCACTAAAGATTTCTTAGGAAGCTATATGGCTGCTCCTAACATCCCGAACGATTTCATTACGTCTCTTTAAAAACCCTAAGATGAGTGACTACTAAATCGTTGTGGTTGGGGTAGTGGTGCATTTGTTTGATCATGACATTGATATAAGTCTTTGAGTAAATTTGTTGTTGTAATATGAAGATTTGCAGCATCTAATTCAGGATCAGCCACACTAATATTCTTATAGAATTTTTTTAGGAGTCACACAAAACTTATACCGTAGATTTAGTATTATTGTAACATGGAAGAGAGGGGGAAGAGGGACAAAATAATCCTGGAGCTTAATGGCCAATGCAGACACAGTGGTGGCCAGATTAGGATCGGAACTATAGTTACTCAGCACATCTAATATGTCAACCAGGCGGGGAAGCACCCAATTGCTATTGGGGTAATAACAACCAGATAAATGTTGTGTTGGGCCAAGAAATGCCTTTAAGACCTCTTTAAGTGCATGTGTTATTTGCCAATCCCGACTCTCCCTCAGACAATGGTAAGATTTGAGGGATTGAGTAGGATATTGTACAAATAAGTTAGAGTCCTTCTGCGCTTTAATGCTCGATTAACATTTTGAACGTAGAATTCCACCTAGTTACACAATCAAGTGCAAACAGCTTTTCTTCTAAATGGTATGCCTTGACAAACTCTATGTGCATATGTTTAAATCTCCACAAAACACAAAGACAATTAATTGCATATCTTATCTTATGCCAAGGTCACAAGCTCAAAGGCATGTTTGCACTGCCAAATTGAAAATATGGAAGACACATCGGACATGAAAGAACTTTCCATCGCACACAGGCTTCAACGACTACTTCAAATTATGAATGGCAATAATGTTGTTTGATGTATTATCGAACGATATACTAAATGTAGTATGTATACTATACGATTGGATGGCTTCCAATATGTAATTTGCAATTGCTTGGCTGGTGTGTCTCTCCCAGAATGGCTTGAAAGCAATAATCAGTTTTTGGATTAACCATCGTCCATCTATTCAGTTAGTGATTACACATATATAGCTAGATTGCACATCATTGATGCGAGATTTCTGCATATCTGAGGTGAGGGAGACATTGAACAAGCAAAATCAAGTGCATTATTTAAACCGAAAGTAAACATTGCAAATCAGTATATGATCTAAAAAATTACATGAACAACAAATTATTTTAAATGATTATACCTAGAATGGAGGTTTTACAAAAGCTCCTTCAGAGCTTCACGCCTTTTCTTAATAAGGCTCATCATATCATTTTTTAACTTTTACGGATCTGCATGTTGGCTTAGGGTTTGCATGGCTGCCGTACTCCAACTGTCAAATTTTTCATGACCAACTACATGGAATGATATATTTGTAGTAGTCGTCCATTCCACTAGCTGGTCTCGCACATCTTGTTAATCGAATTACCATGTTGCGGAATCGACACGCTCAGTATGGGAGCTGTTGTCATTGGTAAGGTCATCCACCACAACATACCCTTTGGACATGTGTGCCTCTATATATCATTTTAAGTGTCTCGTGCCATTGCGGGACCTTGATGATAACTTATTGCCGTAAGTTCGACAAACGGCATATTTAATAGGTTCTTCACTTGATGTGGATTCTTCAATTTCTATAAAATATTTCCACATGGTTGCTATCTTCTTCTTAGGACGTCTCAGAGCACCACCGATCATGGCAGAGTCACTATTCCTCTACGTTGGGATTGACTGTTTAATCGAGAAGAAAGTTACTACCTACAAATAGAAAATAATTAGAGATAATTGTGTAGTAATGATTAAAAAAAATTAAACACAATAAAAAATTACCCCTCCATTATTCTCACTGGCCATGGAAGGTAGTTATGTGATTTTTGGTGAAGCTTGTAAATACCCTTCTCTTGCTACTTCTTATCCGGGGAATATATACTAGCATCAATGGTAAGGACATAGGCACCGAATATTCAAGGTTCCCTATCTGATTCATGAAGGTGTTAAAACCCTGCGTAATATTCTAAAAATCCATGAGTCATCAAACTCATTAAAGTTTGGAAAATTGTCCTGGCTGTTGTTGTTTCTTGTCATATCGATATTTAAATGAAAAGTTAGAAAGTATTAAGGATGTTTGAATTAAAAATAGGTAGCAGATGATAACGCCTAAATTTGCTACAAAACGGGTAGACTTACAATCTATAGCCTATACTCAATATATTATGTCAGCGACCAGCTTTAGTACATTGGCCGATGACGTACCCATGTCCGGCTTTTTTTTTTTAATGGCAACATGCCCACGTCAATCGGGCGATGTGCCCACATCCTGCCAACTTTTTTTCTAACACCGATGAGGGCATGCCACTGACCAACATGCCACATTCGGCTAGTTTTTTTTTTTTTAACGCTGCCGGCCAACGTGCCCACATCAACCACCGGCATGGGCACATTGGCCAACAACATATACACGTCCAACTATTTTTTTTTTTTAATGTCGACATGGACACGTCGTCAGCCAACATTAGCAGCCGACGTGGGCACTTCACTAACAGCATGCCCACGTTTGGCCTTTTTTTTTTCTATTTCAATGTACCCATGTCAGTTCTATATATACTTTCAACCGACATGGGCATGTTGATTCCAACCCATATCGTTTTCACAACATCAAACTTGCATGCACTTGTCATTTGCCAATTGTATTAGAAGTTCCTTCTACTATAAATAATAGAGTGTCTACAAAGTTCACACTGTCGTACTAAAGTAACCGTACGACATCGCTATCGGGAAAGAACACCTATCCTGTTCCCGTCCCCATCACCATCCTTACCTTCTTCACCCAATCATCACCTACGTGGTGATAATAATAATTATATCCATTTGCCTACCCCGACTATGAGAAAACAATACGAAACTAAGTTCTACAATCGGCCCGTCCTTCTAGGTAAAGATTATGACACGGATGAGTTAAATCAATGGCACAACTTCACTAACACCTTACGTGATACTAGTTTAGTTGCACTCATTAACCTTCCAAATGAGACATACATCAATCTCGTTCATATGTTTTATTCAAATGTCACTACAAACAATGTCATAGAAGATGGCAATGTGGTTCATTAGGTGGATAGTGGATGCTAAAGTCGGGCCTTTATCACTACTTATATGTTTGGTTGTGTCCTCATATTACTCTAGATTATCTGAACGGTCTATTCCATCAAACCAATGAGAGTGATAAGTTACGAAAAAAATTAAGATATGACCAATGCATTCCACCGAGTATTTAATCGAGCTATCACTCCAATATGTGCTGGTGAGAGTCAATCTGACCACATGAAGTATCTCAAGCAAAAAGATCTCTTACCAATTTGTAGACTAATCCATCATTTGATTAGCCACAATATATGTCCATAGGCGAATTCAAATAACATCTCTGTTGAAGACGTCGACCTGATGGACACAATGATAGATCTCCGAGCATTAGATATCGGCTATTTGGTGATACAATGCATGCATTAGGTGCTCAGGAGAAAAGATATCCATCTTGCATATGGTCATCTTATCACACTCATTCCGAAATCGTGGGGATTTGACCTTTCAAATTACAGAAAAAGAGAATTAGGGTCCAAATTCACAAAGAGTGACATATCAAGAAGGTTGGGTTTCATGTATGATCCTAAAGCTAACAAATATATTAGAGATTGAGGTGATGCAACACAACCAAGAGATGGAAATGAATCAAATTAACAAAGCTTTTATCTCAACTTGGAAGATTTGTCCCTCGCTCTCCCATAGCATACTGAAGGAATAGAAGATGGATACGAACAAAGATAGTGGCACGATCAATGTTATATTTGTCCGACTCAAACAATCCTGGAACTATGGTCACAAATGTACTATTTAATGGATCTAATTTTCTCAGTTGGATTCAATCTTTAAAATTAGCTTTAAGAGTAAAGACAAAGTTAAGGTTTATGGAAGGAACGTGTTGCAAACCTGATTCAAACCTATGAATGATTGAAGGTGGATCTATTGTGATTATATTGTTAAATATTGGATCCTAAATTCTATGGCTAAGGAAATAACCGATGGATTATTGTATACTAAATTGCCTAGAGAATTATACAATGATATTTTTGAATGATTCGGATTACTTGATATTTTTTCAATTATAATGAAATAGTGAACTTTAAACAAAGGAATGCAAGTGTTACAATGTATTTTAATAAGTTGAAACGGCTACTAGACAAATTGAATGACTTAAGCAGTATACCTCGGTATTCTTGTGGGGCAATCAAAAATTGCAGTAGTGATTTCTTATGTAACATTGCTGAGATAGATAATCGTACCAAATTAGTGCAATTTCTTATAGGATTGAATGAGGTTTATTGAAGTACAATAAGTCAAATTTTTTCAATGGATCCTTTACCTACGGTAAACAAAGCCTGCTATCTTGTTTATCAAATTGAAAAAGAAAAAAAAAGGAAGTCACTTCAGGAAGTCTCACAATGGAGAGTAGTTCAGCTTTCTTGGCTAAAGCTTAGAAGAGACAATTTGTTGATGATAAGCAAGAAAGAAAAGCTAGGCTTAGCAAGTTTGTTTGTTCTCATTGCAAGAAAACAAGACAGGTAGAAGAGAATTGTTTTGAATTACATGGGTTCTTGATTTGTATAAAGTAGGGAAAGAAAAGAAATATTTTAAAGTAGCAACCCTTGTTGAATGTTCTAGTGCTAATACGCCACTAGATGAAGTTTACAGTAATCATCCACAATAACATCAGGACAATTCATTCATGGCCCAAATATGTGAACAAGTGGTTTAAATGCTAAAAGAGCAACAACCAGGTGATTCACAGCATTACATTTATGACATGTTCTAGTAAAGAGTCGATTTTTGCTTCTTATGTTACTATACATAGTAAAGAAAGTTCTTGGGTTGTAGATACGAGTTCTACAGATCATATAACTCCTTTTTCACACCTGTTAACCCACATGCAAACACTTCTTAAACCAGTTTGTGTTCAATTATCTAACGGAAATACCAAAAGTATAAATTAGATGGACAATGTTGTCCTCAATGACCAAATCACTCTTTACAATGTCCTACTGGTTCAACTTCCACATTTCCATTGCAATTTGCTATCTGTTCATCAATTGATATCACCTTCAAATTTATTTGTTGTCTTTACCTCACATGATTGTATTTTCTAGGACCAGATAACTAAAGTTGTTGTCTTAAAAACTGAGAATTAAGGAGGGCTTTATGCCATGGAGACATTTAAGCCAAAAAAAACACATCCTTCATAGATTTTAGTTGCAGGTTCAATTCATTCTTAGCCAAATACTTTAATAAAATGTTAATAACTCTTTTACATGGCCATCTTGGTCACTTGTCAAAGTATAAACTATAACATATGTCTTTGTGTAATAAGCTCGATATCTTTGGTGATACTTTTTGTTGCCTGTCAATTCTAAATCATCAAGTTCATTGAATGCTTTTGATTTGTTATACATTGATATATAGGGGCCTTATCATAAACAATCCATTTCTGGTGACAAATACTTTCTTATCATTATTGATGATAGAACCAATTATACATGGACTTACCTTATGCATTCAAAATCCTAAACATATTGACTTACCTTGTGCATTCAAAATCCCAAACATATCCAATTTTGTCTCAATACTTGGCATGTGCTCAGAATCACTTTAATTTGCCTAAAACACATCAAAACCGACAATTCTATGGAGTTCCTATCTCAAGCTTATCAAACCTTGTCCGCTTAATTAGGAATGGTTTATCAAACATCAATTGTCTACACGCCACAACAAAATGGTGTTATAGAAAGAAAATATAGGCATTTGCTAGAAACGGTAAGAGCTCTTTATATATATGCTAATCTTCCTAAATTGTTTTGGGGAGAATATATACTTATTATTACTTATCTCATTAACCAAATGCCAATGCAACAACTTGACTGGAAATCACCCTTTGAACTATTACATCAAACACCACCTTCATATTCATATCTTCATGTCTTCATATGCATGTGCTACACTATTATATAGCCAAAACCCACAAATAAATTTGACATCAGAGGTTGGAAATGTGTTTTTGCTGGGTACCCAGCGGGTCAAAGGGCTATAAACTTTATGATCTAGATAATTGTCAACTATTTGTGAGTAGAGATGTTCAATTTCTTGAACATATCTTTCCTTTTCACAATACTAAAGCAATAGATACAAGTGCACCTCAGAATAGTCGGCCATCTTCTTTATTTCCACCTTGTTTTGATAACTATACTAAAGATGAAACACACGTTCCTTCTGGTTCTATTCATTCACCAATTACTATCATATCCTCTATTCCTTCACAAAATTTTGGCATCACCTCTTTGTCTAAATCACAACCTATAGAACTCCATCCACGGAAAGCTAGAAGAGTATGAAAAATTCCAATTTGGCTTATAGATTTTGTGCATGAAATTTCTAATGGCACATCAATCTCCATGATAGTAACAGGTACCTCCATTTCTTCTTCCAAACATCCTTATCTTCTCATAAACCCTTCTTTGTTTTCTAGCCTTCCATCATAATATGTCTCATCCTTAGCTAATGTACTTACAATTCAAGAACATCAAAACAATCAAGAAGCAACATTAGATCTCAATTGGGTTGAGGCAATGAATCAAGAGCTTTTAGCACTATAATTAAACCAAACGTGGACACTTACTGATTTACCCTCAGGCTAAGCAAGCAATTGGTTCAAAACAAGGTTTACAAAATCAAATATAGACCTGATGGCACCATTGAACGCTACAAATCATGTTTAATACCAAAAGACTATACTTAAGTGGAAGGCATTGATTTTACACATACTTTTTCTTCAATTGCTAAAATCACATCCGTTAGCACTGTTATTATTGTAGTTATTGTTAAAAGTTAGCATGTTCACCATGATGTGAGCAATGCTTTCTTGCATGGGTTTATTATTGAGGATATATACATGCATCTGCTTGATGGCTATTATGTTGCATGTCCAGGTTAAGTTTGTATGCTCATTAAGTCACCTTAGGGCCTTAAACAAGCTTCTCAACAATGGAATAAAGAGTTTAGTCGATTTATTATGTCTTTGGGTTTTGTCTAATCAAAGGCAGATTATTCTTTGTTTACACGACAGTCAAATGCTAGTTTTGTTGTGTTCTTAGTGTATGTGGATTATGTGCTTTTTGCTGGTGATTATCTTGCTAAAATTAATGATGTCAAGCATGCTCTACACAAAGCTTTTACAATTAAGGATTTTGGAGATATTTGTTTCTTCATTAGTATTGAGATTTTCCGATTGAAGGAAGGTTTTCTTTAAAATTAACAAAAGTTTGCCATGGATATTTTGAGTGGCAGGTGCTAGGCTAATGTATGTTCCTTTTACACCAGGTTTGATACTTACTAAGGATTCTAGTCAACCCTTGGTTGATTCTAGTGCTTATTGATGAATGGTTGATCATTTACTATACTTGAATATCACATGACTAGATTTGTCTTATTGTGTACAAAAACTTAGCTAATTTGTTTTAGCTCCTTGCATTTCACATTTAGATGTTGTTTATCAAGTCCTTAGATTTGTGAAAGGGGCAATAGAATCTAGTTTAATTCTTTCCAGTTCTAGTTCTTTTACTTTGTTAGGTTATCGTGATGCTAATTGGAGTTGTTGGTTTGATGATCATAAATCCATTTCAGGTTTTTGTGTGTTTCTTCGAAATTCTCTTATTTCTTGGAAATCAAACTAACAACCTACTATTTCAACCTCTTCCACTAAAGCTAAGTATCGAAATTTGGCATTTTTGACCAAAGAATTACTTTAGGTATCTTACTTGTTCAGAGATCTGGGTATATCTTTTCTTTGCCAGTTGAAGTGTATGCTAATAGTCGCCTAATTAAATTGATTGTTGAAATCCTTGTCTTCATGGATGCACAAAACACATTAACTTAGATTTCTACTTTTTACAAGATTACATTTCATTTGGTTTTCTTCATCTTATCATCAATTTCTACTAAATCTACAAAGAAGTCGAGTCGAGCTCATTTAAAAATTGTCAAACTTGATTGAGTCTGAAATTTATGCTTGAACTCGGTTTATTTAGATAAACAAGCTTCTTTATCAAGTATTCGAGCTTGAGCTCAAGTAACTCATGAACTTTAAAGATAATGTAAAATACAAAAATCTAAATATCTAAGATAATAAATATATATAAATAGATGAGTGGATAGTTAATAAATATTAAATTATATGTATACATATAATTTAGAAATTAATTTTTTAATTAAATAAACAAGCTTGTTTATCGAGCTAACTTAAGAACCTAAAAGAGCTAGCTCCCAAGCCTAGATTAAAAATTGAGCTCAGCTCATTTAAATAAATAAGTTTTAATTTAAACTCGATCTCGACTCATTTATTAAACAAGCTCGAGCCGAACTAAGCTCAAATAACTCACAAGTAGTTCGACTTATTTGTAGTCCTACTCTACACCTACACTTAAGAATACCATGATATTATATGACGATTGGTGAGTTTTCATCATAAAAAAGATTTGGAGGAAAAAAAGAAAAGTCCAAAAAGCATTTTCTGTGAAATAAATCCATACTTAAAAAGGAAAAGAGCACAATAGGCCATGTGTTTCTTCAAAAACGGATGCACGAAAAAATTATTAACAAAAAAGTATACTTTTGTTCTAATATATTCAGTAATAAATATAACTTCTTGAAATGTTTACTAAAAGAGCTACGGAAATACATATTAGATAGGTAATTTATAGACCCATCTTGGACTAAGGGCGAAAGCTGAAGTTTATTCTTGCTGTCTATAATTGTCCGGTACTTCATGGAATCAGCCATTTACACGCGGACACACAGGAGAAGGAAATGCTTCATTTTCTTGTGAGTACCAATGAAGGTAAGGCTAAAAATCAAATGACCCACATCTAAAACCAAGCTACCACAAAACAAAAATGGGAGCTTCAAGATGCTGGCAGAGTAAAACAGAGGCGAAGGGCTAAAGTTAAAAAAAGATTTGATCCATTGAACCGATCCATACTCCTTTGTCCTTTGATAGTACATGAGCAATATTGTATAGAGCATGTTATGTAATATCATGGATGTCACTGTAATGATAAGGATGATGTTTTATAAATTTAGGTTTAACATTTGATCGGAATGTCACATTGATTTGCAAAGATTAGCAGGTGACATGGGCCTGATGGCAGGATGACTAGTCCTAATAGGTGGGCAGACACCTGCATATTTTAGTAAATTTCTACTTAGTGTGTGTAAAATGAGCGTACTAAATGGCATAGAACGCTTTAACGGCCATTTTCACAACTAGGAATTGGCATTTTGATCTCTAAAATAGAACAGGTATTGCCAATGCAATCCCTTGCACGATTCCACACAAGACATAAGTCCTGTTCAGGCAATAAACCATCCCAATCACTTGGAAATGTATGAAAGTGAATGAAACCATCAGAAATAGAAAAACCGTACGTACCGTATATTAGATCTATCAATTTTCAAATTCTATAGAATTTGATGGATAAACAAGCTTAATCAGTAAGTTAAAATCAACATCATCTGGCATGGAACAAAAAATTGTTTAACCACACCAGTTTCTTAATCCCATCCGTAAGAAACGGGTTCGTGCAATAGCTGATGGTGTATCAATAGATCTTAAGTTTTATAGCTAGTGAAGGCAATTTGAAATTGATAATTCTATCAGCTTACCTCAATAATGAAATCTCCTTCTCACTACTCCACAGCATTTATGAGCTCTATGCTGGCAGCACGAACAAATGAAATAGATTAGGTAATTCTGATACGGGACTCGTGTGCTTGCTTCCTGCATGTTCGGCATCATTTTCAAAAGTTCTGATAGAAGAAGGAGTAGTGGAGGGGAAAGAGGCAGTTGGCCTGAATATGTGCTCCACCTTAATCATGGTGCATGACCTAAGGGTCATGCACTAGGACTCTTTCATCATCCACCATTATTTGAAAGAATAAATATCTTCACTATCCACTTGGTGTTACCATCTGGAACTAGAATCCCATAAAAAAATATCAATCAAAAGGAAGAAAGGCCCACGATTCCCCGAAATTTCTCATAAGACACCCAGAAAACAAATTGCCAAGGACCAAGCCTTGCCCATGTAGGAAAGAACCCCTTCCAAAGAGCTCTCAATCCTTCAAACCTAACCGTCTTCACCAGACAATCGTAAGAGCTATTGTACATGACCTTACCATCTTCACGAGCTGCCTGATTCATCATTCTTGTCTTCACTACATCAGCTGGACAACTCAAGGTGGTGGCTGATAAACCTGACGTAATAGAAGCTAAGGTATGAGCATATATATTATCTTCGGCTATACGTTTCCGGATGATGAATCTTTTTGCCTGATCATAGCAGGCTAATTCTCCCATGTTCACCAAAAATGCTCTTTGTGCATTGGGTATAACCCCTCTCCAAAGCCCTCTGATGCCTTCCTCGCGAACAATCTTATTTAAAGCATCTAAGGGCCCAAAATATCTTGGTTGAAGACCCTGGCTTACCATCTGACCATCTGCTTGCATTCTCACTTTCACCAGATCAGCAGGACTTGCCACAACCTATAAAGCTAACAGTAATGTAGAGACTACCATCATCTTATGACACAAGGCAAGAAATATTATGGAAAAAAAAAAGTGTCAAAATCCAAGATGCACTGATAAAATACGCTTTAACACATCAATAGGAAATGTATTATATCAGTAGACACATATGTCCAAAATCACAATCCTTCGAAGTTCAAAATTACAGCTTCATTTTACACATCAGATAATGAGTAACCAATTACATCCAGGCCCTATTTCAAGAATCTTCTAGGTCAAGATGTGCTCCTTTAAGCAGCAACAGCAGCAGCAGCAATAACTATAACTTTAGTTATACCAACTGTATACAATCCAGGAGCATAGAGAGAATTAAAGCTAAGAGAAATAAACTTTACTCAATTGGAGATTAGAGCTTACCCTAAGGTATGTCAACTCCTTCATCAATCCCACAACTGAACTGAATATTGGATATATTTCTTTTCTGACTCTTATTCCCCAAAACTTACTATTTATACTATTGCAACCTACTTCTTCTAACTAACTAATGTCCACCTCAGCAAACCACATCAGCATACTAACTACAACATACACACTACACACAAAACACATAACAAAACACGCTCCACTACACACAGATACACTAAACACCTAACTACACTTCTACATGACACCTAAGTTGTAAGCTTCCCTCTATAGACCTGTAACAAAGGTCTATGAACCCGTGGTGACGTATCACCAACGGATTAGGACTCCGATTTTTAGCTAAGCTAAAAGATGTTAATTTTTGGAGAGAAGTATTTATAGATTGAGAAACTGCCATTTTTTGTTCAGGCAAAAAGAGCAGAGCCAGCATTAGTACACAAAACCATGAGATTTCTTATTGCTTAAGATGTTAAAGACATATGGATCCTACAACTGTCCATCTCATCCAGGTTAACTATGCACTTACAGTCACAGCCTTGTTGTATATCAATAAACAGAAATATCTCGTATACTTTTGCTGCAGGAAAATTGCACCAGACATAAACAATAGTTTGAAAATTGATGGAAAAAAAGCCAATGCAACAGATCAGAAGCTCCATTTCATCAAATTTAAGATATAACAGCACATAGTAAATTAATCCGTAAGTAATAAGGCCACTGAAGCCAGAAATTTCACAGCAAACAAATCGTTCACAAACCAAACATCATCATTTCTCCCTTAACTCACGTAAGCCCGACAGTCATAGCAGTTACATTTCACTTACATGGACTACTAAGATCTCCAGAAAAAACACCTCATTTGACATCATAAACTGATTGGTTATTGCTTAATTGGTCAAAATAGTGGTTTTAGTATGGATTAACAGGAGGAAATAAGGTAATTTAATGTCCCAACCATAAACCAGATCTTTGCCAACATGGTTGTTAAAATCGCTGGGTCGACTCCTACAATTATACGAGTTTATAATTCTATGAAATTTTTCCAAGTAAAAAGAAAGGTATAGACTCTTGATAAAATATGAATTTAGATTATGATTGTAAAAGTTTGCAACATTATTTTACCAATTGTACTCCTACTGTTATATGAGTTAATAATTTTATGAAGCTTTTTCAAGTTAGAAGAAATATAAGGATTCATGGTAAAATGTGAATTTAGATTATAATTGTACAAGTTTACATCACAGCACTACGCAATTCCACCGATTATACTTATTCTAAGTTGTAGAATAGTGAGATTACCAACCTTAACATCAAGTTTGGTACACTAGAATTGTAGAACATTAGAATTGTCTGGAAGGGAATGAATTGAAATCGAAACAATGAAATAAAATGAGTAAGAGAATTACAAATCCATTCCTATGTTAGATACATCGCAGAATAGATATGATTGTACTTATCAGAAATGCCATAACAATAAATATAGATAATAAATATGCGCAGATAGAAAGGTAATAAAGTAAACAGTATTAATGTAGGATTAATGGAATCTCCATTCCTCCTTCGTTCTCACACAGGTGAAATCGAATCCCCCTTATAACCCGAATTACAAATCCTGGAATCGCAGTTTGTTATTTGGGAAGACATTCCATTTCATTCTATTACATCCCAATCCATTCCATTCCGAACAATTTTTACGCACCAATCGTGACATAAGTGAAATGTAGGTTAAGGAGAATAATGGGTCACTTAAATTTATGGAATTCGATCCCTGGAAGCAAATTCGATCCCTGGACTTCTTCATCTATACAAAATTGACAAGAACGTATATGTTCAAATGGAAAATGAGCAATAAAATTACTGGGTGTACCTGAGCAGTGACTCCAGAGATGCCTCCAACGAGAGCCTTGGTATAAAGTGAAAGCGACCCATTATCTCTAGCAATCTTGTTCCTCAAATTCTCGTACAACACAATCCTAATGGGGGTGTAAAATAGGTGTCTGATTATTGCTGGAGGCAATCCTTGGTAAAGACCGAGAAGACCCTGTTGGCGTAGGATCTCAGCCACCACCCGGAACGCGGTGGTGGTGGTGGTGGAGACTGATTTGGACTCGCCGTGAAGCTGAAGTCGGGTCTTGTGAGGTCTATCGGGAATGTTGCTGTCTCTGCAACCATTGCAGAAAGTGATGTCAGCAGGATTTTTGTGGGGAGTTGATCTCCGGTCTTGTCTCTGCCATGGCTTGCTTTCATGGAGGCTGTGCTTATTTGTGTTGGGATAATTGTACGAAGAAGACAGTTCAATAGTTCACTAGTTGTAAATGACTGGTTTTCTGGGCACTCGCCGTACCTTCTAGCTGGGCTCCTATTCGGGTTAGGCTAATTTACAAACTATCCAGTTCAAACCTAGAATTAAGGCCCAAATCAACTCATTCGCAAATTGAGCTAGTATCTAGCTAAACTTTTTATTAAGTTTGAGCTCAAATATTATTTGTTTAGATGGCTTGAGTTTTATTTTTTTAATTAAAAAATAATATATAATAGTCATTGAATTATATACAATATACATATATATTATATAGGAATTAGTTTTAATTGTTTTAATAATATTTATATATAATATATCATAAATATAAAATTCATAAATTTACTAACAAAATTATTCACGAGTCTATTCAAAAACTTATTTAGAAGCTCAAATGAGTCTATTCACAAGTATAAATTAAAATTTGATCTCGCTTATTTAGATAGACTAGCCTTACTTTATGCTTAAACTCGGTTTATTTAATACTCAAGTCAAACTCCAATAGTCCACAAGCAACTTAGTTTATTGATTCACAACCGTAGTTGTAAATTGTAATAATCAAGTTCTGTTCTTTTTGTCCATTTATTCCAAATCACTCCTAGCATCTTCTTGATAAGAATAAGATAATAAAAAAATAAAAATAGGTATATTTTATTAAATCAATTATTTAAAAATTTTCTATAAAATTATACTTGTTTATGCTATATTTTGTATTTGGTTTTTTATTTTAAAATTTTCATTAACATTTTTATAAAAATACGTATCAATTGGTTCTGGAACAAAACTAATGAGAGTCAGGTCAGCTCCTAATTCCTGTTATTGTTTTTTGTTTCTTTTTCAATTATAACAGGTATGCATTATACTTTAGGAAAACCTACATCGACCACCCTATAAGCTTTTTGAAAAACATTCACGTTATAAGAATGCTCCAATTCCCCCAACTTTTAGTATAGGTCCCACGATTCTTGCTTACGTGGCATGCGATATGAATATTTTAAAATAACATGCAAAAAATAAATAAATATTGATGAATTTCTATGTCATTTTAAACATAGACGGAAATAAATGAAAAACATTTTTATCAAGATATATATAAATAAATAAATTTTTATTTTGTTCTTTTCCTATTTCTATAACTTTCTTATTTTTCTTCTTTTATTGACCTAGTTATAATTTTAAAATTTTTCATCATTCAATGCACTTGTCTCATTAAGGTTGTGTTGTTGGCATTCATTTTTTTTTTTTAATTAGAATCTAAATTTCATTTTTGTTATTGCTTTATTTGAAGAGGTATGAAATCTCCTTTAAAAAAAAAAATTGTCTTTAGAGGTTGTGACATCTGCAAAATCTCTTTCTTTTCTATCTATTCTCGTTTATTAATTTTTTTATAATTTTTTAGAATTGTTTTGTTTAATTATTTATTATACTATGCACGAGATGACTTTACTTGATTCCCCTTCAAGACATTATGGGTGATGCAACTTAGTGTATGCAACTGGATTTGTTTCGATTTTCTATTTATCTTTTTATGGAGTCTTTGTGTTCAAGTTTTATGTATATATGTTTAATCAACAAAAAAGATTTTCAACTCCAAAGTATTTGATATATTTATCTTTCATACTTATTAACATTTTGTTTTGAAGGGGTCTGAGCTATTTTAATAAAAAAATTTAGTATTACAACCAAGAAAATAAAAAGAAGAAGAAAGTTATAGAAATAGGGAAAGAAAAAAATATTTATATTTTAAAAATTTTTTATTTATTTTCATTTAAGTTTAAGGTGACATAGAAATTTATCAATATTTAATTTTTTTTCCTTATCAACTTAATATAATTATATCACATACCAACTAAGTAAGTACGGTGGAGGCTCATACAAAAAGCAAGGGAGAAATTAAAGTACTATTAAAAGGTGGGGTGTTGATATTTTTCCAAAATTTCACAGGATGATAGATGTAATTTTTCTATACTTTACTATTTTGATCCAATCCATTGAACAAGCTTGTTCTAAAATCATCTTAATGCAATCGATTGGACAAGGCATTATTAGGTCTTGGTTTCTAAGATTTGCAGACATGATGGTCCATCAAGCCAAGTTACGTTAGAATTTGTGCTCTTCTATAGGTTATTATTATTATCTTTGGATATATATATTTCTAACGAATTTCAAACAAAACACAAAAAAAGATGATTTACAAATTGCGATCTATGTCCTTCGACATTTTCCTAAATTTTAGGTGTGTTTTCAAATCCTCTCTTTCCCCTTCACTTAAGTTCCCAACTCCACACACACACACACCACACCCCCCCCCCACCCCCCCCCCACCCCCCCCCCCCCCCCCCTAAAAAGAAAATCCAAGGGTAGCAGCCACCACATTTTGGCCATCCACCCCACTCTAGTGGTGCTACCACAATTTTTACTCTACAGCTATTCAATAAAATGATGTTTTAATTCAAATCTAAAGGTTTGCAATCTGTTTACCATAACAAAAAAGACGTCATGATTTAGATCTAAAGGTTTTTAATTAACTACCCACCAACGAATAAAAAGCATCATGTTATGACCCAAAAGAAGACAAGACGAAAACCCAGTTGGTTGACAGGCTTTCTCACGAATACATAAGAAGTGATACAACTTATTACAGATAATAAAGAGATACAGCAAGATATAGCAACAATAGATTATAGTAAAATGATAAAATACAGCAGATAACGAGCGCAAGATTGATATTCTCAAGTATAAATAAAGAACATTGGATCAAGAAAACATTATCGAAAAAATATCAGTTGTGTAGTCTTTCCCTCCCTCTTCTTCTTCAGGAGCTCTTTACTTAGCTCAAAAGGAAAAAAAAAAACCCTACAAATATACACACATCCACATTAGATATTATAAAAATATTGAGGAAGCAAAATAAAGATCTAATCCTAAAATTTGTGACACATGCAAAGAATAGTTGAGAAGAAAAGACAAGACTTGGAAGAGATTCATCAGAGATTCAATTGTAAGTGTTAGGGCATGTCGCAGCATTTGTGTTAGGTTTTGAGCAGCATTTCATTATAGAGGAAGTTTCCAGATATGCTCCGAGAGATTATTGAAGGAATGAATGTGTAATGAAACCTTAGCTATTCTATTGAATTGTGATAGTGGTTTTGGATTGTAATTGGACCGAATTCTGTATTGCATTAGGCTGAGATTTGCTTTCTATGGATTTTTTTTTTTTTTAAGGCCTAATACATCACCAAGCCATTTTTAATCTAGTTTTTTTTTTTTCATTTATTTTCGTTTTTGTTTATTTATCATCCTATTATGGGATCTTTCCTAAACATAGTACTAAATTTCATTCTGTGATTGCGCTATAATTTTTTGTAGGTCATTGTGACTCGTTTTTATCTAATAAATACATTTGTTTTTTTATTGAATATTTGTATCCCTATTTCTTTTAATGTGTTTTGTTAGTACTATATGTATTTGTATTTCGATATACTTCTATAAATGAAATACATTTATGGAAAAAATGTTTTTGAATGATTGGAATTGCTTTTTAGAAGTCTTACGAAAGGAAGATAATGGCTACAGGAGGATCTATATAACTATTATAAAGATGATTTGTAAAATTTTAATGTCATGTTTGGTATGCTAGTATCCTTTAGAATGAAATGGATTAGAATTGATGGAATGAAATAAAATGAATTGAACAAGGGAATGACAGATCTATTCCTATGTCTGAATACATTCACCAAATGGAATGAATAATTATGTAATATGATTTTTCAAATAAATAAATGTATACGATAAATGTAGATATAAATATGTAGAATAAAAATGTAATTAAAGCAATGATCATTAATAGAAATAGAATGGCATTGCAATTCAAAAGCATAATCAAATTCCTCATAGTCATCTATAATTGTCTAACTATAATAGAATAATGATAGGTGTGATACCTTAACTTTCATTATTAGTAAAGCATCTAATTTAACAAACCATAACCTAAATTTTTCGTTATAATTAGAATCAAATGAAATAACCAATAAGAAGAAAAGTACCGAAAGTATAATAACCCTAAAAATTAAAATAGATCATTTAAACTAAGGGCTTGATCAATCTAAAACAAGGATTAAGATATAAATTACTCCAGAAATCAAATTCAATGAAGTTCAATTTGATTAAAATTAAAGAATTACTTCAAGAAAATATAAATAAATTCATAGGAAATTAAAAATGAATAGTTGAAATAAGTAATAAAAGGTTTGAAAAAAAAAAGTGAATAATCAATAGTAAATAGTGAATAGTAAGAGTAATTAGTAAATGGAAAGCAAATAGTAATAATAAAAGGTAAATGGTAAATAGTAAAGTAGTAAATGGTTAAGGAGGTATGAAAAATAACAGTAAATATGAAAAGTGAATATAAAAGATAGAAATAGCATATAATATAATAATTTATGCATTTTTTTTTAAATAAAATTACTTTAACCTAAGAAATTATTAAAATACCTTTTAAGTTTGCAAAAATTACAAAATTAAAAAAAAAAAGCAAAATAAGTAGTGGACAAACTAAAAAATATTCTAGAAAATTCAAGAAATAAGTTGGAAATTTCTTATGATTTTTCAAAATAAAGAACTATTAATAAAAAAATCACCATGCATGCAAAATAGGTGTCATAAATTTATAAAATTATTAGGCAAATGTTAAAAATTACTATAGCATCAAGGTTGGACATGTAAAAAGCTAGGAATACATTATAAAATTTTCGTGAATTTAGGAGGACACCTGGTATTTTTAAAAATTGAAGAAGTTCCTAATTTTAACTTATAAATACCTGACCCAACTTCATAAATTCACCACACTCATATCCGATCACCTAAATTCACTTAATTCAAAATTTAGAGGTCTGAGGGTCCTAGGAAGCTATCCAACAAACTTGAAAGTGGTGGTGTAGCCATACAATGGTAGCGTTGGTGGTGGTTGCTCAAATTCCGACTAAGCTAATTTGTAACATCAAACCTTGTTGTTTCCACTTCAAAATTTTACAATAAGTATATCAAAATATTAGTTATGACATATAATTTTTCTAGAATTTTTCATAAAATTTTAATATTTTAAAAAATTTACACAAATATAGGCATTATAATGCTAAAATACCAAAATATGAATAATTAATATAAAGTACTTAAACGTTTCTTAAAAATCATCAGATCACTATAATATTACTATATGATATTCATACTATCATTATCATAAGTTATAAATTTTTAAATAATTTTCTTATTATTTTAGTTAATTACAACCTATATTTACTAATTACTATTGTAAATGCCATATAAGTGTAATATATTTCAATAATTCCTTAACCAAATTTGGATATCTATAACCACATAAATATATTATACTTATATAAGAAACAACATAAGCTACCAATTCGTTATCACACAAAGCTTGACCAAATTAATAAAGTTTTCTAAGTATAACTACAAAATTAAGTAATACTATAACATAGCTAAGTTTAGCTCATGAACACCCCTTCGCCAATTTACTTATTTTATAGGTTCCTCTCATAAAAATTTCATAGTTTTTGTTGGTCATTTACTACTTTAATGTAAGATTCTGCCAATATTAGGTAATATTAATTAATATATACTTGATATATTAAAATATAGTAAAGTGGCTTGATTATGCATAAAACTTTATAAACACTATTATAAAGCTTAGATACTAACTTAGTCAAATTACAACATATACTACTATTATTCTATAATTATGCTATTAAATATAGGCTAATTACTTTATATCAAGCTATATATATAACTTAAATCTATATTTATAACTAAAATTATCCTAGTTAATTTACTATCTTTAAAGTGTATTATCAAAGAACATATAGTAAATACTTAAGAAATAATCAACCCCTAAGATTGGCCTAAACTAATTTTTATAAGTATCTCCTTTAGAATTTATCGATCTAGTCAAGTCTATGGTAAATGGTAAGATCAATTATATCGCCAAAATCAAACGTCTATGAGTCTTTCTTAGACTTTGTCACTCATCAAGTGTTTCCAAGAAGGGATCAATTTGAACCATTATTTCAATAACTAGTTCATTTATATGGTAATTGTAAAAAGGGATATTATTTGCATTATAGTTGTTTATGCTTGTAATTTAGTTATAAAATGTGTGTGGTTGGTTAATCTTGTTTGATATTGGATGCTTACTTGCCCTATTGTATTGGTGTGAACTGTCTGTTTGATTACCTAAGTAAAAATATGTTATTCAAAATATACTAAAAATAATAAACGATCATGCATAACATGTTACATCTTGCATCATTGCTTCCACTAGATATTGACCATCAAGTAAGAAACCAACGGGATGTTTCTTCTTTTAACTTATATTGAACTAAGTGACAGGAAGAGGGGGTTGCAATATATATTAAGAGTTATAAGTAGATAGTCTGAGATGGTTTTTAGGTGGATAGTTATCCATTGCACATTCCTGGATTTGATAGAAGACTTGTAACTCAAATTAAAGTGGGGTTAATTTCTCTAATCTTGCGATGTACCAATCAACATCATGTAGATGGTATCCCGATTGACTGCACAATTCACTCTAATAATAATAATGGTTGTGATTTGTCTCATAATGTTTATAATTACCCTTTTTATATCCACTTACTAAGCCATGGTATATGTTCATACCTCTATAGACTTTTTGAAGAGATCCAAGACTCCTTAAGAAGTATCAGAATTGTTTTCAATAGAATAGAAGATAAGAAGTTCCAGGCTTATGTAAGGAAAGTTGAAATCGGATTAAATTCTTCAGATTATTAGTATTTCTATTTATTGGCCACCACTTGAGAACTATCAATAGATTGATTCAATGAGATAAACCTTGTATATTCTACTTACTAATGATAGCTAATGCCACTAACTATCATTTTCATTTAGAATGTACAGCGAGATTATCTTGATTAAGCCAATAGGATGTGACAATAGGTGTGCATTATACTTTATTATTTTAAGTACTATTGACTATAACAAGATTACTAGAAAACATTTTTTGAAATGACTTTGATATATAAAACCGCATTGTGTACTTGAGAAGAGAGACAAACAAAACGATGTCTCTTGTTCAACACTAGATTTAGTAATCTTAAAAGGAGTAAATATGAATGAAAATAGATTGAAAGAAAAAGAAATAAAAGGAAATAAAAAAATATATAATTTCTACTCTTAATTTGGATTCACAAGATAACAATGAAAGGAACCAAAATGAAATTGGTATGAAAAAATGAAATAGAAACAATAACAATATTTATCATACAAAAATATCCTTAATTAACCTTATTAAGATTACTTTTAGGATTTTAATCCTCTGGAATTGCTCTGGAATTGCTTCCTCTAGTTTCTAAAAACTACAATAGTTGATATTGTTTACATTATTTGGAATTTTAAAAGTTGATAATTTAGAGCTGAGCAAGTAACCCTATTATACTAGGCACCCACCCATACTCTGCTTGACTAAGTAGAGTCTAAGTGGTTATTAAAAGTTATAGGGTAGGATATGAGAATAATTATATTGGTATTGGATCTGCTCTCGTTAAGTAAGCTATAAAATTTTCATACCATGTACTTACCCTAGACCTTATACTCTATTATATAAAAAGTACAGGTTCCAGGGCATCTCAACCTACTTTAAAATTATGTACTATTAAATTTATTAAATAATATTTGTTACTACCAAAAGGTGCCCTAAATGTATCATCACGCTTTGCGTCTGTCTATAGCCCATTTTCCACATACAGATAAACTATGGCTTTAGATAGACACTAGGGTGTGATAAGATTAGGCCACTAAAAGAGGTGCAACATGTTTATCCAGGATCAAGTTTGTATAAAGTCAAATAAAGTAGATATATGCACACAATAGCATCATGAGATAACATTAATTAATCATAGTCTTAACACATATTAGAATATGAGCTAATACAACTTAAAGTCTTACACATAAACGAAAGACACATAAAAACTAAACAGATAGCTTTAACCTTCATTCTCAACTTTGCCTCACTTGCCCATTCTACCTAAAAGATACTAGCATATACTGGTATGAAGACTATCGATGGGATGAACCATGGGTTGCTCCTGAACCTGTGAAATCTATAAGAGTATGAGCAAACCACAACTTAGTGAAGTAACTAGACAATAAACACACATCAATAGGATAAACAAGTTTTATTAACATATGCATGCAATACACCACTCAAACATATTGTTCAACACATGCAAGTCTAGATAATTAGAATCCAAATAGGTTCAAGATCTACGCCCTCTCCAAGGGTTAGGGAACCAGTACTGACACTAACGCTCAGGAGAATCAAAGTATATTGGGTAATACTTCTAAAAACTTTTGAAAACATTTATCAACCTAGCATACTAAGAAACTACCTAAGTATTGCACACTTCACTCGGACCCTCGATGGCAGCGTTCCTAAAACTAAGTAGTTCTTGTGGAATCCATGAGTCGCATGATAGAACAGGCAGAATGGGGATTCACCATCAAAACCCCTAAAACTCATCATGGCTTGGAATGGTAATATGTGACGATAGTGACAAAAAATTATGCAATGCTAATGCAAATGAGTTGTTCTATGCATGATTCTTTGATTAATGTGTTGATAATATTAAGTCGATTTCTTAGCGGTCAAGCAGTTGCAGACATTCATCAAACACTATCAACTCAATATCACATCACCATATAAAGTTATCACTATAATTAGAGTATTTTATTTAATAAACAATCATAACAACAGATATGACATGATTCTTCACACAAACCTATTCATTATCTTCATTTAGGTGCAACTAAACTACACAATATTAGTGTGAATAGAGTTAAGTTACTCATCGGTTCATGACGACAGTCAAGCATCATAATAGTCAGAAGAGACATCAAATAGGTAGTCGAGCTTGCCTATATATATATATATATAAGAAGAATCATATGTATTAATACTTAGATGACAAGTAAATACTAGTTAAATCTAGAGTGTTATAAAATTGTTATTTTTTCTCATCCTTGGTTTTTCTTGTTAGGCTTAACTTAGTTGGGCTTTACTTAAGGATTTCTCTCATATGGATTTTTAGTTAAATCCCTTGTGTGAACACAAGATCCTATTTAGGCCTTAAAAACTATGTTCTCTACTATATTAACCTTTACGAGCTAATGAGCCTTCACACTTGTCACCTATTATCGCAAAGCTTTAAATTGAGCCTTTGGGCCAATTCCTATTTCCTTAAGTTCCAATACTATATTTATTTTCTATTTACCCATAGTTTGCCTTATGGGCCTTGAAATTCTTAAAACATAGAATGGCTTCTTTATATGGTTTTATTTTCCTTCTTAGGCCCAAGTTATTCATTTTAAAGTTGTGTGTTTAGCTTCCTTTTCTTGATTCTAGAGTAGAGATTTATGGGCTTATGTGATTAAAAAGCATAATGAGTCATTACTTCCATAGTATGTTTATGTGAACTATCCTTTGGCCAAAATTATCCTTGTCACTTTTCGTTTCTTATATGTGATCTCAATATATAAATATACGTTTGGTTAACGGGATTTGCTTACTATAATTTTGTTTTTGGACATTTCTTGCATGTGCTTCCTTAACCTTTATGGGCCATGAATTTTTCCCAATCATAATTTTACACCAATAGCCAATCAAAACATGTTAGGGCCGAAAATCATGAATAAGAGCCCATGTTCAACTTCATATCCTTTTGTTGATTCCTTACTTTACTCACTTGCCAATTAATTAGGTTAAGCATCGAGAAGGCCTATTTTACATATAGCCCAATTCTTAACTCCATGTTTATACATCATAGCCCACTAATATTCCTTTGATATCTTTTCCACAATCTTTTAATAATCTTTTAATATATCTAAAGACAAGATATCATTTATTTAACAAAGAATGAAATAAAACAAGATGGAAATTCATATCAAAATTTATCATATAGAACCGTAGCCTTAAAATTGCTCCTAAAGGTGTATTTTTGTTGTTTTAAGCCCCCTAACTACTTATACAACATATTTAGGTATAAATAAATTAGAAAAGCATCATTTTTGTTAAGTATAAGTCACAATCAAAGATGAAATAAAAAGAGTAAATTCATATTTCTAGGGAGTCCAAACAAAACTATGAATCATATAGTTGTATATGTATAGATTTTTTATATCCTAGGCTCCCTAGGATTCATACAACACGTCTAGGTGTAAAGGACTTAGTAAAACATTATCGTTACCAAGTGCAAGTTATAAACAAAGTGAAAGCAAGAAAGAGAAATTCGGTTCTCTTGAGATCCCATAAAAACATGAGTCATAAACTTAATAGTTGTGGATCCTTGATATTCTAAACTTCCTAGAGGTTTATATATCATGTCTAGGTTTAAAGGAGCAAGAAAGACATCATCATGACTAAGCATAAGAGATAGATAAGGAGGAACTAAAGAAAAGAAATTCAGATCTTTAGAGATCCTATAAAAACATGAATCATAAAACAAAGTACTAGTAGATTTCTATTGTTCTAAGTTTCCTAGGTGCTTATACTAGGCAATGAGATGTTTTTTAGTAAGAAAAACATCATTTTTAATTACACATTAAAGGGATCTAACCCTAATATAGTTCGTGCTACTAAATATAGTGTTTTGCACAATGAAAGACTCCACTTTGGTGGTCTCAAAGGGAAAAACGAATTTTTAAAAAAATTTCTCATGCCCACATTTCTATTACTTTACTACTTATAAAGACATTAGGAGTAGGATTTTGATATTATATCTTTAGTTTTTGAGGAGTGAGAAAATACCACCGACACCCCCTCTCCCTTCTAAAAGCAAAGATCCACCCCTATAAGAAGGGAAAAGGAAAAAAATTTAGTGTTATTAATATTATCAACTTAAAAGTTGAGAGTTTATAAGGGTTACTCTAGCTTACCTTTGTGATGAGCACTTTGTTGACCTTTTGTTCCAAAAATCCTTTCTTTTATGGCATAAAGTTGGTGTCTTTATGCTAGGTAAAGGTGAGTTTTATTGTCTTACTAAGAATAGAAAGAAAAGGTGTTGAGAAAGAGAGAAAGAGACACGAGAAGGGGAGGTAGAGAGAGATAGAGAGAGAGAACGTGGGGGAGAAAGAAAGAGAGATGGAGGATGTGAGAGAGAGTGCTTCCCTTTCCTTGTTTTTTAAAAAAGTAATGATGTTTAAGTGTCTATGTTTTCAAAATGTTATGAAAGATTTGCAAGAAATCCTTGCATTCAAGGATGGTGTACAAGAGTTATATTAGGCACGATGAGGGTAGCTAGTGAAGGATGTTGGTGTCATAGATGTCATTGACTTTGTTGTACCTCTATTTATATATTGTTGGATTTGGGAAAAGAATGGATTTGGTAGATCTGTCTATTGGTCTCCACAGTTTTGGTAAGGGAAAGATGGGAATTTCATTCTCTTTATGAAATATTTGAATTTCTATTATGTACATTGGAAGAACTACTTAATTATCTAACGAATATTTATGTATCGGAGGATAATTCTATTTATGAATTAGAGACAAATATTTATACTACAGGATGAGGTTAATTTACTATAGATAATTCCCGGTGCTAATATCTAAGGTTTCATGATTATGCAATTGGCTAATACTAGGGTTTGAGCCACACAACTAAAGTTTACATTTTAAAAATTGGATTTTTAATCTCAAAAACTTATAATAATATCATTGAGCTTGAGTTTAGGGTTTTGGTGTCTATTTCGCAAAATTGATGCTGTCTTTACTCCGGTATTAGGTCATGTTAGATGATTTCTAGGTTTTCGGTACTTTTCCAGATTACTATCTGATGTTTGTAAGGTCTTATACTTATAAAGGAACACTATGGTACAACCTAGCATAATATTATAAAGATCTATTCATAACGGAAAATTTTGGACGTTTACAATATTAATAAATAAGAAATAAATAATAATACTTCATTTTCAATTTTGCGATCGCTTTTGTTTAAGATCATGATTTATAGGTTACCATTAGGGATTTTTTATTTAGAAAAAAATGTTATATTTTATTATGGAAGAATTTTTTTATTGGTAATTACTTGAATTCTATGTAATAAGAAGTGTTATTTATCTTCTAAAGCCAATCAATATAGAAGCACTTCCAAAGTTTTTTATTTAAAAATTGTTAAATGTTTACCAATTTATTTTATATCATGTAATTAGGTTCTATATGTATTTGTTATAGATTCTAACTTTAACACACACAAATTCTACGTATTGTAGAACTTATGATATTAATAAATTATTTTTTTATAGGTTATCTATTACATGCTATATAAAAATAATTAAAAAAGGGATAATTTTTGCATGTTTTACATGGGACCATGTACCTTGCGAGTTTTAAAAGATATAAGGTACAACGTAGGTACAAGATGTTATAGGATAGATTCCGAGTTCAAAACTTTGTATTTTGTATTTTATAAGGTAAGGTATAAGTAAAGCTTCATACCCTAAACTTGGTCACTCCAGTTGATATTATGATTTTAAGATTAATTTTAGCAAAGACAGTAACATGTACCAATCGATTTCCTTATCTTTATCATTTCTAGCTAATTCCGCTTATTTTAATCATTCTTCTCTCATAAAACAAGGAAAATGAACTGAATTTAAAAGCATAATGTCATAATTCATTCTTTCATCACTTTTCCTTACAAATGCTATTAAACGAATAAAATCAATTAAAAACCTTAAATTTTTTATTGGAGCTAAATCTTTATATTTTATTTTCTTTTTATACGAGGAACTATGGTTTTGTTTTTAATGTTTTCTTATTTGTTTGAAGATACTTATAAAGGAAAAAAGATTGTAGGTATCAATACATGGTTATCCATGTGAAATGGTGAACAAATACTCATCAATAGACAAATGGTAACAATATTGTATAGTTTATGATAAATTACACCAGAAGGTATCAATATTTTAGATAATTTCATTTAATGTATTAATATTTCAAGTGGTTAGAAAAAGAATCAACATTTTGCAAAGTGATCAAATAAGATATCAATTTTTTCTGTCCATCACAACGAGGGAGAAGGTAGTTCATCTCACTTGAGAGACCATAGTAACATTGCTGGGCTACGAGGCTATTTGCAAATAAGATATCAATGTTTCATAAAGTTCATTTAAGCATCACCATTTTAACTAGTTTTTAATCAAGTTTCCTTAATTTTTCTCATCAATTAATTATTGATACATCGTTTGACTAATTTTATTAAACATTGATATTTTCTTAACCACTTAAAAACATTTATATTTTAATGAATTTATCCCAAACATTGTTTCTCTTTTTAACTACTCTAAACATTAATATATTAAATAAACTTGCTTTCAAGCGTTGTTGCATTCAATGTAATTTACTCATATAGTTCATGTAAAATCATTCATATATCATAATTTTATTGATATTTATAGACATAATGCTTATATAACCCCTTCAACTTGTTAAAAAAAGTTACTTAACCACATCGTCTTAAAAAAGAACCACTTAAACATTGGATGTTGCTTCAATCATGGCACGCGTCTCCTTTTTTGCCAATAGCTGAGATAAAAGCAGGGGGCATGAAATAAGTGGAATAAATGGGAAAAAAAAAAAGACCAACTAGAATTTTCCAACTTATGAGGACAATTTCTCCCATTATATTCACTTTCCAAGTAAGAGAAGTGAAAAATCCCATCTCCCCACACAACACGCCCTACCCACCCGCACACACCCCTCCCCCCCGGCGCGAAATTTTTTTACTCCTCTCTCATCCCTCTAAATAGAAAAAAAAATCTCAAAATCTAAGGCATAGTGGACTGACATTACTACTATGGATTTTGCATATTTTTTAGGGAAATGGGAAGGCAAGATCAAGAAGAGAAAAAAAATGAATCTAAGATGGTATCATAGAGGATTTTTATTTTGGGCAAACGTGGGAAGTATACGGATGGGCAAGTAAAGGAATAACTTCAAGTAGTTGTGGATTTACTATCATTTTTTGAGTTATGCGATTATATTAGAGATGAACTTAGTGTTAGTAATTGTGCCCTAGGTCAATTATTGGATATTATCATTCTTACCTTTTATTAATAAAGAGGCATTTATTATTATATTGTTTACATGTTTACTTTATAATAATGTCCTTGAATAATCATGTAATTGTTCTAAATGTCTCTAGATGCTCATTATTATGGGAAAAACAATGAATTAAATCTAGTATAAGTTTTGATTTATAATCATAAGATGCTTATTTGTATAGAGATACATATCGAACTCATAGGAATATGTTAGAGAACTAAGTACCGGATTGACGTGCTATGAGATCATGATGTAGTAGAGGAAATATCACATGAGTTTTTAGGGAAATGACCTAGGATGAGAAGGAAAATGAGGAACGAACAATGAAAGTCTATAGCAGCCACTTACACTGCTGGACTTGAAATTAAAGTCGTCGGCCTTTAACTTTAATACCGTTAGCCTTGAGGCGGCTTTCAACATTCATAAATTCAAAAATTTAAAGGCCGCTAGCTTTCATTGTATGTCACTAGCTTTGAATTATAGGCCATTGGCCTTTCTTGTTCGGATTTGGCTGGTTTTTTAGTTTTAAGTTTTTCCTTGTTTCCCATATAATGTAATAACTAGGGCAAAACATATCGTTTTTTTATGTTATTTTGAATAGAATTTGATAGAGCTCGTTTTGCTTTCTCTTTCCAAAATTCATATCTATTACGATAATGTTGGATTATGATGCCAATAACTTAGATATTCTTTGAATCGATAGGTGTTGATGATCTCAAACTGGCAATCGTGTACAATTCAATAGTTTGTGATAAATCTATACGCGTGTATGCTGCGTTAGTTGATATTAGAGTCGCGTTTGCTCTTAGAGAAGATGTCTCCCAACCGATAAGGTGATCAGCTCATGCTGTAGTGGATGAAACTTACAATCATGATGACCTAGATTGATGGATCAGACCAATCATCGATGAATGGATAGGTGCAATGAAACACAATTTAGTAGGATGTTGGATCAACTCACTGAACGGATGGGTGCGATGATGGGAGACCAGCGTAATGCTAATCCCAAGCATGAAAGAAACCTTAATCTGATACTAGAAGTAGATGAGGTAGAGGATGATCTGCCTTCAATAAATGAAGGAGAGTTTTGTATACAGGATTGCCATGCAGACGTGGTAAGGTTCATGTTGTGGAAGAGGATCGAAGACAATGAGACATGGGTATGAGAACTGAAATCCTTAAATTCTATGGAAGTTTGCAACAGAAGGAATTTTTAGATTAGTTAGCCATGGTGGAGGAGATTCTTGATTTTAAGAATGTCCTTAAAGACAAATGAGTGCAATTGGTGGCAACTTGGCTTCGTGATAAAGCCACAACATGCTGGCAATGGACGAAATTGAATTGACTCAAATTGGGTAAATAAAAAATTGTTTCATGGGAAAAGATGAAGCACATGAGATTAGAATTCCTACCCTATATTTCCAGCTAATCGTGTACCAAAGGCCGTAAAACTTGAAGCAATGTAACAGGTCAGTGGCTAAAGATACATCTGAATTGTATCAATTGGTTGCTAGGAATGAGATTTATGAGACTGAAGACTAAATAGTGGCAAGATATATTGGTGGTCTAAGATTACAGATTTAGGATATGGTAAAATTTTTTGATTCAGTTAGTGTCTTTGTCGTGCACCAATGGGCGTTAATACTTGAAAAGCAGCAGAGACGACCTAATAGTGGGTTATCTAGTGATAGTGAGGTTAATCATGCAGGTATTGGGAATGCAGGTAATGGAGTTGCTGGTAGCGGTAATGCTGGACGATTCAATAAACCTAATGCTAGTGGATTAAGTAATAGTGGGATAAAGTGTTTCAAATGTGGTGAAGGTGGTCATTGATAGTCGTATTGTAAGAAGGAAAGGAAGAAAGCACTTTTTATTAAAAATGAGGATGAGGGACATGATGAGAATGTCTATGAAGCAAGAGGTAATGATGATCCAATTTATGATGAGGAACATATTGAAGAAGAAATTGTGACTGGAGATGGCAATGCGAATTTGCAGCATGACTCATAAAGCAATTGGGGAGGACTATGATGTGTTTGAGGCTGAAGGAGATGGGGAAACCTCTTTTTGATATAGAATATGAGGAGGAAGAGTTTTTGGAATGGGATGGAAGAGAGACTTTGGTGGTAAGGAGGCCATGTATGACTCCCAAAGTGGCTGAAGAAGACTGATTGAGAACAAATATTTTCCAATCCACTTGTACCATTCTAGGTAAAGTGTGTCGTTTTATTATCAATTTAGGCAAATATGAGAATATCATCTCCATAGAGCCATAGAGGCTATGCAGAAATTGGGAGTTCAGACAGAATAACATCCCAAGCCTTACAAGTTAGCATGGTTAAAGAAAGCTGATGAGGTGAGTATCTCTAAATGTGCCCTAATTACTTTCTCTATTGGCTCTAAATATAGGGATTCTGTGTGGTGTGATTTGCTGATGATGGATGCTTGCCACTTGCGATTAGGAAGGTCATGGCAGTGTCATAGGAGTGTGACACATGATGGTAGAGCTAACGCTTATAAATTTGTACATAAGGGAGTAAAAATTGTGTTAATTCCTAATAAAGAGACTATTGAGTCCAAAGTTGAGAAGCAAAGTGATAGTAGCAGCATGCTGTCTTTTGCCATATTTGAAGACGAGCTATAAGATGCAAAGTTGTTTCTAACATGATGGAAAAGGAAGTAGCCAAAGGAAATATTGATAGGAAATGGAGTGATGAGGAATTTGTTATGGGAGATTTTGTATGGGCTATTCTGACTAAGGACAGGTTTCCTATAGGGGAATGCATTAAACTATCATAGAAGAAGATTGGGGTAATTGAGGTCATTGAGGAGATCAACTCCAATGCTTATAGATTGAAGTTATCTACCCATATTAGAACTACGAACGTGTTTAATGTTAAACACCTTATTCCTTACAGTGGTGATGATTTTGATGAAGACAATTCGATGGTGAATTTCATTCACCTTGGGGAGGACGATGCAATAGAGAAAACAACACATAATTATTTAAGGTAATGGCTTAGGATGAGAAGGAAAAGGAGGAATAAACGATGAAAGTCTACACCGGCCACTTACACTATCAGCCTTTAACTTCAATACTGCTGGCCTTAAGGTGGCTTTCAACATTCACAGATTCAAAGATTTATAAGCCACCATCTAAGGTTGCCAACTTTCATTGTACATTGCTAGCTTTGAATTATAGGCCTCTGGCTGTTCGGATTTTGCATTTTTTTTTCAGTTTTGAGTTTTTCCTCGTTTCCTTTATAATGTAAACCCTAGGGTAAAACATATCAATTTTTTGGATTTTATTTTGAATAGAATTTCATAGAGCTCACTTTTGCTCTCTCTTTCCAAAATTTATATCTATTGTGATAGTGTTGGATTTTGATGCCAACAACCTAGGTATTCTCTGAATCGATAGGTGTTAAAGATCTCAAACTGACAATCATACGAGATTCAACGGTTTGTGGTAAGTCCATTTGCGTGTATGTTGTGTTGGATCACTACACAGATTAGTATCATAAGTGATTCTCACAACAACAATGTCATCATATCCTTAGACCTGAAATAATCATAGATTCCAACATGAGGAACATTATGATTCAACCCAATCAAACATTATCTATAACCAGATAACCATAAAGGTTGTAATTGAGCATAATGTGAATCACGTAGAGAAAGATGAGTGATTGGGATTTATCCCGTTCATTTGAGAGAGATATTTAGGGCCCTTGATACGTGACACTGAGAAATGATGGTCGTCCTCAAATGAATTGATAGTATGATCAATGTCATTTATCTTATCAGTCCATTTGGAGATCAAGAAATGATGAGTTAAATAATATAAGGGTAACACTATACATACCTTATGTTCAATCTAAATATCATTTGACAAGAGGATTATGACATAAGTTATGGATCAGGTAAAGTCGGATCACCGATCTTCAGTTAATTTAGTGAAATGTAATGTCTTGTTAGAGATTACTTATATTTTATGGGCAAAAAGGGTTTTTGGGTTTATTGCCAATGTTAAGTGAACCTACAAAGTCACACACAAAGAATGAACCAAAAGGATCATGAGTTTAATTTAAATAAGCTTGGTGGGAATTATAAAATTATTTATTAATCTTAATTTATTAAGAATAATAAATAATAATTTATAGGTTTAATTAAAAAAAGGGAAACCTTAATTGGATTAAGGGTCATAATGTCTTTATTGGTGAGAATATTGACATTAGAATAAATAGAACATAGCAGCCCTCATGTAAGGTTAATGACGCATGTCATCACATTAGACACGTAGAGAAATTCTATACACTCTAAAAGAAAAAAACAAAGAGCTCTTGTGTGAGATTCCTAAGGGTAAATTTGGAATTGTTTCAGGGTGTTGGCATACGACAATCCTTGTGATATGTTCATTTGTGAATACCGTAGAGGAGGTTCGCGAGATCATAATGCTTATAGATCCGCATCGTCAACACGATTAAAATTTGCAAAAGGTATAACCCTAATCCTCATCTCCTTCAATTTGATTAACCGCATGGATTCCATCGATTTTGGGGGTTGTATTTGAAAAGAAAAAATTCCACTGCTAAGCCTAGTTTTTGGATCCCTAATACCTAACTTGGTACTTGATAGTGGAGCTAATTTATTATAGTAAAAGTAATGAGTTTGTAGATGTTACTATGCATTATTGTTGTGTGTGTTAAGTTGAAGGATCATGGGTGGTTAGATTTATATACTTGTCATGTGGTCTAAGAGGAAGAACGAAGTGTTGGAAATAAGAGCAATATGGTCCCAAGTTATGGTGGAAATGATAGTGTTAAGAGTGTTGGTGATATTTCAAGTGATTTTTTTGAAGCAATTTATTAATAGTCAGAAGGGTAGCGGTTATTGGAGGGAGTTAAATTTATTTAAAGGGGAAAATGGTGAATTTACAGGGGGTGGCGGTCAAAATGTAGAAGGTTAAATTGGTAGTTTGGAATGTTGTCGGGAATCTAGGCTAAAAGTGGGAAGGATGGATGAGAGTATAAATTGTAAAGGTAATGGCTTACAGAATGAGGATGTTGTTGCGTTAAAGGAGAGCTTTTAGAGGGGCTATTTGTAAGGACCCGGATTCACTACTTAATTAAAACATACAAATCCAGCTCTCTAGCCACATATAACCTTCAAAAGTTATATGTAAAGTTGTCTATAAAGAGAAAGTTTGTAGAATTTCTTGCCAAAATCTGTTATAAGAACCATTTAATATCATCTCATAAAAGAAATTCATACATCATATTACAAACTTTCTTACCACTTGCATAAACAAGACAATAGGAATACTACTTAAATTTATACAAACATAAGAGCTTCTAAACTTAAACTCTAATTCATACTTAAAATGAAATACATATAAGTTATATAAAAATACCTAACAACTGCTACATTATTCCAAACATATTCATTCCATTCTATTACAAAAGCTTTTCCTTCATAGAGGTCGAGGTTACTAATCATCCAAATAATCCAAAAAGTTTTCAAAATCAGTTCCATATCCCATTTGAGTAAAAAACTCATCATTGTCGGCATTTGAAATAAAAGATTATGAGCCAAAGGCCTAGTACACAAGTAACAAAAGCAAATATGTAGTAATAAGCATTCTTGGACTAAATGCAATGCATCAACTATTCATATATTGTTTATTAATTAAGTTCATAAGTCAACAAAGAGTATTCAAACTCGGATACAAGCCATAGGGTATCTGGAGGTCCTGAGTAATGACACAACACTCAGGAGGTTGATATAGATAGCCTGAATACCTATATCACCTAGATGATATAACCAATAAAGAGAAAAATAATTTCATATAGGGTTAATAGGCGTTACTCAACTTCATTTAACTTAATCCATAATATCACTTTGTTTAACTGTTATCATAAACATGAACTAAATCATATTATTTCTTTTTAAGAGTAAGCAAATGTTACACCGATACTATTCTCCCTATCAATTATCCACCGACCTACTTATAAAAGTCATGGCATCATGACAAAGATGACCTAAGTACCTAAACTACCGTGTTCGCTCGAATAAGGTTGCCACTCCTTGAACTAGATTCAACGACATAAAGCACAATCAATACAAACAATTTTTAAACCATCTTTAATTAAAATCAAGTTAGGATATGCCTATCTTAAGCAAACAACAACAAAGTTACTGTGTACCTGACTTGTCACATTTAGGATCAGAAGATGCAATCAATTGAGGATTGGAAGTAGCAAGAAATTCATTTCATATCAAAATCACTAATTCTCATTTGAATATTCATCACAAATAATTACTAGGTACTAAACATTCATTATATTCAAATGAACTCATATAATAACATAACTTAGTTTTTATACCCACAATAGATTCATATAAGCTTTTTAAATAATCACAAACTAGAAAACAAATAAGAAAAAATATATAAAGTAATAAAATTATTTTCATACAAAAATTATTATTATTATTATTAAAAAGATACGGTACTATTTATGCCCATACAGGGCCGTTTCAAGGACTGTATGGATCATATTGGGTCGATTGGAGGATTGTATAAATTTTAGAACAAAATCAATAAACCAAACACCCCTCCAAATGGGCCTGTATGCAAGGTTGTTTTAACCAAGAAAATTTACTCAAAATGGTTAGAGAGCGCAACACCCCTTCAAATAGGCCAGTATGTAAGGCTGTTTAAAAAGAAAATTTACTCAAAGTGGTTAGAGAGTGCAACACCCCTTCAAATGGGCATGTATGCTAGGCTGTTTGGACCCAAGAAAAGCCCACGAAACTTACCCAAGAGCGCAACACCCCTTCCTATAGGCTATTTTGGGGGCCGTTTGCCCCATAAACTCCCCAAACACCTCTCCAAATGAGCCGTTTGACAAGGTGTTTGGAATTTTTCAAACTTCTCTTATTTTAAACTAAAGTTTTACACACTTTTCGCTTCTCCAACCTTACTTTAAGCTCTATACAAACATCATACAACATATTATAAGCACTTGAAAAACTCAAAACAAGTATAAACTTTACTTCTCAACATCAAACAACTTCTCTACATCACTCAACATGAATTAAACTCTTCATCACTAAATTCATCAACTCAAGCATACTCAAAACAACTCCTACATATAACACAATTCATCAAACCCCAACATTTCAACTCAAAACAACTTTAAATCTCATAGCAACTTATTTACTACAACTCCAAGCATCTGAAAGCTTTCTTAACAACTCAATATAACAAGATTACTTGTGATCTACCATGAACTAATTTTTGACAAAAATTCTTAGAATAAAGAGGTAATAATCATTACAAAAAGACATGTAAGCTTACCTTAACTTGTAGATGATGAGTGGAAGTGAATTCTTGATGAATTGAGCATAGAAATTTGATCAAATATGTTGGGAAAATAGACTTGAAATTTCCCATGAATTTTGGGTTATTTTGGGTTTGTTTTTTGTCTATCTTAGATGTCGTTTTTTGTCTAAATAAAAGTTGATATTTATCCCTTATCTATTGACTTTAATAGCAAATTTTAAAGATTAAAAAAAGAGAGGGCTTTGGGCTTTGTTTTGGCTTGGTTTTGGGCTTTGTTTTAAACCAAAATTCTGCTATGTTTAGTATTTGGATTTGGGTTGGGTTTGTTTTGGAAACTTAAGTTTAACATGAGTTGAAAAAACAATATACATTAATATCAACCATACTATCACGCTATATTTATTTTTAACACATATAACTTACCAACTGTATTTATATATAATAAAAGTAATTTTAACAATATCAATCACACAAATCACATTCACACATAAATCATAGAATACACTACTAGCACATAAATCATATAATTCACTACTAATACTAAATCACACTAACTCATTAAATTATATTCAACTAAACACTTAAAAAAAATTCATGATTTGATTAAATCAATCTATATATATTAAATTTAATCATGCTTAAAAGTTAAGCTATTTCACTGTTAGACGTGGAAGGCTTTGAAGAGGAACTAGTAGCAATTGCTACTCAAGTAGAATGGGAGTTTGCCTCACAAAGTCAACATAATAGCTATGGTGTCTATATTGAAGTGGATAAAGAAGAACTAGCTGTCAATCTAGCTACTTAATCATAAACTTCAGCACCAAATTTAGCTCAAGTAGGGCTAGATGCAGCTTAAGCAAAAGTAGAGGTAAAAACAAGGAAGGAGAAAGCAACAACGAGTCCAAAAATAGTAGTGAGGATGATAAGTCAATTGATGGAGATTTTCAGTTAAATGAGGAGGTTGCAGGTGCCAATCTTGGCTTATTTAATGGAATTGAAGAGTTACTTGAAGTAAAGGTGAATATTAGAAGATATAAGAGACGAAAGCAACTAACTCAAATAGAGGAGGTTCAATTTCACGAAGTAGGACCAACTGTTAGTTTTGATGATAATGTAGCTCCTGATTCAAGTGAAAAAAGAAGATTCAATGGTAAAGTAACTGGTGATGAACCAATTTAAGGCTTATAGTTGCTACATTTAACCCATGCAAAACATGAAAATGTGGCATGAATCAAATCATCTTACCATTGAACCTCCTGAAATTAAGAAAACGCTTGGTAGGCTAACAAAAAATAGAAAGAAGCCTAAAGATAAGCCAAAAAAAGTTAGTAAACCTCTAAAGAGAGTTGTTGTGATGACTTGTTCCTTATGTAAGACTCAATAACACAACAAAAAGAGATGCCTACAAAAGAATGGAAATTTAGAATAGATATGCCTGTTTAATCTCATAGTTTCTTTCTTCAAAACATTTCATATAGACTGGTGATGTTAACATTAACTTGTTTATTTCAAATGTAAATCAGGTTCACAATGTACATAATGGGATGTAGTAGAGGCATGGGGTGAATAATTCATAACAGATCATAGGTATGAGCAGGAATTAGAATTCATGGCAGAAACTAATTCACAAACATTTGTAGACATAAATACTTAGGTATAAGGCTTATTGAATTTGCATACAAAAATCCTATTAAGTATCATCTTCAATTTATTGGATTTCATTACGTTCTAACAAGTTGGTTTACTAGTCATCGTCTAGTTGCAAATTTTAATAGCAAGACCCATGTTCCTAATGTTGCAATGCAAAATCATGAAAGGAATGGCTAGGTAAAGTGCTTATGACTTATTTATATACTGAGTAAATATTGATTGCATTTTTTTTTTGGCATATCAAGGTTTATGCTATGCATTTAATTTGTTGCATATGAAAATACTGGTTCAATCGTGTAGGGAAGTGGAATGATGTTGGCATCTTAAAATTTATTATATTATGCTTCTAAGAGGCTAGACATAGGGGGAGGTAGAGGTAACAATGCCGCACTTGCATCTTTGCACTTATTGGCACAGATAGAGAGAATGGTGATCTAGGCAAAAAAGGATCTGGTCATGCCTTATCACAACTAGTTGAACAAAAAATGTCTAAAATAATTGACTATGGTATGTTAGCTGCATTAAGTGGACGGAGTTGTGTCAGGTTTGTTTTTTTTTCCCTCTTGCTTGTGGATTTATTCTTAAATTCATATTGAATTGGTACTTAAATTATCTAGTATATGGACACTTTTAGTTTGGTAGACCTAACAGTTGAGTCATTTCATATAAGGACCTTAAGAAATCTTTTAAAGTGACCGAAGATATTGCATTCAAGCCACATGACCTCAAATGGAAAGGGAAAAAAGCAATTACTACCAGGCATTTGGAAGGCTAGAGAGCGGCATTTGGAAGGCTAGAGAGCGGCATTTGTGATTGGTGCAAGACATGCCAATTTTGCAACTTTAGGCTTAGGTATAGGTGCTCAGCAACCTCATAATCAAGCTTCCAACATTTGATTTGTCTATTTCATGTTCATTTTTTATGGTGGCAACTATTATGAATCTCTTTTGAGTTTATTCAAAGATATTGGATATAAGCAATAACTTAAATTGGTTAATTTTGTGATTCATTGCTTTGATTACTTCTTTTGGAATTTGGAAACATTGTGTTAAACAAATTATGTGCTATTTCATATACTAATTTATGGTCAAATGGATTTTTGATTTGTAGTGGTTCTGTTTATGATTTTTTTTCTCTATTCTCAATTCCAATTACAATTTTTGTTTGACCCATCAATGTACATTTTTATAATAAATTTTGTATCACGTTTTTCCAAAATTTACACAATTTTATATTAGAATTTGCAATACATTTCTTTTATTTGCAACTTCAAATTTCCAAACATTTTTGCTACAAATCTTTCATTCACCATTGCAAATCTAATAAAAAATGTACACAATTCACTATTGCAACTTCTACCTATTCCAACCTGTTGAGCTAATTAACTCACTATAAGCCATAAAATACATATTATACTAACCATAACTACACTTCTTATGGTTAATCTTCACTTATCACATGCACTCTCTTTCTCAAGCTCTTTCATTTTCCTTAACAATCCTAAAATCACCTACCTTGGGTGTTCCTCAAGTGTTGAATCAAACTAGAGGAAAAAACCACACCAATAGCCCTTTATGTAATTCACTCAAAACAACACACATTATTAAAAATATCTCATAGTAGAGATGACATTAAAGCACAAAACCTACTGCAAAATTTATACAACCCAACATCGCCTAGGATTTGCCGTAGCCTATGAGGTTTCGGGAGGGGCAATCTTTCCATAGTTACAGAGGGGTAGAGCATAAGCAACCGTTGCCATTAATCCTCGTTGCCTTTTTCATCTTATTTTGCTAGCCAAAATTAGAAATCACAGAGATATTGAGAATAATTGAGAGGAGAAGAACCGAGGTTGAATGCATAATTTTTTTTCAAGAAATGAGAGAGATGAAGAAAATATATAAGGTAAATTGTGCCATTCACGCGTCTCTTTTTTGTGTACTCATGCTATGCCCATGTTAGTGAAAAAAGGGCCCACTGTCATGACTTAAGCAACATTCAGTGTTTAAGTGGTTCTTTTTGAAGATGAGGTGACTAAATGACTTTTCCGAATAAGTTGGAGCGGCTACATATGCATTTTGCCATATTTATATACTGTTAATTTATTCACATGGTATGTTATTAGGGATAATGTTACATCATGAATGATACATGAATTTTGGTAAATATATGTAATTGGGTACTTAAACTTTAAAATTGATTAATTTAATATTTGAAAACTTTGAAATTGATCAATTTAGTACTTAAAAGAACTTAACGAATGTACTATTAGAGTGCATGAAAGTTCTTTTAGATACCAAATTATTTAATTTCAAAGTTTAGGTATCGAATCTATCAATTTTAAATTTTGTGTATCTAATTACGTACTTTATTAAAGTTCAGGTACTATTCGTTATATTAACTCTTAATATTATTAAAACTTTTCTTCCTTATTAGTTACTAATTAGCAAGTGAAAGGAGTTGTGTTTTGAAAATATAAATGAAAATGAGGGGTTAACATCATGAATGGTAGCTAAACTTTAAATTTGATTAATCTAGTATTTGAAAGAATTTTTTGTGCACGCAAACAATATCACCGTCAAATCCTTTTAAATATTAAATTGATCAATTTTAAATTTTTTTAGATAGCAAATTGATCAATTTTAAAATTTAAGTAATAAATTAATTAATTTTAAAATTTAAATATATAATTATATATTTTATCAAATTGTAGTTACTTACACTCTATTGGAAAAAAAAAAAATTTATTTGTTTATTTGTTATTTTTTCAAAACAAGTTGTAAAACCCAGCAAGAAACCCCACCCGCCACGGGCAGCCAATTCCACTCGAGTCGTCCCCAGTCGTCCCGAGATGTCACTCCTCACGTCCATTTGAAAGGCGCCAAACTCGAAAAGAGAAATATCTCTCTCTCTCTCTGTTACAGAATGGAAGAGCCAGTCTTCCGGTTTTGCAATATAGGGATTTTCGATTCACTAAGCGACGACGCAATTCAAGAAATCCTCCAGAGCCAAGCCAACTTGTTCGCCATCACCGACGCTCTCCTTTTTGGCGCCGGTGATCTCTCCGTCGGTCCTCAACTAACTATTCCGGTGCACACTCTCTGCAGCTACGGCCTTAAGTCTCTCGTCTGCGACCACTTCCTTCACTCACTCGAGGTTATTCTAGTTATTTCGCCGAGGAAATGTATGTTTGCTTCATGAGAAAATTGGGATAGAAATATACCTTTGCTTGTGGAATCTTACTTACTTCAAAATTAAATTCATTATCAGGAGCTCCTTTTCTTAATTCGTGATTGAAGATTTAACTATTTAACATAGCTTCTTTTGATCGGCGACAGTTTAATTGACAATTTAGGCAATAAAATAATATGAAAGTTAAATTTTTTCCCATGATCATAATTTCAGTATGGTGTGTAAATTAAAAAATTACACTAAAGAGAAAATGATTTGCGAATGTGGAAACTTCCGTAGAAAGGTATTTTTAATCTTGAATCTAAAGGAGAAAAGGGCTGGCCTAATCGAGTTTTTGACATGCTTTCATCTAAATCTCATGACGGTTTCTACAAGTTGATAAATTAAATTCTGACATTGTCTTCGATCTTCATTTATTGCTATGGAATAATAATTTCCTTATTTGAATTATAAAAAGTTATGCCATAAATAATATCTATCCTATGTAAGGTGGAATAAATGAAGAGTTCCTATTTCTTCTTTGATCTTTAATCAAACAAATTTTTATTCCTCATGAAGTGCAATTTTTATTCAAAAAATGTCCCTATTCATAAAACAAAATAACATTAGGGGAATTGTAATTCCTTTTCTGCTTAATTATTTCTAGTGAACTAAATGTAAAGGAATTATAATGTTTGGGTTCTTCTCAATGAGTTTTAGTAATATTGCTTGAAACTTTTGTGATACATGATAATGCTGTAGTCTAATGCTACTAGGTTTTAGGCAAGGGGAATAAGTATTGCTAATCCTTATGTTGTTGGACAGAGAGGCATCCACCAATTATACATGCCTTTTTCTTTTATTATAAACCTTATGAAACAAAGGCCAAAGTAGTTGTTTTCACATCATAGATAATTTTAGGTTTCACTTTTTAAGACATTCTTTTACTGGCCACAGTTCTTTATAAGCATACTTGTAACATGTTTTCCTAAGTATGGGGGTTTGATACCCTTTATAGTTAAAATATTCTTATTGATATAAGTGCACTGTATATATCAAGGACGCGTCATATCGAGTGTGCTCTTTGCCTTCCGCTATTTTTCTTGGTAAATTTGAAGATGGAGTTGGTTTTTTCACAAATTAATTTTGTTTTTCGTGTGCTTTCAGAGGCAAAAGAACCTTATTATTTGGTCTTATGGAATACTCTTATACATATCTGAAATAGCATGTGTTCTAAATGCGGATCATCCATGCATTACAAGCTCATTCTGCCAAAAGATTGATTGTTATTTTTATTTATGTGACAGGAATCTTTTGAAAAAAATGGTGTGGTGAAATTTTGGAGACATTTTGAGCCATATGTCAATATTTCACTTCTTGAAGCAGAAGAATCTCTGGTATGTATTATTTCCTGCTAGTTGATATCCAATGTCTACTAATTTATTGGATGGCATTATGTATCGTGTTGACTTTTGAGGAGAGCAAGTTCTGTTCATCCAGTAACATTTAGTTCTATCTTTTTTTTTTCTTCTTTTATTTGTTTCTCCAAATTGAATTTGTTCATTTGAGCAACCATATTGATGAGCTCTTAATAATTTTTGGTCAAAGATTGATGAGGTTGAAGTGCAGCAAGTGTTGTGCAAGGCACTTGATGAAATATCCTCAGAGAAACAGTTTCAAGAGAAATGCTTGCTGCTGTTGGCCCATGCTTTGCAGTCTTATGGGGAACAGGCTCTGGGGGGTAAAAAAGGCACAAATTCGGAGAAGGATTTTCTCATTTCTAAGTATCAGTGGATGGTCTCTTCTATGCTAATGGCATCTCTTCCCACGCATTTCCCAGGTACTTTAATGGGGAAAAAAAACTACTAACCCTTTAAAGGGTGCTGATTCCAAACCAAAAAAGAAATGATAAAAGAAGTCACTTTTTCTTATCTTACATGAATCTTATGATATTGATGGAAAGTAAGTCAATTAATAAAGGAATTCTTCAAAACTAATAATTCTGGAGAACACATTTGCAAGATATAGAGCTGTCTCCATAATGACTCTAATATGCTATTTTGATGAGGAAACCTCCTGATGCTCTTCTCAAATTCTTTGTAAGATTTCCCCCCTTGGGAAGTATGAGTGAATGGTTTTTGCTTTGACTTCCACATATTGTTGTTTCCTTTGCCAATAATATATTTTATATAGTACATGCATATCATGGCTTCCGCTGACTTGGCTTATCATTTAGCTTTTTCTTCATCTAATATAATGTTATTGCATATCTTGATTCTATTTAGAAGAAACTACAGGCTGTTGATTCAGCTGCTGAATAAAAAAATTATTGTATTTTAAACAAAAATAAAAGAGAAAATTGTATTGATGAGTTGATGGCTATTAGGGTTGCAGATGAGCCAAGTTACTTGAGTTCGGCTCGGCTCGACTCGACTTTATTTTGTAAACAAGCGGAGCTCGAACCTAAGAGAAAGATTGTTTGTTTAAATGAGCTGAGCTTGAGCTTGAGCTTTTATTCATGCTCGTGAATCAGCTTATGGATAGGTTTGCGAGTAGACTCATTAACAAGCTTGTTAGCAAATTTATAAGTTCTATATATATGATATATTACTATATAATTAAAAAAACAAAACTAATTTCTACTAAATATATATATAATATATATATTTAGTAACTCTTATATATTATTTTTACGAATGAAAAAAATAGAAAAATAGGAAAGCGGTTATTTAAATGAGCCAAGTTTGGGTTTTAATTTCAGGCTCGACATAAACTTGTTAGACTCAATAAAAAGCTTGGCTCGAATCAAGCACAATTTGTAAACAAGCCACACTTGAGTCTAGATTTCAAGCTTGATAAAAAGCTCGGCTCGAGCTTGAACTCTATTATTTTTAAATGGGCCGAGCCCAGGCCTTGAAAAGCTCGGCTTGGCTCGTTTGCATCCCTAATGACTACATGGGTCCTGTAAAGAAAAGATACTTCCCATTTATGATTGCTGTCACCCTCAATTGGAGTGATTAGCACACCAACCCATTATTGTTATCACAATTTAGGAGGCTAAACCTTTTGAATGCAAATGGCCATTGTTCAATGGTCCTTTGAGACATTGTGCATCTGCATTTATCATTCATATCAGATATCATACTGCTTATGTTAGTTTCTGGGATCTCTCTTTCTCCTATCACCCATAATACATACATACATACATACATACATATATATATATATATATAATAAAAAAGATAAAAAAGGAAAACAAAGAAAAGGTTATGTGTAATATCTGCATTTAACAGAATTAATGTATAATGAATTACTATTTTAGAGATACAACTAGAAAGGTACTTGTGAAAACTCATTTTAACTGTCAAACGTACTTAATATACTGCTATGCCGATTGTGAGAATAGTAATAGTCATGCTAAGAAAATCATACCTTTTCTATTGGATTTTCTTTTTCTTTTTTTTTTTTTTTTCTACATACTATAAATCATTTATTGCTTGTTTATTTTCTATTTTATCACATTTTAATAATTATATGGCATGAGCTGATCCATGAGCGATCTTTTGGAGGCTTATGTGTGAATATATCTTCCTCAGATTCTCTCTCTTCTGACGTTAGAGTAAATCTGCAGTGGTCAACTTACTACATGGGGACAAAATATTTTCTGTAGTGATCAGTGATTTAGTTTATAGTGCATATTGGTTTTTCTCAGGGATACTCCACTGGTATTTCAAGAAAAAGTTGGAGGAGATCAATATCTTGATGGATGGAGAGTCCAAACATGGTAGTGATGCTCAAGAAAAAGATCAGATGGATTTAGATGAAAAAAGTGAAATGTCTCTAAAATCTGGTGCAATGGAAATTGATGGAATTCATTACCAGGAAAAGATCTCAGAGAATAAGTTGGTAAGAAATATTGGGAAAGTTGTCCGTGATCTTAGAAGTCTTGGGTTAACATCTATGGCTGAGTCAGCCTATGCTTCTGCTATTTTTTTGCTTCTAAAGGTGAGAACAGTGTTTTCGATGCATTCTTACTGCATTACGCCAAGTTTTGTGTACTAATGAGACATAACTTTGAAACTATGCCAACTTGAACTTTCCCTTTCTTAGGTGATATAGATTCCTTATCTTCATGCATGATAAATGGCTTGTTTTGCTGGCAGGCAAAAGTGCATGATTTAGCTGGTGATGATTTTAGGAGTTCCATTCTGGGTTCCATTAAAAGCTGGATACAGGTATTAACTGCTGCTAGCATATATGACCTTTCATGGTCAAATCACAAGTGATTAACATATATTGCATCACTTGCCACTTAATAGTACTGCAATCTATTGAGTATGACCCCACTGCCATCTCTTACAAATTAATCTCTCCATCATATATCACACATCCCTTGTCGTTCTGTCTAGTTGTCCTCTTCAACATTTACTTTTCAGGATGTTCCTCTTCAATTTCTACGGGCATTGCTGTCCTATCTTGGTGAGACTGTAGCTATGATAGTCCATCTTCTGGTCTCAAATCCCCCTGGCTTCAAAACCATCTTCACTCTATTGGGTTGATGCTCCATCTGAAGGGCTTGTAAGATGGCAGTTACGTCTAGAATATTTTGCTTATGAAACCTTGCAAGATTTGAGGATTGCCAAATTATTTGAGATCATTGTGGATTATCCAGACAGGTAATGGAGGCAAATTTTCACCTTTTCCATGAAAATTATGTGGAAACCCCTCCCCTCTTATGTCACATGATTTTCTAGTTGGGAAGCATTGTTATACATTGTTGCTAGGAATTAGCTTAGTGGTCCTAGTGACACTATCTAATAATATATTTTTCACCTTTTTTTGTAATTTTTATAACATTATTTAAATTAAACTGTTTAATAATATTATTTCTTTAAATTAATTGTTGTGGACTAATTTAAAGCTGATATGTGTCCTTTCATTATCAATGACATGTAATGACAAAACACAGGTATATATATTGTCAAAAATGAAAATATGCTACAGAAAGTGACAAAAGGGTGAAATGATGGGTATTCAAATTGAAATGCACCTTTTTTCTTTTTCTTTATTTGTGAGAAGGAAGATCTTGTGGTGCAAAAGGGATAAATATTGTGTTAATCTCATTACTGCAGTAGCTAGCATTTCCTGAGGTTACGAAAAAGCTTCATCATGAGTGTCCCATGAACTCAGTCCTCACTCAATGTGTAACTTGCGTCTCAGGCTCTTCTGTCTAATTTGCTTTTTTAGTGTAGCTTAATTAATTATCCTTTGAAACTCCTGATTTTAAATTTGGAAGCTCTTTGAACCCTTAATATGACACATCATCTCTAAACAAGCAAGTGTATACCTTAGGAAGGCATTTTCTGCATAAATTCCAAGGCATTTACATGAACATGGCTATTGCTTTTTCTGCTTGAAAAAACAGCATTTCATTTTGGTGAGAATAATCTATCTATATCTTTGGCAGCGCACCTGCAATTGAAGATTTGAAACAGTGCCTTGAATACACAGGACAACATTCGAAGTTGGTCGACTCATTCATATCTGCACTTCGGTATCGATTACTGACAGCTGGTGCCTCAACTAACGATATTTTGCATCAATATGTTTCAACTATTAAAGCACTTCGGACAATAGATCCAGCAGGTGTGTTCCTTGAGGCAGTTGGTGAACCCATAAGGGAGTATTTGAGGGGAAGGAAAGATGCCATAAAATCCATTGTTACCATGCTTACTGATGGAGGTGGTGGAAATTCAAATGGTATGGGAAATGCTGGGGACAGCCTTCTAGAGGAACTGAACAGAGATGAAGACAACCAGGAAAACATTGGCACTGAAGATGGTTTTCACACTGATGACAAGCAAGCATGGGTCAATGCTGCATGGTGTGTATCTTATTTTGTTTACTAACAAATCTCACTGAGGGCACTTTAGCTCTTTAGTCTTGCTAACAATGTATCGACCCGGCTGGCTGTATTCTCTTATAGATGCACAATCTTCACTTCTGGTCAGTTACAAGACTGAACATGTTGTCTCTGCCCCCTCTCCTCCCTCCTTGCTTGCTCTCTCTCTCTCTCCCTCTCTTATTTTATTTTATCTGTATGTTTTTTTTTTTTAATATAATGTTCTTGCAGCTGGGAGCCTGACCCTGCAGAAGCTGATCCCCTAAAGGGAAGCAGAAACCAGAGAAAAGTGGACATCTTGGGTATGATTGTTGGAATTATTGGTTCAAAGGACCAACTAGTTAACGAATATCGTGTTATGCTTGCTGAGAAGCTTTTGAACAAATCTGATTATGACATCGATGCTGAGATTCGTACCTTAGAACTTCTCAAGGCATGTTTTGCTTACTGTACTGTTTTTATTTTTTATTTTTATTTTTTCACCAATGAGGCCGTTAACATAAACAACCATTGACATGTTTGATGCTCATTTCTATCTCTACTTTCAGATACATTTTGGAGAGAGTAGCATGCAGAAATGTGAGATCATGCTAAATGATCTCATTGATTCCAAAAGGACAAACAGCAATATAAAAGCAACCATAAACAAGACATCCCAAACAAGTCAATTCCTGCCTTCAATTTTTTTAAAGAATCTTAGTCATTACATAAGTAATTACCTTGTTTACTTGTCTGGTGGTGTAGGTTCAGGTATCGAGTTACAAAATACAGAGGTATCCCTGGATATTTTTGACGCTACAATAATATCATCAAACTTCTGGCCTCCGATCCAGGTATAAGTATGAACTATATGTTTTTGATTTATATATTCATTAATACTGTTCAAGATCTGTTTGACAAAATGTAGAATCAATTGCGTGCAAAATTTTGTAGATCTACATGTGTTTTATGCTTGCCATTCCTCTCCCGACAGATCCAATGCATCACTCTGCTTAATTGTTTGTGCACCCACTACTGTATATTGTACTATGGTAATCTGTGTATTCAATTTCACGCTTTGATTTTCTAGGAGGAGGCCTTCAATGCACCTGAGAATGTTGACCGATTGCTTTCTGATTATGCAAGAAGATATAATGAAATCAAGACCCCTCGTAAATTGTTGTGGAAGAAAAATCTCGGAACAGTCAAGGTCTGTGATCCAAAATAATTCTTCCTTTCATTTTTTGAATGCTGGGTCAATTGCTGTTTCATCTGAATTAAAATAAAGCTTATCATGTCTTCTTGTTTGTTGGTTTTGAGTGGTGGAAAGGATTTGTTTTGATGTTGAAATGTTGATCTTCTTTGCTGTGTATCTCAAATCCTATAAATATTGTACTTATGCCACTTTTTTCCCCATTCAGCTGGAGCTGCAGTTTGAAGATAGAGAAATGCAGTTTGTGGTGAATCCTCTACAGGCAGCGATCATTATGCAATTCCAAGATCAAACTAGGTAAATTGGGATCTATATGTGCACATAATTTTTCTATGATTAAGCAGCAGTGTTGACTTGTTTATCCTCAGTTGGTCCTCCAAGGATCTTGCCGCTGCTCTTGCGGTACCAGTAGATGTACTCAGTCGGCGGATAAATTTCTGGATAAGTAAGGTATCCTTCTTGATGCACTTGTATCATCAAAGATTACTTTGTGCCTTAGAACAGATGTGTCATAAGCGGTACTTGTAAAGCTTATGAAGTTCTTCTACCATACCAACTCATAACACACTTTTAGTGTAGTGGGCAACATATTCTTAATATTGGAAGTCCTGTTTCTTACGTTGATATATCATGCTGTACATATTTTTGTAAGTAATGCACCTTGGTGCTCATTGTAGTTTTGGAAAATGTGCATATTCTACAACATACAAAAGATTTTTCTCCTTGAGCTTTAGTTTGCTGCCTTTATGTGGAAAGGATCATTGTGAAAAAAAGTGAATTTGCCTATCCTGATATGGGTTCCTTTTTTATTGGGGCTACTCAATGGGGTGCAATCTTGTTTTTAAACAATGTTTAGTACATCAAGAGCTTTTAAAGCTACTTTTCAGTAATGCGCCTTCTTTAACATTGTCTAACCAGGGAGTTCTTGTCGAATCAGTGGGGCCAGACTCAAACGACCATATATTTACACTAGTAGAAAGTATCTCTGATGCCAATAAGAACAGTGGTATTGGTGGGAGCTGTGAGGAACTTTTAGTCTGTGATGAGGAAAGAGAGAGTACTGTGGCCTCAGTTGAAGATCAACTTCTTAAGGAAATGACTGTTTATGAGGTTTGTTAACTATGAACATATATAATTTTTAAGGTGTGCTTGGAGAAGCATTCTCTGTTTCAAGGCCTCTCAATGTGGTTCCTACATAATCTAGGTGTAGCTCAAATTCATATGCCTCATAATATAAGTAAATATTTTCAAAATTAATAAATGTGAATATGTTGAAGCATTTCAAAGATCTTGATTTATTCACTGATCCATTTAAATACATTTAGTATTGCTGTAAAAGAGCTTTAGGGAGCTCAACTTTCTTTAATGGGATTCATTTTCTATATTGAATAGATATATTTAATAATCTAGCTAAATCTTCCCATATGGTAATATATAAAATCTCCTGTAATGCAATAAAGCTGGCTAGGGGCGTAAATGAATTGCATCGATTTGAATAGTAATGAGTTTAATCTCGACTTTGAAAAAATTTGAAGCTTGAGCTTGGCTTAAAGATTGATTGAACTTGAATTTAGAAGCTCAAATTTTGCTCAAGGTGCTATTGAATGACCTTGAGGATGGCTCAACTATTTAGAAAAATTTTGCGTTCCTTTTTAATAAAAAATTATATTAAAGCTCAAACTTGACTCAGATTTCATAATGCTCGTTGTATACTTAGGCTCAATCCGAGTTTAATCAGGCTCACAAGCTTGTTAAATCAAATAGTTTTAAATTCAAGCTCCAATTGTTTGTATGCGAATCAAATTTGAGCAAATCCTAAGTTAAGCTTGAGTAGGTCGTGGCTAGCATGTACACCCCACCGGCTACTTCCATCATATATGGGATGGGATATCTTCCTTCTGCATTATTTTTTCCTTTTTATGTAATTTTATCCATTATATGATTTCTTGACTATCAGGAATGAGGAAGTGAACTTCCAATATCGCAGATATCAACATATTTTTTTGGATATGTATTCTTTGAAATTGCCCGACAATTTGTTCTCTCCTGACTTTATGCTTGCTGTTATTTTTTGATAGAAATTTATTACGGGAATGCTTACAAATTTCGGCAGTATGACATTAGATCGTATTCATAACAGTCTCAAGGTAAGTTCTCTTCTGGAATAGTTTAATTTTGTGTAATTTCTCTAAGATATTATATGACTATGGGTAGCATGTTGCTGCAGATATTTTGTGTAGCTGACCCACCCTATGATAAGTCACTTCAACAACTACAAAGCTTTTTGAATGGGCTAGTTGCAGAGGAGAAATTAGAGCTCAGAGATGGGATGTATTATCTTAAAAAGTGAGGAAAGGATTGTGACCTACGGTAATCTAATCTCCTCTGAAGCAGTAACCCTACAGAATTTCGAGATTATATGGAAGTGTTTAGCTAAAGTAGGCAGTCTCAATTCAAACCACTCCTAAGTATATAGGGTAAGTATGCTTCAGCTAAAAGAAAGAACCAATTGTGGCAGGTGTTTGAACTACAGAAGTACCTCATTTCTCTTTGGTTTTTGGCTAATCATAGGAGTTCCTGGACATTGCTGATCTGCTGCCAGAGGATGGTGGCTATGATTTTATCTTCATTGACATTATATGGCTGGTTGATAGGATAAAGAGACTGCTCCTGGCTTCAACTGTGGCAAGTGTTTGTTTCGTCCCTGCCGCTACAGATCCTTGGCTCTGTGCGAGCTCCTTGTGTTCGGGGATGAGCTCCCAAGATTCCAGATGAATATGATTTGAGGCTGCTGGAGATTTAAATTCTCATGTATTTACGCTTTCTTCCCCCTTAACTGATTACTTTAAATTATAGCATGCCTTTGATCGATTGCTTAACACTGGGGCTTGCTGGCTACAGAGAAACCTGCTGATGTAGATTGGTATTTATATTATTGTTGGCTTATGTAACATAATCAATCCGATGCTAACCAGAGTCAGTACTTGGATGGAAATGGATTGCGAATCGCGTGCATTTTGCAAAAGGAACACCATATTTATTTAAGCTACATCTGTTTCCTTACCCCTTGAAGGAAGATTTTTGGATCTATAACTTATGTATGCAGGAGTAGAAGGGCCAATTGGTGAAGATAGCCTTTGGAGTATTTGATATAAAGGAATATATTGCTTTGTTTTCAATAAAATTATAGGTGTCTTTGCTCTTTCTTTGTTGGTTTGGCTCCATCTTAGACGGCAGTTCTTCCAAGACCAAGTCAGTGTAACATGGTCGAAGTCCACCTTCATGTAAAGGCTACAAGAAAGAAGAAATAAAGGTTAAAAACTTGAAACGTGACTCCAACAATTTCAACACTTGAGCACAATCTAATAAACTAACCACCATATAAAGCTGGTCGAATCGCTGCTAAAAAATTGGTAATTGCTGTTTCATTTTTAAATCCTAGAGCTCTCTTCCCAAGTGACTGCCAATTGGCTTAGGTTTAAACCAATTATTACTCTTAATTTTTGTATGTTTTATTTTTTTCTATTGTATTTTTTTCTTTTATAATTTATTGTATTATTTAATCATATACATTTAATAATATTATTTTTATAAATTAGTTATTCTGAATGAATCAAAATTGATGCATTTCGTCCGTTTTCTGTCTTTATTATTATTATTATTAATCTTTCATTCCATCTGTGTATTTTCAGACCCAAAAAGATTACGCATCGAAAACATACATAATCCTAATGGCCTTATACCAACAACCATATCTAGCAACCTTCCCTTTGAAGCCCTACAAAACACCCCTTCTCTTGTTTCAAGATGGAGAAGAAACCATGGCAACCATGCTGACCAAAATATCCCCTATCTTTGTCGCAATGAAGTATCTAGGACCCTCTGGTGTCGTATGATCACTATCGTCCTTGCAGCTTCAATGCTATGCCAGTGTCAACTTACTCGGCCTGCTAAACTGGTTGCTTGAAATGTTCAAGGTACAAATGCGCTTGGATTTTACAATCAAAGATGTAATTAAATCAGCATGATTCTGACATGCTAATTCTCATGGAAACAAAATTTTGAATTCTAAGTTGCATATGCCTTCCACCACCAACTGCCATATGATGGATTTGCTTCTGTAGAAGCAGAAGGGACAAAGAGGTGGACTCCATTCTCATGATGCTACATTGACCTCCTTGATGCTCACTAGCCCCATGTAACAAAATTTTTATTACAAGAGTTTATGCTTCCCTTAACTTTGATCTTAGGCTACAATTATGGGATTTGCTAACAGTGCTTACTAGAGATATCGGCAATAGAGCATCGTGTGTTTTACGAGATAGGAACACTAAGTTTTACAGTAGATATTAAGCTAACATTTACTGTCAATGTGGTCCTTTTGACGTTGATTTTATATGTCCAAGATTCACTCACTCAAACCTGAAAGAATACCTAGGCTCACTCAAAGTAGGATTTGATAAGATCTAGGTGAATGCTAGTTGGAAATAATTATTTCTTGAAATAATAGTTGTCCACTATTATTTCAAGGAACAGAATCATTGCTCACTTCTTTCAAAAACTCATGTACAAATCCTACAACTCTGCAAAAAGCCATTTTGCTTTCAATCAATGTGGATGACTGGTCCTTAATCTAGTCCAATCTACATGGCACGAACACAATAACAACTTCTTTGTTGTCTCTGTCGCTTTTATTACCAAAGCCCAAAAAAATAGAATCAAACAAAGGAGTCATAACAGAATTATTGCCTTACAAGATAGCATATGTAGACTATGCAGTTAAGCATTAGCAGACATGTAGTCAACCATTTCCAATGTCTCTTTACTACCATTGAAGATAACCCCGACTCCTTACTTCATTTTAAAACCATTCCTAAGCTAAGAGACTACTATGAAGCATTACAAGGGAATAGCTTGCAAGATTAGATGAATATGTCATGGATATAATCCTATAAACTCCCTCCTAAAGTCAAATTATTCCAATAAAGAAGTGTTTCTAGCAACCTGCCAGCTGATATAAAACCGAGTACAATTTTTCTACATGTCCTAGGAAATTGCCTAAGATGCAACCATCCAACCAAAGATATAGAACATGCCTAAAGCTTCGCGCTCATGTATCTGCAATGCTAACTTGCATGAATTGTCTATCTTATTATCAAGATGCCTAGATAAGTTTTACAGATCGGCTACAAGTAAATGTCAATCTCAGAGAACGACATCATGCAGAGAAAAAAAGAGCTATTAAGCAGATTCTATTTGGATTCGCACTATGGCTAATAAAGCTTGATTGAAATAGTGAAACTTGCAACATGTATCAGAGTTCAAGCAAATGAATACTGGACATTATCCAGGCCGAAGAGGAAAATATATCAGAAGACGCACGTAATTTCAGTTGGCGACTCCCCAAACTAAGCAAATCCTCCATTGCCTCAATATCATCAATTGATCAACATACGGAGAACAGAAAATCATCTTTTTGGTCTCTCACGTGAGAGGTTTAGGTTTAAATCCACTTTCCGTGGTAATAAAAGGAAAAAAAAAAGGGAAAAAACGTTATTATTGCCTTGTCCAAAAACAAGGCCGAGGCAATGGCTTGGGAAACATCTCACATCCATAGCATTCAACGAAGGAATCTCTCAACTTTACGTAAAATTATTAAAGCATCTTCAGTCTTTTGAAAGAATCTATCGGCTTTACACAGAAAATTATTAAAGCGATGTTAGCCTTATGAAGGAATAAGATGTATATTATAATTTACATATTTTGTTAAACTTAATTAAGTTAAGTTCAACAAAATAATTAAAAATAACTAAAAATTAAAAAAAATTAATTTTAAATTGTAAAAATTAAAACAAAAAAATAAAAAAAATTTGAAAAAGCAAAATGAATTTTCTATGAAAAATCCGCATCCTCCTTCCATTTCTTTGCCACTAAGCGACCAAGAACACCTGCTCCAACAATGAGAAGATGAGTGTTTTATACCACTTATACGAACAATCCTCCATGTCTTTTTCCACGGTGCCGAACCAATTCGATCATTGAAAAAATCAAGTGAAATAAATGGCTTCATCAATTTCTATGTTAAAATTTTCTTTTTTCTATAATGATGAACCTTGATCACATGCAAAGTTCAAGAAAAAAATGAGAAAGTTTAAGAATTTGTCATCTTTGCAGCTGAGTTATGAAGCCTTAATCTAAAATTAAAGAAAATATGTTACAATTCATTAATAAAGCAAAGTTAAGTAAATAATTTAGAGAGAGAGAGATTGAAGGACGTCTTAAAGTAGGGCTATAAATGAGTTGAGAGAACCTGTGAGCTACTCGAGTTTGACTTCAAGCTCAAACTCGAGTTCTACTTGAGTGGCTATTAAGTTCGAGTTTCAAAATACCAGAATTGAGTAGCTCACGAGTCTATTTAAGTTTATTTTATTATTTTGTAAAAACAATTATAAACCTTATGCTTTTCCCATATTCAAAGCCTATTTTCATTTTTTTTTAATTTTTTCTCTTTATTTTCGATTATCCATGTTTGTTATATTGAAGAGTGATTCAACTAAAAACCATATTCTATTCTCAAATTCTAACCTTTTCTTTATTCTAATTGATTTTTATATGAATAATTGAGTATAACCGAGTTGAGTTTGAGCTTATCGAGTATTAATTCGAGTTGAATTCGAGTTTGGTATTGTATCAGTATAATTCAACTCGTTTACAGTCCTATTTTGAAGTATATAAATGTTGAGGTGTAAACATAACCTTCTTTTGTTACAACAATTTCTATTTTTTTTTTGTTTTGATTTTTATAATTTTAAATTAATTTTTTGTTAGTTTGAATTGTTTTGTTAAATTTATTTATTTTATTAATTTGAATTGATGATATCCAACGAATGACAACATGCCAAGTGTAAATACTTAATGGAATAAACTAATGATGTTAAGAAAGTCTTCATTTGTAAGCCATTGCAAAGGTTGATGACTCAAAAATAATGGAGGACTGAAAACGTATTGACCCCTTCCCCCAGCCAATAGCAGATAAGCCTTTTTCCTAAATAATATTAAAGTTAGTATTTTAAGTAGTTTTATATTGTTGAATGAGATATTTAATTAATATAATTTATTTATTTAATTTTATTTATATAATTTATTTTGTAAAAATAATTATTTCGATTGGTTTAACAAGCTTTAACTTTGAAGTTAACTAAAAATAAGCAAATAAATTACTAATGCAAAGTGAATTTATTAAATATAAATTTGAAGACTAATTCTATATTTTATTATGTGAATCATAAATTTTTTTTAAAAACTAACTCTAAATCCTGATAAAATATACATAACAATTAAATAAATAAAATTATTAAATATTTTTACTGTATTTTTAAAATATCATGTCAGTTAATTGAAAATAACGATTTAATAAATCATACTGTCATAAATGACATAATGCATTAGATCGACTAAAAGTTTAATTTTTATTACTCGAAAAACTTCTTACAATCACAAGTTTCAAAAAAAAAAAAATCATCAGTAAGCACACCTATCTGCCTTTACCCTTAACTATCATAACCTAAAATCTCTCAATTTCACCTCCACCATTTCATCTCAGCTTGTGTTTGTGCTTCCAGTGGTGACAAAGACCCCACGTCCTCTGATGGTGACAAAGACCCCATGCTCCCAAGTCATCATCCTTGGGCCACTAAATGTGTATGTCTCCCCAGATACATATCCTCAACATTTGCCTAATCCTTTAAGAACGCATACACCTCCACGATTTTTGGTCTTAGCCTATGGCAGCGTAGATTAATGATCTACCCACCTGAAATAAAAACTAACTTTAATGAAATCGTTGAAACCGAAGGAGCCAAAACATCTCGTGACATTATGAAAAGTACCTAGTAGCATATGTGTTCTCTTCTTCCATCAACCAAGAACATCAAAATCATCCTCTCTCTCTTCTCCTCATTCCTCCTTGAGTGGCTACATCGTGTACATAAAAATGCCACTATAAATTTCTTAGGAACTCCCATGATTGCTCTTGACATCTTGGGCTATTTTTTTGCTTCTCTTAAAGAACCTTTAGGATGACTATTGGTGTACTGTGCTTAGGATGGTTGTGGAGCTATCTCATCACAACACAAATATAAGTTTTTGATAAAACTCATTACTCTTTTGTAAAGGCTTTGGACATCTATTTCGGCATCATCAATATAAACATTCTTGTGAAAATTCCTCGAAAGGTACTTTAGTCGCACAAAATCTACACCATGGATCTAGCATTGTTGTGACATGAAAGAGTAGAGAAAGACGGACAAAGTAGTCTGGGAGTTTACCTATCATCGCAGACATAATGGACTCTAGCCCAGGTTCATAATGATATCGACTCAACATGTTCAGTACGTTAACTAGATGGGGAAGTGTATATAGTTCCTCATAGATTAGTAGCAACTAAATAAATGCTTTGTTGGTCCTAAGGAGGCCTTAAGAATCCCTTTAATGGCGTGTATTGTTCTCTAATGCCGCTTCTTTATCAGATCAATGTTGAGACTGACGGGATGGAGCAGAATATTGTACAAATGAGTAAGACCTCATCTAGATTTCAGTGCTCGATGCAGCATTTTAAACATAGAATTCCAGTTGATTTTGCAAGAAGCGAAGATATATTTGTCCCTAAATCATAGGCTTGACAAAGCCCCAAATACCTTTGTTTATACCTCTTTGAAGTACAAAGATTGTTGATTATATACCATATCTTCTTAATGTGCGTGCTCAAGTTGCAATCTTTAAAGCTTGCTTGCACTTCTAAATTTAAAACATGGTACATACATCAGATATGGAAGAACTTTGCCTCACATACTAAGTTCAATAGATAATTCAAATGTTGAATATAGACAGTGTTGTTGAACGCATTGTTGTATGGCATACTATATATGCTTTGGATATCATATGAATAAAGGGTGTTGGGGATGTTTTGGGCAATAGCCTAGTTGGTATGGGCTTCTTCAAATGCCTAAGAAGCTATACTATGCTATTGGAGCAACCACTTATTGTTGATCTAGTGAGCAGTAACACACGTATAGCTTTCCTTAATTGCTTGAAGTGGAGACTTTCATATTTCTGAGGTGAAGGAAATGTTGTACAAGCAAAAACCAAGTGTGTTATATGGACTAAAATAAAATGTCATAATCAACCTAGGAGGAAGGCTCAATAGCACTTCCTTAAAGGCTTCATGTTTTTCTTAAAAACATTGATTGTATCATTTCTCAATATTTATTACTCAATATGACGATATTGGGATCAAATGTTTCATTTTTGATTGACTCATTGTGTGCTTCTCTACTTGAAATAGCTAGATGATGGGATCAACTGTTTCGTTTTTGGTGGATTGTCAGCAATATACTCTTTAACTATATCATGGCTTTTGGCCTTATGTGAGTCAATGTGTTTGCTTAAGTGTCCTGACGCAGCAAAGAAATTTAGGGTTTATTGCAAGACATTAATTCATGCACGAATACCCAGCTTGTGATCTTCAATACCTATTGATAATGAGAATTCTTAGATTGGTGGCATCAAAAATCGAAACTTAATATAAGAATTTGAAATTTTGGAAAAGAGCAATGACAACCTGAAATTTTTATTGAAAATATGATAAGTGATTATCTGTTTGTCCTAAGGCATATAATGTAAGTAGACTTAAAGCTGTAAAAAATAAAAACCTAAAAAAACCTTAAAAAACCGAAAATAGAAAAGTCCTAATACTTAAGGGCACAAAGTATATAAAAACGTAAGTAAAATGCCATAGACAACATATAAAATTGAAATATCTATAATAAGTTATTATGAAACTACAACTTTCCATAAATATAAAAACTGCCCATTTGAAGGCCTAAATGAATAAATTTATCCTAAAAGCGACGTAACTCACTCCCTAGGGGAGTGATTTCTTCTTATTGGCCTGTTTCCTTCAAGATAAGGACTTGTATTTATGGAACTACCACTAACTAGTCTTTCCCCCACTTTCTCAGGTATCAATGTTTGGGAATAAGTTTATTCAAGGTATCAACGTTTAGAGTGGTTAAAAAGAGGTAGTAACATTATATAAAGCGAGTTAAATAAGGTATCCTCAACTAACGCTGTTGTATGAGCTGAATCTGAGTCGATAGAGATAGCTCCTACAAACACAAAAGATGGGTTTGAAGGATGCCGGATGTTGCTCAGTGCGACCTCTTTGATGCTTAAGTCAGTCTATAAGTAGAAGTAAGGTGTTTGCAAAAAGAATATATGACTACTTTTTTCCTATTTATGCCCCTTTTTCCTTTCTTTTTTTGGTCCCTTTGTGTCAGGGAGGCAAAGGGGGTATTTATAGGGTTTTAGGATCATACCATGATAGGTTTTATAAGGCCTAGTACTTGGTGTGGCAATGGTACCTGAGTTGAGGAGTTATTACTAAGCTGTTGATGTCCCATCGTTCACGAGATATGACTAGGACGCGCATGTGCCTAGAGAGGCTGAGGGCTCGAGGTCGAGCTGGTAGACCAATCGAGCTCGTTAGCTCAATGAGTCTTTCCAAGGTGAAGACTTGAGGTGTAAGCCTTCATTTTCTTAGCAATCTGAATTCGGTTTCGGAGGTTGGAACCGGAAACCGAAACCATAAAAGAATACCCTGAACCAGTTGCACTTGGAAACCCTAAACCCGGCATTCCCAAGAATGAAACCCCGGAATAATAAAAATAAGTTAACTCCGGAATATAGCCCTAAATAATTTATCAAAACATAAAAGGTCAGAATTCGGAACAATTCATTTGTTTCGGACCCGATCGGGATCTGTTCTCAAAAACTGGTCCCCAGGACTTGGAAATAGAAAATTAATATATAGGATTCGTTAGAACCAAAATTTAATAAAGAATTCAAAAATATATTTATAATAACTTCTCGAGTTATAAAAATTATGGTTATAGCCCTTTTATCATATTTTTATTACTACCAGTAATTTAGTTGTCTAATCAACTTTTTGATTTCTTTCATACTATTCACCAAGTACAACTATCCATACCCTATTCTTACATCCTTACAACCTATTCTTATAATTTTACATCCTTTCTTTACAAATTTACCTTTCCAATACATTTTATTACTTAAAGTTACTTATTGAATTTGAATTTTATTACACAAAATAATTAAACTTCTCTCTCTCCCCCCCTCTTGCATGGAACCGATGCCCCTCTTCCTCACTCCCTCTCTCAATTGTTTGATTTTCCTTCAATTATTTAATCACACAAAAACCCTAATCTATTTCCTATATAAACTCTTTTTTACCTTTCACCTTTTCACTTTCTCTTTTTTTTCAAAAGATCAAACTTTGGAAAGAAAATTTCTCTCCCTCTCCTCTCTTGTGTCATGAGCTTTCTTCCACAACACACACACACACACACACACACACACATATTTTTTCCTTCAAGTTTCCTTCTCCAAACACTAAATAGGTAATAGATCTTGATCATACTACTATAAAAACATGTAATGGTAAGATCATACATGTGTGGTTCCACCAAAAATCCCCATGAGCTTTATACTAGGGATATGAAAACACTAAAACATGATATCTTTACCATCACAATGTGTAGATCTTGTTATTAAAGTTGATATACTAGTATTTTGCTATATTATTGTTATATATTATTCTTATGAAAATTTTGTGCATATATTTTCATTATTACTCTTATTACATATTGTTTATGTTGCATTTACATCCATTACATGAGTAGTATAGTATCTTTGTTTAGGGTACTTTAAATGCCATAGTTACTTGTTTTACATACATAAACGGTTTAATATGATAGTCTTAATGAAGCGTTGCTAAAACTCAAGATCTATTTGTTTCTATCAAAAAGTGATTTTGAAAATTCGGATCTTGAGAATGAGCCAGAAAACCTATTTTCTAACTCCAAAATGAAGATATTACATGTAAAATGAAGCGCTCAGGTGATAGGTATCATAAATGAGTGATTTTTATAAGATGAAATTAGTTTTACTAAGAGAAATCTTTAAAACAAGAAAAGGGTTACCAAAGTTAAGTTAGATCTATGTTTCAACACCAACAAAAATTTTAAAATTCGTAACTAGAGTGAAATGCCAAGAAAACACCTATTTTCCAACCCTAAAACAAGAGTTTTATTAAACAAATGAAAGCCTTAGGGAGTAGGTTTGCTTAGAACTTAATTTTAGAAAGATTAAATGAGTTTTTTTCACAAGAAATAATCTAAAAAACAATTTCCCAAAATTAGGATATAAAAATGATCCCCATTTAAATACTTATTTCCAAATATCAAAATAATGATTTTAATAGAAAAATAGAAGCCTTAGGGGATAGATATAATAAAGAATTTATTTTTATAAGAGTAAATGTGTTTTATCAAGTATAAACCTAAAACAAAGGAAATGTTTCCAAACTAAGATAAAAATATTTTAATTTCCAAAAATTGTGTAAAATTCGTCACTAGGCAAAACCCACATTTAAACATCTATTTTCCAACATTTAAATAAAGAATTTTATTAAGATAATGAAGGTGTTAGGTATATAGGTTCTCAAGGCTTTATCCTAGTAAAAATATGGATGAATTTCCAAGAAATAAAGCTAGTTTTCTCAAACAAGTGTTCTTGACATTATTGCAAAGTAAAAGTTTTCTCAAAAATTCTTTTAAACCAAAAATCATTAAGGAAATACATATAGATAGCTCCTATCATGTCATTCATGATAATAACTTGTAGATAATGCATTCACATATAATATACTTGGTAGAAATAATGCAAATTTCACAAAACAATTTCGAAAATGCAAGTTTTAGCTACTGATCAGATTTGATCCGAGCATTCCAAGACCTAAAAATTTTCAAAACTTAATAATAATATCATAAATGGATAGATCTTTCGAAGTAGATAGAAATCGATAGCTTATTTGTGAAATTCCGAGTTAAAATGATCAATTTATAACCGTTTTAAGTTGGAATTTTCATTTACCAAGGAAATTGCGAACTTAAGAGTTTTATTTAATAAGTTGGAATTAGTTATGGTATGAAATACTCATTTGGGTATTTCTTTTGTTTAGGTGATTTTGAATTTGGGGAAAATTCTTGTTTATGGATCGCTACCATTAGAGACTAGTGTCCATAGCCGAGTGAGTTCTCTATCTTTAAATTATATGCTTATGATTGTGCTTGTAATGATAATGGCATTAGATTTAGGGCAAGATAAAATTGGAATGTGCATGTGAATTCTATTTAATTGAATTGATGATAAGAATATTGAAATGAGAATTGTCATAAATATTTGTATGATTTAGTATAGCATTGAAGTGTCTACAATATCTATGATCGCCTTTAATTCACTTAATTAATATGCCAAGATCTTATAAATAAATTGACCATGCATACCATATGTTGAGTTACATTACATTTGTTATTATACCTTTGTGGGAAGAAGGCATAATAGCTAGGCAACGAAGAGCCTGAAAACTCGAATATTGGCATAATGGCATGAATTAAAATGGAAGTGGTGTGGCACTTATATCAATACAAAATTAGTGAGTGGGTGGAAACTTGAATCAAGCACAATGTAAATGAGAAAAATTGAAATCTATGGTCGTATTGGCCTGAAATACCTAACCTCGAATGGAGGGCGTAAATCCATTCAATATAGGACTTCCGGAAAGTCTTATGTATTGTATGCTCACGTGCTTGTGCATTTCATATCATTGTTAATATAACTTGCTTGACATAATGCTTGTTGAAGTATTTAATTTTGGAAGTGAAACTCACTAAGCTAGCATAGCTTATACCTCCATATTTTTTTGGATGCAGTTCCCGTACATATGGCTGCGTCTCCAGACCTGGCCAAATCAGGTAATGTGAAGCTAGGAGTTGTTCTCTTAAAAGTTTATGATTAGTTCTGTATAGCCTGTCATAGTAAACCTTAAACGATCGGGTTTTACTTAAAAGATTACACCTAGACTTTTGTGTAATAGGGGAATGCCTTTTAGTACTTTGTAACTGCTCTTAAGATATCTGTGGTTTATATTTTTATGCTTATCCTATTAAATTAAACTATCTATCTCCAATTGCTTATGTATTCTATTGTTGTAAGGGAACGCCTTGCATTCTAACGTAAGACTTTTGAATGATCGTGGTAGTGATTCTTAAGTCTCGTTTAGCATACGGCGGACTGTTACGTTTAGGGTACCCTTTGGATTGTGACATGAGAGAAGGCCTTAAATCATAGCACATAGTTGAGATGTTGTTCTCTTCAACCTCCTGGGAGGTCCTGAGGTTGGGATATCCCGAGTTGCTGGCTTCTTGGGCCAGTAGTGGTTATAAGGGTTTCAAAGCCCAAGAGATAAGTCGAGGATTATATTTTACTGTTAACAAACACTGTTAGTCGATTGATGATGTAATAATTAATTGCCATGTGGCACTTGTGTGCAATTTTAAAAATAATAAATAAATATAGATAAAATAAAAAATTGAAAGAAGAGATTTAAAAACTGGTAAAATTAAAAAAAAAAGAAAAATTCAAAACAAAAAGAAGATTGTCTTCCATGGATCGAATTTCTCTCTCTCTAACTTCTCTCACTAGCTACTGAATGCCGGCAACCTATCAATCGAAGAACCCTAACCATCTTCACTAGAAAAAAGAAGATGAGTAACAATAATCTTCTTCCATAGAACTTGCACTCTTTCTCTAACTCACTCTCTCTCTAAAACTTAACCGCATAGTTGTTTCCTATCGCCAAGTCGAGCTCATGCACTGAACAAACTCGACCATCTTCAACAAAAAAAGGAATATGACGGTAAATGACTTCTGTTTCTTCAGTTCCTAAGGTTCAAGAACCCATAACCAAAACCCTCAAGTCTTCTTCATCTTGATGCCTAAACTCGTTTACCTTTCTTGAACCTGATGTAATGTTGGGTTTCAAATTTGAGACATGTTAAGGAGATTCAAAAGACACTGCTTCTTCTCTCACTCCAATCACATACTCACCCCATCTGTCGTCTGCCTTTCTAGTCGTTGTAATTCAGTAAAATCAATCCTTGAGGAGTTAGAAACTATCGAACATCATACTAACACTCACACTTTCTTGCTCTTCTTAGGATTTAAAGGCATGGAGGTATGTATAGCTCTGTGTTCAAGACAATTTTGCTTATGGAAAAGTATGGCTTATGTCCCAATCAATTCACATGTAATATCTTCATGGATGTTCTGTTTAAGGTTAGCGATTTCAAAAGAGGTTTTGAGTTTCTAATGAAAATGTAGTATCCCAATTTCTTGTCTTTCAATATCGCTTTGGGTCATTTGTGTAAAGCTAGAGACTTGGCTTACTTAAGGGGTGTTTTCTGAATGATATTATGGTATTGGTTATTTGGTTGATGGGTAGCTAGCATTCAGTGGCCAGTGAGAGAACTTAGAGAGAGAGAGAGAGAGAGAGAGAAATTCAATCCATGGAGGACTGTTTCTTTTTTTTTTTTTTTTAATTTCTAGTTTTTTAATCTCTTCTACCTTTTTTTTATTTTATCTTTATTTATTTTTTTTAAATGCCATATAAGTGCCACATGGTAGTTAACTGCCATGCCATCTTTTAACTAATGGTGTTGAGGATACCTTATTCACTCAATTTATATAATGTTGGGAAATTCTATGGTCCCTCGTTAATTTTGATGGGACTAGTCTTGTCACTATCCAATGACTTACACTATATTCAACCATGATTGAACTACTAAAATAGTTAATATTTTAATTAATATATTTATTTTAATGGGTAGATGGTTCCGATGTTGATACCTTAAATAAACTTACTCCCAAACATTAATATCTTCTGGCATAATTTACCCCATTGTGAGACCAATAAGGTAATATTTTCTTGCAAGTTCAATAATTAGTAGTGGTGGCACGTTGTCCTTTTAGTGTTAATTCTTCGCTTTGGATGAAAAACTTCCACATGAGAGTAGTCCTTTTTCTAGGCCACCTCATTGTACCTTGGTTGTGACAGAGTTCACGTTATTTTATGATGGGCTGAATGACTCAGTTTGGGTGAAATTCGTTACCTACAAACAATATTATAATCGACTAAACTTATCTCTTTAAAAAAAATGAGGTCAATAGCGTTGTTTCGATAAGGGGTAAACACAGATCGGTTTGGTTTGGTTTTATTAAAAACCAAACCAAACCATAATTTATTGTTAGATTTATACTTTTCATCCCAAATCAAACCATTAAATAATAGTTTGATATCGATTAGAAAATTTTCAAAACATAAAATACAATTTGGTTGGATTCGATTATAAATTAAACCAAAATTCTAATTAAAAGAATTCGGTCTATTCTTCTACATTTGTATATATATTCAAATATTTAATTATTCTAAAAATTTCAAATCATAGCGAAATATATCATAAATCCATAACATTCATAATTGACTATAAAATCATTCAAATGCTAATCAGACATCTACCAATGTACATTCACCAACTAATACATTCATAAGCCATAATCTATAATCCTTTAGAACACCATCTAGCCAATTGTCTACCTAAAAATTTAGATGGCAAAAAAAAAAAAAATCCAACAAAGGTAATACACAAATAAATGTGATCCACTAAAAAATTATATTGAATTATTAATATATGGTAAGAGTTATAACTAAATAAAAAAAAATTCATACCCTATAGAATTATAATGATTAGTAAAAAAAAAAAAACGAACAACATTAAGTGGTTAGCCGAAGAATATATCTTAAACCTAAAAAAATATTAAAAAAAAGAAAATGTTAATATTGACTAATATTCAACAAATAATGAATATCATGATAAAACCATAAAAAGATACATGACCTTTAATTGATCATCATAAGAATATTTGTAGCTATAAGTAAAATGTTATTATATTTTTTTAAAACAGTTTAGTTTGATTTTACGGATTGTTTTGACTTATTCCTATAAATCAATCATAAATTTGTGAATTGAATAAGATGATTTTTTTAAAATTAAATTGTTTAAAAAACATATTTTTCGATTTGATTTGATTTGGTTTGGTTTATAGATTGGTTCCATTCGGTTGATTTTTTTCCTCACTCTTAGTTTTAACCTTGTCTCTTCAAAAGATGAGATCTGTAGTTTTGGTCAATAGACAAATGAGAGATCCTAGGTTCGCATCTCTCCTTCCCCCTCCCCCCCACCCCCCCCCCCCCCCCCCCCCCCCCCCCCCCCCCCCCCCCCGTGTAATGGCTAAAAAACGAGTTTTACCACTTACTACATAGTTTTTAAGAGTTGAGTTTAGGTTGTTCAAATTAAGATTATTTATGGCCTATTAATATTTTCATAATTATTTATGAAAAAAATATATTTTTTTTCCCATTAGTAATCTTCAAAAAAGTTTTTACACATAAAAAGTTAAATTGTTGAAGCTTTCTTGCGAGGTTCCCTTGAATAATTAAACGTGGCAAACCAAGAGAATTTAATCATATAATAAAGAAATTCCTTTATATCCGTCACCTCTAAGGAATCATATATGTGTCAAGTAGAAAACAAAACGAAAATGTGACCATTACAAAACTGAAAATTTAAATTTCTACATTACATTTGAGGCAAGACAAAACTAGAGAGCTCACATGGCCAAATTAAAGCCCCAAGCTCGTAACCTATGAAAGCTTAGAAACACAACGAACCAAAATGCTTATCATAAAAGAATATATGCAAGAGCTCAGATCCAAAACTACCATGTTTTTCTTAAGAGAGCAATGGAATGATTCCTTACAAGCCTATTCTTAGTTTATCAATTTATGCCAACATCGAATACATGACTGAGATCATGTCTCCAACACCCAAAAATCTCTCGTGGAGATTGGCCTTCTTTAATCATGTCAAAACACGGTTTAAAATGTTATTTGGAAGTAGTATTGGTGGATGTTTATCGTACAATATACTAAATATGCTTTGGATACCGTGTGAACGGAGGGTGTTGAGGATGTTTTAGGCAATTATTTGGTTGGTATGGGCTTCCAAAATAGCTAGAAAGCTATCATGTGCTTATGGAGCAACTACTTATCGTCAATCTAGTGAATCATAATGCACATATAATTGTCATTGATCGGTTGAAGTCAGGACTCCCATTTGTCTAAGGTAAGGGAGATGCTGCACAAACAAATCCAAGGGCATTACATGAACCAGAATAGAATGACGTAATCAACATATAATTTCAAAAAATTGTAGAAACAAGTTAGTTATTTTAAACGATCATACCTAGAAGGAAGGCTCGATAGCACTTTCTTAGGTGCTTCATGTTTTTTTTGTAAAAACGTTGATTGTATCATTTCTTGACTGTTGTTGCTCGGTATGATGATACTGTGGTTGCAATATTCTTAAAGTCCACCTTTTGAATTGGGGATGACCTACTGCATGAACTAATATATTCATAACAACCATCATATCGATCAGTTCATCGCATGTTTCTCTATTGTCAAATTCGCCAGCTGATATGATTGATTGCCTCATTTTAGGTGGGGTCATCAGCGGTGGACTCTTTAACTATTTCATGGCCTTTGGCCTTATGTGAGCTAATGTGTCAAGTCAAGTATCTTGTGCTATTGCAGGACCTACATGATAATTTTTTCCCTGCAAGTTCAACAATGGGTAGGGGTGGCATGTTCTTCTTTTGGTGTTAGTTCTTCACTTCATATGAAAAATTTATGCATGGGAGTAGTCCTTTTTCTAGGTTGCCTTGCAATACCAATGGTTGTGACAAAGTCCATGTTACATTGTAATGGGTCAGATGACTCGATTGGGGGTGAAAGTCGTTGCCTACAAACAATAGTTATTATAATTGACCAAACTCGTTTTTTCTAGAGACAAGGGCAGTAGTATTGTTTCAACCTCATCTCTTTAAGAGACAATGTTAGTGGTATTATGTTAACCTCCTCTCCTCTCTTTTCCCAACCTAAGAGGCAAGGTAACTACTACGAATGCAGAACTATATTACTAGAGGGACTAAACATACTTTATAATAAATAAAATATAATACATATCTTTTTTTCTTATTTAAATATATAATAATAATTAAGTTCCTTTCGAATGAGGGAGGCCGAGGCCAAGGCCAAGGCCAAGGCTCAGGCTCTTTTAATTCCCCTACTAGGTTCATCCCTGTTGCTAAACAAACCTCATTTTTTAAAACATGCATTTAACTTAGTCTCTTTATGAGTTTAAGATGCTTAAAATTAATATTATTTTATACTACTAACATTTTCGAAATTATTTAAGAAATAGTATATTTTTTCCCTTTTCCTAGTAAATAGTCTTCATAAAAATATTTATATATCAAAATTAAAGTGTTGAAGCTTTCTGCCGAGGTTCCCTAGAGTTATTAAATGTAGCTACTCAAGAGAATTTGATCATATAATAAAAAATTCCTTTTTATCCGTTACCTACGCGGAATCAGATATGCCTCTAGTAAAATACAAAACGAAATGTGACCGTTACAAAACTGAGAATTTAAATTTCTCCATCATACCTGAGGCAAGAGAAGACGAGAGAGCTCACATGCCCAAATTCAAACCCTAAGCCCATAATTTCAAAAAAGAAACCCTAGAAACATCATAAACAAGAGGAAAATCAAAATGCTTATCACAGAAGAGTATATGCAAGAGCTCAGATCCAAAGCCACTGAGTTTTTCTTAAGAGAGCAATGGAATGAGTCCTTGCAAGCCTATTCTGAGTTTATCAATCTATGCCAGCACCAAATACATGACCCAGAACATGTCTCCAAGACCCAAAAATCTCTGTGTTTGGCCTTCTCCAACCGTGCCGAAACACGGTTTAGAATGAGGGCTTTCGATGAAGCATTGATGGATTGCGATGAAGCACTCAAGATTGAGAGCACCCATTTCAAGACCTTGATGTGCAAAGGTAAGATCTTGCTTGGTTTTAATAAGTATTCCATGGCATTAGAGTGTTTCAAAGCTGCTTCACTTGATCCTCAAGCAAGTGAGAATGCCGAGACGCTAAATGGTCTTTTGGATAAAACCAAGAAGCTTGAGTATCAGTCCAGGGCTGGTGCTTTTGATATTTCTGACTGGGTGCTGAATAAGTTTCGTGGGGAGTCCCCAGATCTTGCTGAGTATGTTGGGCCGGTGAAGATTGGGAAATCTGGTCTTGGCGGACGGGGTATGTTTGCTACAAAGAACATCGATTCTGGGACGGTTTTGCTGGTCACTAAGGCAATTGCAATAGAAAGAGGGATTGTGCAAGCTGAAGAATTGGGAGAGGACAAGCAATTGGTCATGTGGAAGAATTTCATTAATAAGGTGAATGATGCTCTATCAAAATGTAGAAGAATCAATCACTTGATTAGTACTCTGTCCTCAGGGGAAAACGAGGAAGTTCTTGAAGTTCCTGATATTAGTGTTTTTAGGCCAGAGATGGATGAGACTAGCTTCTCAAATGGCAAGCTTGAGATGAACAAGATTTTAAGCATATTGGATGTTAATTCATTGGTAGAAGATGCGGTTTCTGCAAAAGTATTAGGGAGGAATAGAGATTATTATGGTGTTGGGTTATGGATACTTGCTTGTTTTATCAACCACTCATGTTGCCCTAATTCAAGGCGGTTGCATACGGGGAATCATTTGATAGTTCATGCTTCGAGGGATGTGAAGGCGGGTGAGGAGATTACATTTGCATATTTCGACGTGCTCAAGCCCGTAGACAAACGGAGAGAATTGTCGGGAGGCTGGGGGTTTCATTGTGCTTGTAAGAGGTGCAAGTTTGAGGAAACAATGTCACTGAAGCACGAATTGAAAGACCTCGAGGTGGGTATTGAAGTAGGGATGGATACAGGGTGTGGTGTTTACAGATTAGAGGAAATTATGAAGAGAGGAGCAGTGGGGTAAGGAAAGGGGATTATTGAGGGCTTCATTTTGGAGTGTATATGCTGAGACCTATCGATCAGAAAAATTACTAAGGAGATGGGAACGTCGAATCCCCACAGTGGAGGTGGTGGTAGATAGTGTAGTGGATGTTGGTGGAAGTGATGAGAGAGTTGAAGATTGCTGTGGAGCAATTGAAGAGAAGAGGAGGTAATGGCATGCTAGAGATGGAGAGAGTGCTCAAACTAGGAAGGGGATTGTATGGTAAAGTGGTTAAAAAACAAACATTAAGGGCTCTACTTGAGATTTAGGTTCAAAAGAAGAGCTAGCAATTTAGCTCTTAGCATTAAGAGTTCTATCTTCACGCAAATATTTGCTCCTTGCACTTTGGCAGATATTGTTCAAGTCACTTTGATCAACATTTTTTGATTTTATTTTCTTTAAGAAATTTTCTTGATTTATTGTTCAGGCAATTCTTGCCTATTGGTGTAGCTACTTTATTTGTTCCAGAAGAGAACTATTTCAAGTTGGGGTTTTACCCTTTTGGGGAATATAATGGTGCATATTTCAATTAGCATTTGTACAGATCTCCATTGGCTTTTGACATTTTTGTCTAGAAATTTAGTCTGTGAGATATGTTAAAACAGAGCAGCATATGAAGCAATCTTATCTGAGATGTATAAATTCTAAGTTAAACTAGCTGTTAGGAAGATGGAATTCAATCATTTAAAGAAAATAATCTAAACTCACATGTCACTGAGCAAATGCTAACATTGTGAGAATAGTGACGCATGCAGAGAAAATACGAATTCCCTTTTGACGTGGCCTAATTTACAGCAGACTTGTTCCAGAAAATAAAAAAAAAAGGTGGGGAGAAAGCATAGTCTCAAATCAATGCGTTTGGAATGGTATTATAGTTCATCAACTTTGCTCTTACAATATTGTAGAGCACCGCATCTTTTGTAGTTTGATTCAGGGTAATTTAGGTTAGGAGTGCCAAAAGTGTGAGTAATATATTATAATTCCAGCAATGCTAGTCATGCAAAGATTTCTTTCAAAGCGGAGAAAGTTGTCTATGGTCATTATAAGAAACAAATGATCCAAGCCTTCATTTTCTTATTCATTAAAGATGGAAAGATTTTCTCAATCCTTCTTTATGTCTTCCTCCGAAGCATACAAGGGAGGATTAATCCTTGCTTGCACTTTATTCTTGTGGATATTCATCCATAGAAGGAACCAAAGGAACAAAATTGGTCCTAAAACATGGCCACTAGTCGGTGCTGCCATTGAACAATTCTTGAACTATGAAAGGATGCATGATTGGCTTGTTGAGCACCTTTCTAAGTCCAAGACTGTTGTTGTCCCAATGCCATTCACAACATACACTTACGTTGCAGATCCTGTGAACGTAGAGCATGTTCTGAAAGCAAATTTTGCAAATTATCCCAAGGTAAATACAACATGCGTTAGAGTGGTACTTTCTATAATATCTTCTATAACAAGCTCAAATTAACTTGAAAGTTGGTGAAAATATTAAGAGTAACTTGTTCTCGTGTGGTATGTGCTCTACAGGATTAATGGATCTTATAATGGAATCAGTTGACTTGTAGAAAGTTGTTCAACGTATGAGCATAGTAGTATCATATGTTGTTGCTTTTTATGCTAAATTGCGAACATATCCATAACCTACTGATCGGTTATGATTAAACTTCCTGAACTCCCGCAACATGGCTTTACCTTTTCTATAATTTTTGAAAACATGCACATATCTCTCGATTTGTCATTATCTCTGGGTATTTTAGCAATAGGTTTTGGAAGATTTTACAATTGATTAGGGATGTGATTGCATACTTAGAAACACATGTTTTAGGAATCTAGGGAATCCATTTGTCCAGGACTAGAAATTTTGGAGATGTATTTGCAATAACTATCCATTGTTGTTGTGCATACTCAACATTAAGAGAAGTAATGCTGAAATGTCAAGTATTTTTGAAGGGTAAAGTTTATCATTCATATATGGAAGTGCTTCTTGGAGATGGGATTTTTAATGTGGATGGTGAAGCATGGAGGAAACAGAGGAAGACAGCAAGCTTTGAATTTGCTTCAAAAATCTTCGTGATTTCAGCACTGTTGTCTTCAGAGAGTATAGCCAGAAACTCTCTTCTATTGTTAGTGAAGCTTCATTTCACAAAAGAGAAGTGGACATGCAGGTACCCTGCTTGCTGACAATATGGCTCGATATGATATTCACTCTGAATATGCCTAAGATATTGAGTAATAGAAAGCTTGTGAATGCGAATTTATCCAACTGAAAGGATATTCATTCTTCTCGTTTAATATCATCTTCAAATGATTGATATATGTCACTCCTAACGAGCCCACAATTTCTCTTCTTCAGGATCTATTGATGAGGATGACTTTAGATTCCATTTGCAAAGTGGGATTTGGTGTAGAAATTGGAACATTGACACCAAATCTACCAGACAATAGCTTTGCTCGTGCTTTTGATGCTGCAAACATCATTGTCACACTGCGTTTCATTGATCCATTATGGAAGATAAAGAAATTTCTGAATGTTGGATCAGAAGCATTACTTGATAAGAGCATTAGAATCATTGATGATTTCACTTATTCAGTCATTCATAGAAGGAAAGCAGAACTAGAAGAACTTCAGAAATCTAAAAAGAATGATAAGGTAACCAAAATTCACAAGTCAATTCATTCTCCAAATCCTTTTTGACAAGAAAATTTTAGAACTCAAACTGATCAATTGGCTTGCATTATGAACCTGCAGATAAAGCATGATATATTGTCAAGATTCATTGAGTTAGGCGAAGATCCTGAGAATAATTTAACTGATAAAAGCCTAAGAGATGTTGTTTTGAACTTTGTGATTGCGGGACGTGACACAACTGCAACAACTCTTTCTTGGGCAGTATACATGGTAATGACTCATTCAAATGTGGCCAGCAAACTTTACACTGAGCTGAAAGAATTCGAGGAAAACCAAGCAAAGGAAGCAAAGATCACATTGCCTCCATGTGACATAAATGATCTTGAATCATTCAGTCGCCGGATAGCAATATTTGCAGAACTCTTGACATATGATTCCTTGGCAAAATTGTACTATTTGCATGCTGTGATCACAGAAACACTTCGTCTGTATCCAGCCGTTCCACAGGTCAGAATATTATTGATATTTGTCCATTACTTATAATTAGATGTGGTATATAAGTACCGATTAATCATTTTTTTCCCCAATTGAAGTAGGATCCTAAAGGTGTCCTAAAGGACGATGTCTTGCCAGATGGAACAAAAGTGAAAGCAGGGGGCATGGTTACTTATGTTCCTTATTCCATGGGAAGAATGGAGTATAACTGGGGTCCTGATGCTGCTCTATTCAAGCCAGAAAGGTGGCTCAAGAATGGATTCTTCCAAAACGCTTCTCCATTTAAGTTTACTGCCTTTCAGGTAGATCTAAACATAGATATAACTTGAGATATCTTAGAAATTTCGGTCCTTTAGTCATATAACTACAAATAGGAAGTTAGCTCTGATGCCATTTATAATGGTTTTTTTCATCTACTTAATCCAAAAGTTTCTAACTATAACTTGGTCTACAATGACTGTATTAACCAAAACCAATTCTCTTCCACGATTCATATCAGACTTCATTCGTATAGGGCATCACATCATATTGAAAGATCTGCTTTAGAACGAGGATTTAAGCGTTGTGTTTGATCATTTTTCATTTGATTTTGTCATGCAGGCAGGACCAAGAATATGCCTTGGCAAGGACTCAGCTTATCTTCAAATGAAAATGGCACTTGCCATTCTTTGCAGATTTTACGAATTCAGATTAGTGCCGAATCATCCCGTAAAGTACCGAATGATGACCATTCTATCAATGGAGAAGGGATTGAAGGTTGCGGTAGCAAGACGTGGTTAAGATTCTAGCAATTGACTGATGTTTCCTAATTATAGCAATTTTATCTGTATCTGCTATAATAGAGTACAATTTTGTATCTAATGCAAACAGACTTGATACAAATGATTTTAATGCGCAAAAGCTCGAATTTCAAATAAAATTGAAATAAAACTTTTTTGGTGTTTTTGAATTTTATGATTAAGACAGGAAAAATAAAAGAATACAAACAGATTAATTTAAATCTAAAAGATATGATGGTACCAGAAGATTAACTTGAATCAAGTTTAGTTCTAAATAAATGACTACACAAAATAACTAGATGGGGTTTTGAATTCAATTAATTGATATGACATGATAACTGATTAAAATTTAAGGGTTATTCGTTATGGTTAATTGTCACTATTGGAAGAATTAATAACAAGAACTAAAGGATTAGAGAGAATTATTTGAAAAATGGTTTTCATTAATCAACTTCTTCTATTATTTATGAATAATATTTGATGACAAACTTATATATTGAATCCCTCACAACCTAGAGGTATAAGTACAAATAATAAAAATAGGATTCAAAATAATAATAAGATAAAAGTTTACGAAAACAATATCTTAATAAAATATACAAAGAAGATGCAAATTGGCAAACACGGAAGCATGTTCTTGATCATGTATCTATTCTTGACAACATACCTATATAATGTGAATATCACTATTTAATAGACCGTTTTAGTGAAAATGGCTAGGTGCAAAGGGGGTATGTTCTTAGGTGTGTACTTTAACACTCAAAATTCTCCTATATAACGTGTACTCACATTGCTCATTTGAATTGATGGTATAGCACTCAAAATTCTCCTAAAACTCTATTTGAAGGCAATTGGGGGCAATCTAATTGATAAAGATGCACCTCCAAATCTTCACTATCAACATGATCACCACTACATTTTCTTTACATCAACCTCAATCCTTTCTTCACCTTTAGCAAAAAAGGCCTTATGGTATGGACACTAGGAAGTAATATGCCTATACCCTATACATTTAAAACATTTATTTCTCATAGCTTTCCTAGAGGAACTTGTGAATTCTAAACCTTCTAAGTAACATTAGTAGTAAATTTACCTTTTTTCTTATCCTTCTTAGCTACCTGATTAGTAACATCTCTTTCATTTTTGTTACTAGCAAAATCAATAATTTGAATAGAATTTTTAGATTTGAAAGTTATATGCGGCTTGTGATAATTTCTTTTTCTTTGCCACTTAACTTTGAATGCCGATTAGGTCAACTCGTAAAGTGTACCAAATAGTTGAATGTCTACAACACTAATGATCTCATGTTTCAATCTAGTCACAAATCTCCCGTGTAGTAATCATTTCATCTCTTGCTAGTGAGGTTACCTAACCTAATTTTCCTCCTATTAAATAATATGTTTTTTTTTCCCTTCCACTATAAACTTGCATAACTAGTAAAATCCAAAGTAGCAAGTCTAATTTAATCTCTTCATCGTGATTGCAACAATAAAAAAATTTTCTCAACCCGATCCATCCACTTATAATAATCATCTCCATCTCCTTTCTATTAAATCGAGGAATCTTTAATTTAATAGTATCTAGACCTCGCAGTTAGCTCTATGGTTGCCTACAATTATCTACTCCATAAAAAACTGGATTATTCACTACTCCCTATGTGCCATGTTTTTCCTTACAATATTAATATCTCTATTCTCTAGTACACTCATAGAGAATCTGAAAATTCAATTGGTTAATTTGATCTTGCATAAATTTTTTTATTAGGTCCATATATCACACATTGTAGGCTCCAAAAGACTTAGATTATTTATACTTTTCTTTCTTGCATCCAATAGGAAATCTCAATTCCTAATTAGTTCTCTTGCATCAAAATCGTGGAAGTTCAAAAGAACCCTAGTAGTTTGATATTAAGATAATATAAGTGGTCTCTGTATCGAAGTTTAATGTCCAAAAGCTTAAATTTCAAAGGGAACTAAAATCAAAATGTTTTGTACTTTTGGATTTTATAATTAAAACAAGAAAAATAAAAGGATATAAATAAAATAATATGAAGAATATGAGGACATGAAAAGATTAACTTGAATTGCATTTAATTATAATTTGATATAACCATTATAAGTAAATGAGGTTTTGAATTTAATTAATTGATATGATATGACAATTAATTGAAATTTGAGATTTGCTTGCCATGATTTCAAAAATCAATAAGAGAAATCATTGGAAAAGAAGGGTTTTTTTGTTAATAAACTTCTATTATGATTTTTAATTAATTGAAAGTGTTAGTTTGATCTAGTCTCTTGTTACATGCTTGATTTATTTTACGAAGGACAAATTGATCCCTACCGAGACTTCTTTTATACATTACACGAAAAACACTTTAACTTTGTGCTTTGAGGATGTATTAGAATGGACTTCTTCTAGCATGGCACAAGAAAACACCGAGGCTTTGTTTTCTAAGGTTATATTTATTTTAATGATTAAATTGTTAATTTGACGGTTTTGCTAACGGGATCGTAGAAACTTCCTAGTCGAAAGGTACATTTGCATTACCGTAATAAATATATTAAGTAATTATGTAAATAAATCACTTATAATAAGTAGATACATATTTTCATAACACTGAGCCAACTTCTTAAATAATTCGCTACTTTTACTACTTATCAAATAACTTTTCTCTACTTAATTGTGTATATATATGTATTATATTATTATAAATACATAAGATACCAAAAGGGCTTTATTCGCCAATGCAGTGTAACGCCAAGTAGGCAGTTGCTATGGGGGAATCATCCATGGGAATATTGGTTTTCGGAAGAAATGTAAAATGTGTAACGACAGAAACCGCCTGAGCCCGAGGTACAGCCTACTTTAGTGAAGACGCCAGCTACTTATAAGAGGTTATTTATCTTGAGAGCATTTTTTACTAAGCACCATTAACTTTTGAGTTCATTAAAATTCTAAGCTTTTGTGCCTCAAAAGGTATCTTCATGATTAAAGTTCGACCATATTAGATTTTAAAGATATCACATTTTCCTTCACTTATAAAACTAACATTCTTACTAGTTTCGTCATAGTGATCCAAAACCATATTAGATAGGAAGGACTCTATAAATACTCCATACAGGCTTAAGAGATGTTTTTACTTTGAGTTACTTTGCCTTCTATTGCAATTAGCTCCCTCCAATTTAAGTTAGTGAATTGCTATAATACCATATATAATAACCCAGAATATTAACCATCAATATCTTGTCTGCTTTAGCATAATGTCGCACGATATTATCGTTGATGCTCGCTGCATTTCGGGAGATAACTCATTTTAGGAGTGCTGTACATTGAGCATGCTTAATTTCAGAGTTTTGATGAACTCGTTATTATATCAAAAGATATCTCGATGATTAAAGTTTCACTACTTTATATTTAAAGGATAGGACAAAATGTGTCTTCTATTGAATCAATTATTGTTTCCATAAAACCAGATTTAGAAATTTGATAGAAAACTATTCAACCACCAATAACACTGAAAAACTTAGGCAGATATCTATTCTAAACTAAAACTAGTATCTGCCTTAGCATAATGGGTCGATATAGAGAATCAATGCATCATGCCCAGACCCTAAAATCAACCAAGACCTCCTTTATAGGAAAAAAGAAGAAATAAATAACTTAATGATATTCAAAATTTAAACTAATTGTATGCCAATTGGGAATTATCATTTACCATTTTAAATATTCTATGTATTAATATTACCAATATAAAAGATAAATATATTTTTAAATTAAGTTTGATTTTGTTCAGATAGAGTTTTATTCCGAGGGAAATCTTATTCGTAAATAACGTAACCACACTTGATTGGAGAAATTGTAACTAAGGCAATCAACTTTGGCATAACTTCACGGAAAAATTTTTAAAAAAAATTGCAAAGAAGGAATCAAGTGATAAAAAAAAATGATCTTTTTTAATTATAAATGAATGTAGACATAAAACTTAATATTTTCTTTAACCATTAGATATATTAAGATTAAGTAGCTTAGTAATACCTTCAATGTGCCACATAGAAAATAAATCTTATAAACGGTAATGCTAATGGAGGGTGTTCTCAAAAATTAAACTCGTTTAGGATTGTAAATAAGTTTAGTTTTTAAAAGCTCAAGTTTGGCTCGTTTAAAATTTAACAAGTTCAAGCTTAAGCCAAGTTTTTTATCGAGCCTGAAATTGAAGCTCAAACTTGGATCGTTTAGTTAAATAAATTTAAGTTTTAGCTCGAGCTCGGCTCGTTTATGAAATGAGCTTGAGCCGAGCCAAGCTTTTACTGAGCCAACGAGTTTTTATCGAGCCTGAAATTTAAATTCGAACTCGACTAATTTAAATAGTCTATTTTTCATTTTTTTTAAACCTAATATGTAATATATAAGTGTTGCTCCAGTATATACATAATTATTAACTAGAAATTAATTTTTATTATTTTTATTATCTGGATATAGATAATATATTATATATAAAAAAATTTATAAATTTATTAATGATCTTGTTAATAAGCCTGTTAACAAACCTAGTTTCAAGCTTGTTTTTGAGTTTAAACTAGTTTATTCATGAGTCAGCTCATGAGCTTAAATCAAAGATTGAGCTCATGAGCTTAAATCAAAGATTGAGCTCAGCTAAACGAGCTTTACTTTGGACTTAGACTTATCTCGTTTACTAATCAAATTCGAATCCTGAAACGACTAGAGTTCGAATCGTTCCTGAAGCGAACCGAATTCGAATCAAGCCTGAAGCAAGCAAGCTAGGATAGCTCGCTCATTTACGTCTCTTTTACAACTATCCATGCATCTAGTAGAGCGCAAGCCAGAGAAAGAATCAGGCCCAGGAAGCTATGAACCCAATGCCAACTTCTACATAAATCTCGCTTGCGTGGCCCTCAGGCTATGAAGCATCTTTGTCTTTTTAGCTCAGACCGAACTGCACTAGTGTAAAACATTTTACCAGGTGTCCTCTTCGGGCTACTCTTGATCATCGTCTTCCAGTGTTTTGTCCTCTGCCTTGTCATTTTCAGGTAACGGAAATCATCGTGTTTCTGTATGATGCTACAAAAACTACGGTGATTCTCTCTTTTTCATGGATATAGCTTTGTTACATAGTACAACTCGCAGAGATCTAGTTTCCAGCACCGATATTTACTGTTTCATTTGACTCTGCTATGTAAACATGATTTGGGTTTTGGATTTATATTCATCTTCATACTTCATGGCTTTTGTTAGCTTTTGCGTTTCAGCATTAAATTGTACTCTTGAGTAAAAAATGGCCGTTCAATGTCTTTTAATAATAAGGATTAATGAATTGCTATTAGGGTCAACTAGGAATTCCATAAGAAATAAATTTTATTATAACAAAGTGAATCTCTGGGTGGCATGCCCAAAATTGGATCTCTGGGCAATAGGGCCATGACCCATGAGTGACAATAATTTGACAGTTTTTGATTAGGGAAATATGCCGAGCAGTATGCATTGAACCTGTTTAATTGGGATCGATTCTACTTTTTTCTAGTTAAGATTGGCCACCTTTGGTAAGGTCCACTCCTTAGTCCTTTTATGACATTACACACAATTGAAATTAACCATTTCTCAGTGGTGCCATGGGTTTCTTGAAGTCCTATTCATGCCTCCTTAATTGCTTCCTTCTCTTTTAAATGTAGTTACTTTGCATTACCATATGTGGATATAGTGGTCTATATTCCATTTTTCATTGCACAAATTATCAGTGGAGTATGCCTGGCTTGTCAAAATGTACCATCATTTCTATATCTTGTTGTTTCTGTACGTGCTTCTATGTTTTTTGCTGAATCAATGAAAGGTTTAGTACAAAAAATATATAATTTATTTAGGCAATGCTGTATGGAAAATGTTGAAGAATGCATGTGATGGCACAGACTTTGCTGAATTAAATTATGTGTAAAGTATCAAGGGATGATAAAACTGAGGAATTTATATAGCAAGCTATCGATGTTATATCCGAGGAGGTTTTTATTTTACATGCAAAATTACCTGTTGTACCTCTGCAGCTGCTAGTTCAGCCCTGTATGTCAGAAGCTAAGCCTGAGGAGGTAAAAGTCCAAGAGCTTGTTGATGATACTCCTAATCTCGAACATCAAGAGGTTGATGTTAAATTTCCTATTGAAGATTTAAAAGATTCAGAAAAGCATGAAGAAAATCCTATGCCCACATCTGAGCAGGAGGTACAGAGATGCTTTCCTTTTATCATGGCTTACTCTTTTGCTATAGACCACGTGATATATATTTGCTGCTGCTATGCAATGGTGAAATTTTGCTTGTTTGAGTGTTGCGATTTTAATTGGATGATCTTGTGTATTAAGCAAGTCTTATTCCACTAGAGAGGTGTCTCTTCCTTCTCTGTAGTTCTAACTTGTTCCTTTTTTGCTTGAATGGTCTAACCTATTGAATATTCTTTTTTTCTCTTTTCCTTTGTTTTCTCTTCCTCTATAATTTAGCCAATAAAGAAAAATCAAGATGATTGATGCTCATACCATCTAGATATTTGATATATTGTATCCATTTTGTTTTATGTCTATATAAATTATTTTTTGCAGGCAGAGGTAGTTAGGAAAAAGTATGGAGGCATGTTACCCAAAAAGCCTCCATTAATATCCAAAGTATGTTCTTGGTCCTGTTTCCATTTGCATGCTCATTTATTTCTCAAGGACTATTTGAAATGATATATTTTCCCCCTTTCAGGATCATGAACGTGCCTTTTTTGATTCTGCTGATTGGGCATTGGGAAAGGTATAACTTTTGAGCTTATCATCAAGTTGACATTTTAGTGCTGTAGAAGTTTTACACATCTGATTTCTTGAACTCAGCAAAAAGGTCAAAAGCCAAAAGGTCCACTTGAAGCTCTTCGTCCAAAATTACAGGTATATGATGTTCCATTAAGCATATTAATTCTGTTAAATCATTGAATGGGAAACACTTTGAATCAGACCCTAGCGGATTGATTTGTTACATTGATTGATATATATTTCAAGTTTCCAACACAATTAATGATGAAAAGTTGTTACATAGACCATGGTCTGTGGACCATCTAAGAACACAGTACCTATAATCACCATATAATCGATGCATAATATCTGTACCATGCTTTCATTTGTGGTATATAAAGTAGGTCTAGGCAAGAAAGTTTCTTTATGGATATGCTAGTGTTTAGTCTATCTTTCCTTGTGTGGTTCGGTGTTAGTACATGCTATCTGGATTTAGTCATCTTTAGTGGTGCATAAAATCAAGTATCTCGCATAATTCATAGAAAGCCAGGGAAGTCGGCAGATAAGTGGGAAAGCAAAAGTTGAAGCTCAAGAAAATTTGCAGTGGTTAGTTGGGAAAAAGAGGAGGAGAATGTGATATATGAACAGATACTTATGGATAACTTTTTTTTTTTTTTGTTTTACTACTATCTTCGTCAGCCTACTGCACATCAGCAAGCACGTTCAAGGCGTTCAGCATATGCCCCGGCAGATGATGTGAAGGTATGCTTTCAATCACAAGTATTTTTCTTTGATAACATCTATATTTAGAGAAGACAGATTTGTGACACATTTCAGTCATAACAAATTGTTTATTCTTTCTTATGCACTAGTCTATTATACAGCTTCCAGGAAATTTCTGCTGTTTTTGGTACTGGAGTTTGACAAAGCAAAGACTTTACTATCACTTCTCTCTCTCTCACTGACACTGTCACACACACACAAAATTGCATGCACAAAAGTAAGACTGCTAATTCCTTTAGTTAGGACAATTAATTAGTATCGAGGTCAAGGATGTGATGAATTTCAGATAACTGGATATTCCATTCAGTGTGCAGTGCTGATGTGGAAGATGCGCTTGTATTTTATTGGGTCGCTGCTTCATTTTTCAGGAGCTGCTGCTCACAATGGCACTCCAGGAGATGCAGACTCTGAGATGGAGCATGACAACAATAATGATAGTCCTGCATATGGAGACGAACAAGGCAGTGAAGATGTAGCTAAATGATTCTGCTCAACACTATATTTGGCCTCGTGTTATTACTCATAGTGGCCTTTGTATTGTACCTTATGGTTTTTTAAAGATCAAAATCACATGTTTCTTCAATCTGGGCAATGCACATGTTGTCCTGTAAAAGTCATTGTCTTGAGCATGTTTGATGTGTAACACGAAGATACAAACTGTTCTAATTTTAGCCTGAAATCTCTAAAAGATTATCTTTGTCTACCATAAGACATGTTCGATGTTGTGGCTTGATAATGTATGTACTTGTTGTCCGTTTAGGACATGGAGGCATAAGCTTATTTGCAAAAGAGAATGAACCTTGCTGAGGAAATTCATGAGATGTCAAGATGTATAATGAGGAAGTCATGTTGTTATGATGTATCCATCCCTTACCAATCAGGCAACTCTTGTGTAAGAACTCACTAATCAGTAGTTATTCTATGTGGTAAGAAATCTATATTTCTCATGTTGCATGGCGCATGATGTTATGCCCAAAGTATCATTAGTTGAAGATTGAATTATCCTTATGACTAAATTTTATCTAAGTGGGGACTTTATAGTTGTTAGTCACAAGAAATTTTCATATACTAACCTATCAGTTTTCTTAGAGTTATTTAGGTTTAACTAAAGATATAGGATGCTATCGCTATATACAAGGATTCAATGGAACCGGTGATAGAATACTTTAAACTAGTGGTATTAACATTGGTTTCGAGTAGATGGATTGGCTTTAAATCCCTTCTTTTTTTGTAATGGGGAAAAAAAATTAACCTTCAGAAAATTTTCTAACATAAATTAGCTTCTTCAATAGGGTGAAAGTATTGGTAAAAGGTTTCCCAGAACCCAACAGCACAAGGATCAAAAGTATCTCAAGTCATACAAAAAAACCAAGGCTTAACTAGAGTTTGTAAAACTGAGTCAAAGGAATAAACTTGTGTTGATATAGAGTGGACTATTTTGAGAAACCATGATCAACCTATGGCCCTCAAATGAATGTGGGTTGTATCCTTAATCCACTAGGATGAATGCCTCCATTAGCTCCGTCCTGGAGGTTGAAGACAACTTACATTAGAGTCCCTTGGATAAGACAAAGCAAGGCACAAGACCTTGTGAGAAATTACATGCTTGGCCTCGTGGTTCAATCTTTTTCTTCCCCTTGGGATTTCTTCCTTCGTGGTCCTTTTGGTTGTACCTAAAGCAAACAACATTTGACTCTTCCCATTAAGGCTTTGTTTCTTCTTCTTGTATTGAACTTAGGGGTTTAACGATGTCTTTTTAGAGACAAGACGATTCTCGAAACCAATAATAAATAAATGTTAGAGAAGGAATTGATTTGACTCAACAGTCCTTTAATACTAATATTATTTCATACTTAATAATCATTTAAAAAAAAATTACATAAATACAACTTGGATAAAAATAATTATATGCAATACACAATTAGAGCTCTATCTCTTTTCCGACATACGATACAACTATTTTTATAAGTTTGACTCGTACTATTGTTATATCTCTTCTCCAACGAGTGATACATATAGAATCTTTTATATCTATTTTTCATCATACAATATAGATATGACAATTTAGTAATTTTTTTCTATAATTTATATTTTTGTAATTTTTTTTTTTGCAAGAATGTAGATATGTCTTTCACCCTTTAATACTTGTAAAATGTGCTTAAGGCATTTTTAGGGTATATTTTTGTAGGAAAAAGTTGCCATAAAAGTATTTGAGAAAAAGTTAATCAGGTCAAAACCAATAGCATAAAAATTACAATAAAGCAGAAGATTGAAAGGGAAGTCCATTTATATGCCTTTCTTATATTTTTCCAAAAGTACATTGCTAAGGAGTGATTCTTCTATTATTTGTATCGTTTTTCTTTAGAAAATTACCATGAGCTTGTATTTTATAAAGTGAGGTTATTAAACCAATATTTATAAAGTTTATAAATTTCGATTTAACTTTTTTTCTTGTTTCTATTTATTTATATTAAGGTTATTTAGTTAATCATGGGGTCAAGTTCTTCATCTTCTAACTTCAGCTTGTTTACAAATGTTATACTCTCGCTCGTTGCCTTTCCACTGAAAACAGCTTTATCTTTATCTTTTTTTTATTTTTTTTGAGGCCCATTAGAGTCATTTCATTCCTACTAAAATTTATGATGAAAATACGGTTGTTAAGATTGTGAATTAATTATACGATTTTATGAATTCATCATTTTATAGATTTCTTTAATAATAATGGATGTAAAATTGTTTTAGTATAAATTTTAGAATAAATTATGAACTTAAATGTTTAATTTTATAAGTTTACCATTTTCTTAATTATCTACTATTTTTCGATCAATTCTATATAATCCAATGGATGCAATAATAAAAAGAGTAGGTAAACTCCTGTTATAATTAGTTTAATTGCTACTTTTCTAAAAATTAGGAAGTGCATATCATATCTAAGTAACCGATATTTGTAACGCTTGAGCTTGACTACAAACACCGTGTGGACTTTGATTGCTGTGTCATTTTAAGGCTTCAACCATACACCTTTTCATAATAATACAACCAATCATTTTCATTACTTTTCAACGCACGTGGATGGACATTCCCCCACCACCCACCCTCTCTCTCTCTCTTTTTTTTTTTTTTTAAATTAATTTTTTGGGGGAGAAAAGAATGCCATAGAAGAGAGAAATTTCTTTAAATACAATTTAAATTAATTTCTTGTTTAGATCACTAATTGAAATTAATTCCTTAAATAAGGTCAAAATGAAAATAATTATCAATGTATCATACCAAAATCGCATTTTTATGATAGGATATATAAGTGAACAGTAAATGGACTCACGACTATAAAACGCGATATATATTTAACTACGGTCATAATATCGCGATTATTAATCGCGATATCAGTATAAAATACTTATATCGTGATTAATAATCGCGATATTGCGATCGTAGTGAAACATTAAATTGTGATTCTTTCATGCGATTTTTGTATAAAATTACATATCCTGTTTCTTAAACACGATTTTGCAATTGGAAATTGATAATTTCATCCAAACAGTATATTAATAATTGTTTTGTATAGAAACTTTAGACATATATTGAACTCATTTTTTTTTCTTTATTTTCTTCTCCTATTCCTCTTGGTTATTAGATTTTTATCCGTATTGGATTTATATCTTATTAACTTTTATAATTTATTAGTATCATATTTATATCGATTTAGTATTGATTCAATTTAATTTATAAATAAAATTATTAATTTTTCATGAATATCATCCAACATCTATGATTTGAAAATGATACTAAAAGGACAAGTCGTATATTCAAACATGTCCCATCGATTAATGAAAATAATAAACAAACAAATAAAAATGGGCGAGGAAGTGCCGTACACTAAACTCCAGAATTTTTTCCAACAGTATAGACAAAAAAACAAAAAAAAAAAAAGGAAAAAGAAAAAAAAAATCAAGAACCCTATTACAACTGACAAAGTAAAACATCGAAAAAATGATCCTTCGTAGCTCCTGCTGTCCCTCCGCTTCCCTGAAACTGGGGGAGAGACCCAAAGTACTCTTAGTGACAGTGCCTGCTCTCAAAGCCCAGCGATCGAATCCCCCTTTTCTTCTGACTCGTTACCTGAAAAACTTGTCAGCAAGAAGGGCAACAACCTCAGACAAACGTTAATTGGTAAAGAACCATGCTTGAGCAATTTCTGCTGCTGCTGCTGCCGTAGTAACAGAAGGCTTTTTCTAGAATCCATGGCGTTTTCAGCACTATGCTCCCCTAATGACCCTTCTAATGCCACTGACCTCTCTTCCGATGCTGCGGTTTGTATACTCTATTACCTTTTTTACCATTGTTTTGATAATTTTAATTTCTTTCCAGTGTTTTTGGCATAGGGATGCATTTTTGAGTAATGGAATCTAGAATGAGAATGTTATGTGAAAGGTGCAATTTGTCTTTTCGTAGGCTATGTTAAATAAAATTCATCCTCCAAGGTCGCGGTGGTACGAGGAAATTTATGCCTGGGCTCTTGATAAGTTGACGAAATCGTACGAAGCCGAGGTTTGTGGTCTGCTTATGTTTAATTGGTGTTGGCACTATTTGAACGAATTTTAGACAGGAATTAGAAAATGCACAAAAATGATGGTTGGTTTTGTGTATAATTGTTTGCTAAGGTTGCGCAATACAAGTCACAACTCTTCGATAACTTGAAAGGGGAGGCTAAGGATATTCTGGAGATTGGGATTGGGACAGGTCCTAATCTCAAATATTTTGCAGCTGGAGGGGATGTCCGTGTTATTGGCACAGATCCCACCAGAACGATGGAGAAATATGCTCGGTCTGCAGCAGCAGCAGCTGGTTTTCCTCCTGAAAAGTTTCAATTTTTGCAAGCAGTATGTATGTTAATGCTCATTAATAATCTTGTTCTTTCAAAACTCCAATACACCACGCTTGCCTCTACTTTTTAGTAATAATGTAGTTTCATAGTCTTGGGAGATAATTATTGATATTGACTAAATCACTGATATGCAATTTGATTAGAGAAGGGAAACATTGCAGCCTCTTTTACTCAAGGAGAGGTGAATGTGTCCTGAATGTGTTAAGGAGTTTGATTGGAAGAATTGAACAGTTGGCCTAGTTGGAACTTTTAAGACAAGTTCTGGACTTCCTGTTTGTGGCAAAGAGAGTGAGTTAAATGCTGTGCCTGAAAAATAATCTCACACCAGAATTTCTAAAACATATTAATAATATTTGCTTGCTCCATGGGATCCTTTTCTCTTAACCAGAAAGATCATTAGACGGTTTCCTTAGTTGTAATGGAACCAGTGGTTTGTAGCATGTCAATGGTTAATGAGTTGCAATCTTTTCCCCTTAAAATTTCTTATAGCAGGAAACTGCAGTTTGAAGCACCATCTATCTATTATGAAACAAGAACATTTTTTATTTTTTGATAATTGAAAGAATGACCTTTCTTCTGAAGAAGAAGTTAATTCTATCAGGTTGGAGAATCTCTCCCTGTAGGTGATGCTTCTGTTGATGCTGTTGTTGGAACGCTTGTATTATGCTCTGTCAGTAATGTCGACCTTGCACTAAAAGGTGAGTGCTTTATGAGCCTTTAAATGACAGTTTTCTGAATCCTTTATCATGCATTAAGATTTTGTCATTTCATTGGAGCCTACTTGTTGATTTCATAAATAGAAAGGATTATTCTATATCTTGTAGTCCTTTATAATCTTAATCTCTTTAATCATCCTCCCCATGTTTTTAAATCATATTACTCTTACTATGACTGAACTGAAATTCCTGGAATTTTCAAAGTATTATAAGGATGTTCTTGTGCATTTGGCCACTAACAGGCCAATGCTCTATTAAAATGTATGACTCTATCCTCTTTCAGAGTTTCTTGCTGGAACAAGAATTTTGTCTATCTATTCAGTGCAATAGATTTTTTAAACCAGCAACAAGAGTGGCTGACTCAAAGTTTGGTGATATGGAGACCATGGGATGCTAGAATTCATGAAAAGTGATATGATCTTTTTGAGCTGGATTCTTATACTTCTGAGAGCCCTTAGTTCAATCATTCTTATGTTTATCTTTACGCCCAAGATGTATCTATTTTGTGTATGCACATTTCCATGTCATCATAGGAATTGTAGCAGTCAGATTAGTTAAGCCTTATCTCTTTGTGTTTTGCAGAGGTGAAGAGAGTGCTTAAGCCAGGAGGTTGTTACATATTCGTGGAACATGTGGCTGCAAATGGTAGCAGGCTGATTCTATTATCCATTGAATAAAAACCTGCTAAGGCTATTAACTGATACAAAACTAATACTATGTGCTCAATTGTGGTTTCTCTTGTCAATGCAATGAGCAGATGGAACATTTAGGAAGTTCCTGCAGAAAATCCTTGATCCTTTGCAGCAGACTGTTGCTGATGGATGTCACCTCACTAGAGAAACTGGGAAGAATATAACCGAAGCCGGATTTTCAGTTGTCAACATTAACACTGCTTTCTTGTCATCTGCTTCACTTGTAAACCCCCATATATATGGAATAGCCCGCAAGTAGCACCAATGAGCCTGCCTGGATCTCTTGCACAGCAAAGAAAGCAATTGCTATTGACAGATATCAGTTCGTTACAACTATGATAATCATTAGAACTGCTCAAGTGCGATATAAGGGTTGGGAATGCTATAGCTTCAAGGTTCAGCATTCTTAGTGTTCTTAGTCGAGACAACGTTTGAGCAGGTATGCCTTTGACATATCATAATCATGTGAAGTGTAGTTCTTTTTCGCCTCTGTTTGTGCTGTAAAGCTTTGTGTTAAAAAGCAGTGTTTTGGTATGTGAGTCTGAAGCACAAAATTTTTCTGCATTACTGTTGAATCAGCGTATAATATTGTAATGTAAGCCTCTCTTGATCGAACCTTGTATATCTCAACTCACTAGAATTGTTTGATGCAGCCAAACCGAGCGAAATTAACATGTGATTGCATTTGTTTGGTTTTGCTAGGAAAATGGTCAGTGGAAGATGTTTCCTGTAAATTGAAAATCATGTAGAAGGAATCATAATTGATAGTCATCCTACATTGATGATGCGGCTAATAGAGAAAGTTTCTTGATCAAATAAGTGTCCAGTTCAGACGATTGGCACAAGGGTCTTATAAAGTAATCCTATAGCATTAGAAACTGCCAAATTTAGAACTATCAAATTTTTCTCCTCTTAGTTTTTCCCAATATACAAATCGGATCCTTGAAACATCTTATGATGCTGTTAATCACGTAATCTTTTTCCTTGTAGTTTCAATCATTATTTTGATTATACGTGGTAATATGAAAATTGAGAGAAAATAGATGGAAGGACCCATTTCTGAAACTATTACTACTAAATTTAAGTGTTATATACAAATGTGAAATTCCATATTTCTTTGGGTGGTTGGCTAGTAGAGAAACAAATTTGAAATAGAGCTATAATTCTCTTGATTTCCATCCTTTTTTTAAGTTTAATTTTAATTATTTAAACACATCATTTCTATTGATTTACTTCTATTTCCACATCTTTCCACTAATTTTAGTTTGTAAAGGGATAGTTCTCACTATAAAGCTAATTTATAAATTTGTTACTGTTGCATAATCAACTGGATAAGAAAAATCATTCAGTGATTAATAGGTAAAATGATATATCCGAAACTCAAAACTTTGGCGTTGGCTAGCTGCAACTATTAATGGAGGATATCATATTTGTCTAAGGTAAAATATAGCACTTCTACGGTTCTGTCTGGACTTGGGTACAAGGAATTGGGTAAGGCCGAAAGGGTTCAAGAGATCGTGTCATGTTTTCTATACGTACGAGGACTTGGCGGATAACGATCCGAAAATTGGACAGGGTTACTGGATCCATTTTGGTTTATGAAAATTTTTAAAATTATTGCCAGCTTGAAGATTTATTGAAAATATAAAATGTGGATTTTTATAATTTTATAAATTTAAATATAAAGATTATCAGAAAGACAGAGACCAATAGATTTGTATGCTAGATGAGAAATTGTTTCTTAGTATTAGAGGAAATAAGATAAAATAAGTAATAATAATTTATCACCATATATGATAAGAAAGTAAAGTAGCATCTAAGCCTCGGGCAATAAAACACAGTAATTTTCACTAGTAGTATCTAAACTTTTTAACTTATAATAGAATGGTGCTTAAAGACAATTTTTATCCATAGAAATACCTAAATTTTTTAAATCTCATATTTATTATACCTTTGGTTGAAATCCAATCATTTCAAGTGAGAAAGCTAATGTAGACAATTACCCCCTCTTAAAGCTAGCATTCTCTCTCCTACATGGCAAAGTTATCTTCTTTCTCCTTCTTTTTTTTTTTTTTTTTTCTGTTTTTTTTTCCCTCTCCTCTCCCCTCCCCCTCCTCCTCCCTTCTTCTTCTTCTCTCTCTATATTTCTTAAACAAAAAAAGAAATATATTGCTTTAGGAAATTAAATTGAGCAACGGAAAAAAAATTATGTCAAACTTTTCTTCTTCCTCTCTAATTTCAAAAATTGAAAATAAAGGAAATTGGGGGAAAAAAAAATCCTCTCTTTTCCTATCTCGGATTTCTTATGTTGATCCAAGATAAATAAAAATGGCATTTCAAAAATTAAAAATAAAGAAAATTGGAGGAAAAAAATCTCACTTTTATTTTGAATTTAGTTTTTGTGACGGCCATATATTCATGCCTGATAATAAGAATCAAGCGGAGTGCTTGGATCTCTTTTCCACACGCCAAAATAAGAACTTTTAAATTTTTCTTCCAAAAGACCAATCAATCATACACAAAGATCAAAGCTTTAAGCTTTTAAAGCAAACATAGAAGAATTTTCTTCCAAAAGACCAAATCTTTGATTCGAATTAAAAAAAAATAAAACAACAAAAAGCAACCTATAGAGGAAAAAAATCAAAAGGAACAAAGCCAAAATTTTCACTTTTTTCCCAAAAATTGTACTCCTTTTATTTAGTAAGCATTCTAAGGTTGTAATTAAAGGTAGGCAAACGAGCTTGGCGAGCCGGGCAATTTTGGCCTGCTATTAAACTAGCCAAAATTTATAGGCCTAGGCTTAGCTCACTTTAGCTCGCAGGCCAAATGAAAATTTTCTATTTTTTATTTTTGTTATTTTTAAATATTAGTTTATGTAAAAATTAAAATATTTATATATTTTAGGATTTTATACATATTAAAAGTTAATTTTGTTACTCTTTTGATTACTTATACATAAAAGCAAGTTTTTTAAATGATTTATTAGATTTCTATTACGTTTATATCAATAAATATATACTTAAAAAATGTTATAATACTTGTGATGCATGTATCAATCTATTTTCTTCTATAGTATATCACAAATAATCACTAATATGTTATTATATTTTCTTCTATACTATATTAATCTTTTTCTTTTAACTCTTGGCTCGCGGGCTGGCTCTGCCTGTCATGAGCTAGCCTACGGGCTAAATAGACCGAGTCAATTTAGCCCGCATTTAAACAAGCCGAAAAAAATAGTAGTGGCCCTCTTTTTTAAGCTATTAAATAGGCTAGCCTACAGGCTATGGCCCATATGTCAGCTGTAGTTGTAATTGACACGTAGAGTTGTTGAAAATTGATAATGGAAATTAATCATTATCATGGTGAGTTATGTGGTGAGCTAACTCAATTTGTTCTATAGGATTAGTGAGGATTGCAGTGACTGGTTCATAGAGATGGCCAATGTGGAGGTCGGGTTTATGTTTGGTTTCGGAAATCGTGCCTTGGTTTCAATGTTAGTTTGGATTGAATTTAGTGTTGCGAGGTTGGCGTGTCTGGTAAGTGTTGTGTGAATTATGAATGGTTCATGTTGAGAGAGAAGTTGAGTGGAGAGAGAGAACATGCCCTATCTTCCTTCAATGGAGTTTAAAGAGATGGTGGAGGGTTCTTAGAGAGAAAAAATTCAACATATTCTTGATGGTGAAGAAGATGAGTTCAGTGAGTGGTTTGCAGGTTGCCAACTCGATGTTGTGCAACTTGGTGGAGACATGTGACTTGGATTTGGTTCTATTGGTTGAACTTGCGGTAGTGTGCATTGACGAGATGAAGAAGATGAACTTGCGGTAATGTGAATTTGGGTTTTGGTTGGAGGTGGAGAATGGCGTTGGGTTATGTCTTTGGTGGTTGGAGGAGTTATTATGGTTGTGGTTTGGTTTCTCGTTGAAGAAGGAGGAGGAGGAGGAGGAGGAGAGAGAAGGAGGAAGAGGAGGAGTAAGAAAGAGGAAAGTTTAAAAAAAAAAAAAGAATAGGGAGAAGATGACGTGTGTGCTAGCTAGGAGAGAGAAGATGAGTCATAGGAGAGAGAAATTGTCAATGTCAACATCTTGTATAAGAATTAGTCGGATTCCTGCCAAAGATATAGTGATTACAGATTTAAAAAGTTTATATATTTTGTTGATAAAAATTTTCTTTAGGTACAATTTCATTGTAAGTCAAAGTTTTAGTTTCTATTAGTAACACTAACCTAATAATGCACATTTAAAATAACAAAAAATGGGATAAAAAATAAAAGATCACTCTTATGACATTTATTTATTTATTTATTTATTTTTGTGTACTAAGCTTTTTTCTTTTAAATTAGTGTTTACATTCTCAAATTTTTGAAAACGTGTTGTAGATGGATTTTAAATTATAAAATATATTTATGCTTCACTCTTTGGGTTAAGTGATAGGTCTTGAAGAGTCTAGTTTTCATAAGGGTGATCAAAGGAGAGTTGGCATAGTAGGTTTGGAGGGATTCGTTGGACCATCTACTCAGTCATCTAATCTTCCTTATTATGGCTCATGTACTAAAATTGGATGACGTTGATGACCAAATGCTATATGTACCCCAAGTCTCTCCTCATTCAAATTATAAGAAAATTGAGAAAAAACACTAAAGTGTTGTTAAATTTTTGTCTCAAGAGATCAACATCTGTTCATCACTACTAGTAAGGTTTAATACTTGATAGCTCCTCTATCTATCACAAGTAAGAGTATAAATGAGCCAAATCAGTTCACAAACTATTCGAGTTCGACTCGATGTTTGCTCAAGTTTGCTGCAAAAATAGTCAAATTGAACTCAAATATGAGCTATTTGAATAGTTTATTGAGTTGAACTAGAATTTTATATGTTTAGCTTGATTGGTTTGCGAGCCTCATTGAGCTCAAGTCGAGTATAAATATTAATCAAACTTGAATTGAGTTTAGATATTAATATTATCTTAATTAGAATTTAAAATATATTTTTTAATAAATCGAGCATAAACGAGCTTACTTGAGTCGGACTTAATATTATGGTTACATTTTGAGCTGAACCCAAGCTTAAAATCTTAGGCTCGATCCAACTCAAACCAAACTCAAGCTTTGAAATTTCGAGTTGAACTTGAATTCAAACTCATATTGCCTACTCCTCCTCTTGTTCCATCTTTTTTTTTAATCATTCTTGACGTGTCATTGTGTGTCACTCCTCGCAAGTCACGTTTAATGCGATATTCATGTAACATGACGTAGCTACTTCACTTGAATACATACATCTGCATGTGCCATAAATCCCCTTTTCACTATTTTGCTTTTGAGTAAAACGATAGGAACTATTCAAATTAAAAAAAAAAATTACATGAAATCTATGACAAAATAGGATTTTATATATTGATATTGATATGAACTTTTATTATCCTTAAAAATGAAATTTATGAAATCAACTAAAATCTAAATACGGGTTGTGCTAAAAATCTTATATGTTCATTTTATTTTCTTCTTTTTTCAATCAAACTCATTATTATTATTGTTGTTGTTGTTATTTCCTAACTATCAAACTCATCCATTAATCGAGAATAGCAAGAACACTTTCATTTTGGCAGTAATACCACTAATACTTAAAAAGAAAAAAAATATTGGTACTAGCATGTTATATATATAAATGTATGACGATTGCTAATGATAATTTGATATAAGATAGTGATAGTATATAATTTTTGTAGATGTAGGGTTCTTATTGATAGTGGTTATGCATACGTCACGTAGATCTCGTGCCTAGCATGCGACTTTGGAGTGCTGTTGAGAGAATGACACTTGATGACAGGATGGCTTGAAGAAAATGAAAGGGGAGGAGGAACAGACAGTCTCAGTGTCTCGAATGCATAAGTGACAGGTAAGGGAGTTTGAGTAAATCTCGAGCATCAACTTTACAGTTTTGTAGCAGTTGAAGTAGAAGTTGCTTGAGTTGTTTCGTTCGATCTTTTTGAGCAGAGCCTCATCTATAGAATGCTGTTTGTCTTCTCTCTCTAAACAATTAGAAATGATGAGAAGTGGCTAAGTATTTATACGCAGTTGGTATAGATGATGACCGTCAAATCACCTTAGTGATTGACGGATGAGATGGAGCAAGCTCAATTTATGATTATCCTGAATGAGCTCCTTATAAGCCAAGGCCAATAGTCATCTCCTGTGTGCATGAGCTTATCTGAGAAATGTTGAATGTGGCAGACCAGTCTAATGATCCTTGTTCCGAACCCACCAAGTCAAATCTCTCTAAACCATCCTAATAGTTAAACCGGACTTATCGAGCCTTGTCACCTAACTCAAGAATCAAACGAAAATAAATAAATAATATTTATATTTGAAAGCCCCATTACAGTTTTTAAAATATTATCATCCATGTTCAATAAAGACTGGCATATATTATATTGTAATTTTAACAATACTAATTCATCATTGATTAATTAACGTTATAGCAATAATATTGTATACAGCTAATGTAGTTTTTGTTCCAATTCTTACTTTGTCAATAATTCTTACTCCGAAAAAGAGCCATTTATACTCTACTTATTGAAAAGAATGATATTAGGGAGGAAAAAAAAAAAAAAACACCTTATTGCTACTTCTAATGAAGTTTACTTTTCGAAACAATTATGAAATATGTGTATTATGTGTGCGTGTGTGTGTGCGCGCTGGCGCAGTCCAATGAGGACTATGTGATGCTGGAAAAGAAGTCCTGATAAGATATGATTACGCAATTGACCACCTCTTTCAACACAATCACCGTCGTGGATGGTGAGGGATTAGGAAAGACAGGTTTTCGATTTGCAAATTGCATTGTAGCTCTCTGTTTATGACTTTTAACTGCCTTTTTGTTGAACACAAGTTCAAGTCTTCAATGTGAAATAGACGTTAACGATGAGATTGATAATTGAAGTAATCATATGATTATCCATAAGACGTAATTCAGTATCTCAGTTCATGTTTGGTTTTATAAATTCCGACTTCTTATTGTTTATAAAAAAACCATGTCTCCCTCCTTTTTTATTTTTTTTTTCCTATTATAATGGAGAGGGGAGATTCGATCATAATATTTTTCATTTAAGAGATAATAAGAAATGTTACTAAACTATAAGGTCATTGTAAAAAGAAAAAAAAAAAAAATCCACCTGCATTTGATATGTTATAATGACATTTTTATGTAGATTTCTTTTAAAACATATATATATATATATAATATTTCTTATATCTTAATCCTATTAGGTTTAATCCTTATTGCACAATATTTTCATTAGTTATTTATTGGGATATTTTTTACCATTTAGAATTTCTTTGATAAATAATTAGACATACTTATAATAAAGAATATATGTAGGTTTAACTCATCGGATCCTCTTAATCAATTTTTGATAGCGTTTGATTGCAACCATAAAAAGAAACTAGGTAGTACAGTTCACTTGGATCGTATTTGATAAGATATTAGATAATAATTTTTTATTATCCATTATTTGATACACATATACAACACGATAATATTATAGAAAGATTTGAAATGTCCAATAAATTTAAGTTGTCTATCAAAAAAAGATGTGCCTCATCCTTCATATGATACTTTTTTTATTTTATTTTATTTTTTTATTTTTGAATATATCCTATTGTCAATGTCAGCATCTTGTATGAGACTTACAAGATTCCTACCAAAGATAGTGGGTACAACATTTAAAATGTTTATATATTTTTTTATGATAAAATTTTCTTTAGGTACAATTTCGTTATAAGTCAAAAGTTTAGTTACTATTAGTAAAACTAACCTAATAAAGCACATTTAAAATAACAAAAAAAAAAGGGATAAACAATAAAAGATCACTCTCATGACTTTTATTTAGTTATTTATTTCTGTGTACTAAGCCTTTTTCTTTTAAATTTCACTATTTGAGTTAAGTAACAAGTCTTGAAGAGTCTAGTTCTCATAAGGATGATCAAAAGAGAGTTGGCATAATAGGTTTAGAGTAGGGTCTCGTTGGACCATCTTGTTAGTCATCTAACCTTCCTTATCATGGCTCTGTATTAAAATTGGATGACGTTGATGACCAAATTCTATATGTACCCCAAGTCTCTCATCATTCAAATTATAAGAAAATTAGTAAAAAAACAATAAAGTGTTGTTAAATTTTTATTTCAAGCGATCAAACACTTGTTCATCACTACTAGTAAGGTTTGATACTTGATAGCTCATTTATCTATCACAAGTAGGAGTATAAATTAACCAAACCAATTCACAAACTATTCGAGTTTGACTCGATGTTTACTCAAGTTTGCTTCAAAAATAGTCAAATTGATCTCAAACATGAGCTATTTGAATAGTTTATCGAGCAGAACTAGAATTTTATATGTTTATCTTGATTGGTTTGCGAGCCTTATCGAGCTCAAGTCGAGTATAAATATTAATCAAATTTGAATCGAGTTTATGTATTAATATTATTTTAATTAGAATTTAAAAAATATTTTTTAATAAATCGAGCCTATACGAGCTTAATTGAGTTGAACTTAATAATATATAGTTATATTTTGAGCTGAACATGAGCTTAAAATCTTAAGCTCGGACGAACTCGAACCAAACTCGAACTTTGAAAATTTGAGTTGAACTTGAATTCGAACTCATATTGCCTACTCCTCCTCCTTTTCTATCTATTTTTTAATCATTCTTGACGTGTCATTATGCCACTTCTTGCAAGTTCATGTAACACAATATTCATCCAGCATGCACGTAGCTACTTCACTCGAATCCATACATTTGCACGTGCCATAAACCCCGTTTTCATTATTTTGCTTTTGCGTAAAATGATAAGAACTATTCAAATTAAAAAAAATTTTGCATGAAATCTATGACAAAATAGGATTATATATTGATATTGATATGAACCTTTATTATCCTTAAAAATAAAATTTATGAAATCAAGTAAAATCTAAATACGGGTTGTGCTAAAAATTTTATATGTTCATATTATTTTCTTCTTTTTTTCAATCAAACTCATCATCATCATCATTATTATTATTATCCTAGCTATCAAATTCATCCATTAATCAGGAACAGCAAGAACACTTTCATTTCAGTAGTAATACCACTAATACTTAAAAAAAAAAATATTGGTACTAGCATGTTATATATATAAATGTATGATAATTGCTAATGATAATTTGATATAAGATAGTGATAGTAGATATTTTTGTAGATGTAGGGTTCTTACTGATAGTGGTTACGCAGTGTCACGTGGATCTCACTAGGCACGTGACTTCGGAGTGTTGCTGAAAGGATGACACTTGATGATATAATGACTTGAAGAAAATGACAGGAGAGGAGGAATAGATAGTTTCAGTATCTTGAATGCATAAGTGATGGGTAAGAAAGTTTGAGTAGACCTCGCGTGTTAATCGCAGTTCTTAAGCAGTTGGAGTAGAAATCGCTTGAATTGTCTCGTTCGATCTTCTTGAACAGAGCCTCATCTATAGAATGTTGTTTGCTTTCTCGCTCCAAAAGTTGGAAATGAGAGGAGTGACTAAGTATTTATAGGCACTTGGCATGGATGATGATCGTTAGATTACCTTAGTGATTGATGGATGAGATGGAGTAAGTCCAATTCATGATTATCTTGAATGAGCTCCTTATGGGCCAAGCCAGTAGTCATCTCCGCGTGAGCCTGTCTGAGAAAGGTTGAATGCGGTAGACAGGTTTAACGATCCCTGTTCCGCATCCACCAAACCAAATCTTCCAAGCCATCTCAATAGTTGAACTGGACTTGTCGGACCCTGTCACTTAACCCACGAGTCAAACCCAAATAAGTAAATAATATTTATATTATAAAGCCCCATTAAAGTTTTTTAAATATTATCATCCATGTTTAATAAAAATTGGCATATATTATATTGTAGTTTTACCAATACGAATTATCATTGATTAATTAACATTATAGTAATAATATTGTATACCGCTAATGTAGTTTTTGTTCCAATTCTTACTTTGTCAATATAATTATTCCTCCGAAAAAGAACCATTTATACTCTACTTATGAAAAGAATGATATTAGGAGGGAAAAAAAAAAAAAACCACCTTATTGCTACTTCTAATGAAGTTTACTTTTCGGCACAATTATGAAATATGTGTATTTTGTGTGTGTTGGTGCAGTCCAATGAGGACGATGTGATGCTGGATAAGAAGCCCTGATAAGATATGCCTACGCAATTGACCACCTCTTTCAACACAATCACCGTCGTGGATGGTGAGGGATTAGGAAAGACAGGTTTTCGATTTGCAAATTGCATTGTAGCTTTCTGTTTATGACTTTTAACTTCCTTTTTGTTGAACACAAGTTCAAGTCTTCAATATGAAATAGACGTTAACGATGAGATTGATAATTGAAGTAATCATATGCTTATCCATAAGACGTAATTCAGTATCTCAGTTCATGTTTGGTTTTATAAATTCCGATTTCTTATTGTTTTATAAAAAAAACCGTGTCTCCCTCCTTTTTTATTTTTTTTTCTATTATAATGGAGAGGAGAGAATCGATCCTAATATTTCTTACTTAAGAGATAATAAAAGATGTTACTAGACTATAAGGCCATTGTAAAAAGAAAAAAAAAATCCACCTGCATTTGATATGTTATAATGACATTTTTATGTAGATTTCTTTTAAAACATATATATTTATATAATATTTCTTATATCTTAATTCTATTAGGTTTAATCCTTATTGCACAATATTTAATTAGTTATTTATTGGGATATTTTTTACCATTTAGAATTTCTTTGATAAATAATTAGACATGCTGGTAATATAAGAATATATGTAGGTTTAACTTATCGGATCCTCTCAATTAATTTTTGATAGCGTTTGATTGCAACCATGACAAAAAAAACTGGGTAGTACAGTTCACTTGGATCGTATTTGATAAGATATTAGATAATCATTTTTGCTCTATCTATTATTTGATATACACATATACAACACGAGAATATTATAGAAAGATTTGAAATGTCCAATAAATTTAAGTTGTCTATAAAAAAAAAGATGTGCCTCATCCTTCATATGATACTTATTTTATTTTATTTTTTTTTTTTGAATATATCCTATTGTCCACTACTAAAATTCATGACATCAATCTAATAAGTAACTAGTTTTTTTTTTTTTTTTCCTGGTCGAGCCCCAACCCCATAAGTTGATGCGGACACTTGCCCTATTCGGGTAGCATTGAAGAGTGCTTAGCCAGCATTATTATTCAAAATAATGCCATTAACTTTCAATTCACAGTTTGATGGGAATGCGCGGTTTGATTGATGCCTCATAGCGTCAATGTCACTTTTTAATTTTACTTGAGCCTCACTATTATGGTTATTTAATGCTAGTTTTCTACACAAAACCTCATCTCAAAATTTGCTTTTGTTTGGATATTAGTATGTTGTATTGAGTGCCTATGCTTTCTTTCTTTCCCATTTTAATATTTTTTTTTTCTAATTTTTTATCATGCCACATAATTAGAAGAGTGCTTAAACATTTATTGATTTTTTTTTTCTTAAATTACATTTTTAGCACTCAAATCATTGCATAGGTGCGGCGAGATACTAGCATCATCATTTTGCCCTCTTAATTATGCTTTAGTAAGTCTTCCTTTATTGTAAATGCTATTGTTAAATCCTAAGGTGTTTGCTTCACAAAGATGGAACTGATACTCTGGTTTCACTATTGTGAAAAACCTATCTTTTCGTTGGGTTTGTAAAAAGTTCTATCACAAGAATTATTTATTTTATATAATGTGGAATAGATAAGAAATCTTTATTCCTTCCATTCACTAAAAGAATTATTATTATGAAAAGTATCTTTTTTTTTCCCCAAAAATAGTCCAAATCATAAAATAAATGAATTATTATTTTATTCTAATTATATTTCACTATAGTAAATCAAACGTGACATAATTACCGTTGAGTCTCGCTTTATTAAAATATGATTCCAATCAATTTTATATTGTAGTGAGCCATTCATATATAAGATTGTGTATAATATCAAGTTAAGTAAGTTAGGTGAAATCTTTCTTAGTGTTTCATATCTTAGAAAATCATACACATCCTTTATATCTCATTTCTTTCAGAGGAAAATGAAAAAAAAAAAAAAAAAAAAAAGGGAAAAACGGAAGACCTAGGATAATGAAGCGGTTAGGCACACTGGATTTTCCCTCTGTGCTAGGGTTTGTTTTAGCGAGTATTCAATGCTTTTTGAGGTACCAAAGTTGACCCTTACATTTGCATATATAACCTATAGCTCATCTTTATTGACCGTTGCCTTTCTTCCCTTCTCCTTCAGTTGCAATCTCCATCTTGCGAGTCTCTCTTTTCAATATTTTTACTGTTCATTTGGAATATCGTGTTACTTGATCCCCAAAAGATAAACAACGCAAATGTTTGACGTCTCGAATTGTCATTTGATGTACCCTTTTTTTAGCGTTCACTTATTGCACTTTCTCTTCATTGCTATCTTGTTCGATCTTTTTCTTTACATTAAAATTTTCTTTAGCCTTTCCATATTCCGGCTCATATAATCTCTACTAATGTTCTGGAAATCTTTGCTATTTATGCATAATTGTCAAAATCATAGTCAATCATATAATTATTTGAGTTTATAGTCTCATGAGTTATATATATGTATATAGTTTTTCATATAGTCAAAGTGGATGTAAAATTATTTAGTTGTAAAATTTTTACTTATTTTTCAATTAACCATCTTAGTTGGGTATTATAAATAACTTTGAAAAGTTGATGGAGGTAGTAAATTGATATTTTTAAACTTCATGTAATTAATTATACAATTGGGCATAGTTAGAGTACCAAACGTGATGTTTACCTTTAAAAATTTAGATGTATGATTCCATTAGTTTGTGACTTCATTGGTTTTCTTTGATTTTATACATTTTTTTTTGTAAAATCATAAATTTGATATTCATGCTTCTATGCCTCTAATGCCTCTCAACCCTGGCTACTAACTTGGTAAAATTTTTGAAAGTTTGGGATCATTGTAGCTCTAGATGAGTTCAGAACTTAATAACTTCTCAAACTCTTCCGATTAATAATATTCTCATAACATATACATGTATACAGCTTGTATTATTAGAAATTTTCTTTTCCTTCTTTCTTTTTTCTTTTCCCTTCATTAATTTATTATTTTTGGAAAGAGGGGGTTTGGGTGCTAGTGAACATGAACTTCATTTATTGAAACTCGTTATAATATAGCACGTATGGTACTTTTAATAAATTTTAAAAAAAAGGGCGCAACACTCCATAGACCATAAACAGATTGATCTAGGGTAACATTGACACAACAAATATTTATGTGCAATCACATAATAAAAATCAGAATCCTAGTGAAAAAAGATTTCATATTAAGACGATAATTAAAGAAAACTCCATGTTCTTCATTTGTTTTTTTATAAATAATTGTATGTGCTCAATTACAAGTTAGAATCAATTTCTAATAATTAGTGATGGTGTTCCATCTAGACATGGTTTGACAACCGACACCTGATAGTCATAATTTTTCTTGTCAGATCCCAACCACTTCACCATACGAAAGACAATACACTCCTACAATTTCTCCAGTATCTTGGATTATAATCTCTACCCAATGAAAAAAAAAAAAATTAAATTAAATTAATATGTGGCCTGCTGGTCTTACTTCAGCAAATTGGCAACCAACTAATAGTTATTAGATTGAAACTGTTGACTCTTTCGGCAAGTCCAACCAAAATTCATCCAATAAGCGTAGAAAATGGTGTTGCATGCTGAGCTTGACCTTGAGGTAAATGGCGCTTAGTTGTGTTGCATGATCAGACTAAGCAAATTTCTGTTAACGGACGACAATCAAATAGAAAAGAGTATATAATTAAGAAGCTGACAAACAACGTTATTATAAACAATGGTAAATGATTCAAAGTATAGTTGTTTTGAATTTTTGATGACTTCAATCATTTGAATGCTCGACAGTTGCCCCATTTTCGTTGTGTTACAACTTTTTTTCAAGTTATATTTTCCATTCTTCAAATGGGAAAATTTTTTTTCTTCCAATTCTATTATTTGGGCAACTTATATTAAGTTTAGATAAGGGATGATAATAGAATTTTGTAATGTAAAAGAAAAAAAGGGAAAGTATATAAAAAGCGTTGCAGATAGAGAATACTATAGTACAACTACATATTATAAGTTCATTAAATTTCGCTGTATAATGGATATTCTCAATCTGTTTGTGAGACTTTTAATTAATAACATTTATCTTTATTTCAATATGTATATATCCATATATATATATATATATATTTAATATAGGATAACAAAAATCCAAAATTTAAGACACAAATGAATCAAATCTAACTAATTATTCAGCTAGTGATGTATTTTTTCTTTATCATTACAATGAGTAGATAAGAGATTTGAATTTGATACTTCTCATTTGAGATATCAAAGGAAGATGCTATTGGACTATAAGGTCATTAACATTGGAAGTCGTGTATAATTAGCCAAACTCATTTTTCTTGCATGCATTTGGTGGAGGACAATTGTGATTGACAAAAAAGGTTCATTTTTTCTTCTTTCTTTTTTCTTTTTTTTTTAACATAGAAAATATTAATACTATATGATTTATATATATAATTTACAAGTATTAATAAATAAGTGTAAAATAGGAATATGTAATCATTATTTAAAAAATTTTACCCTTTATATTATAATACATATAATAAATTTTATTAACACTTACATGTGGTACATATAGACCTCTCTCTCTCTCTCTCTATATATATATATATATATAAAATTTCCATAGATAAACCTATTACCATATGGTGGACGTTTGATATGGGGCAGTCCTTGGGACGTAATTGACAGGCAAAATACACCGGGAATCCCGGTCCACTTATTACGGTCATTTTGGCATAAACAATCCCACATTTCGTTTTCCATGCAGATTCTTATCTTCTAAAAATAAATCCGAATAAGGTGCTTTTTTAATCATGCGAGATAATCGCAATTAATTTGCATTCTGACAATTGGATTATGAAAGGTATATGATACGTGTACCCTTCTTTTCAAATCTCAAGCTGGAACCCAACGCCATTGATGTATTGAAACTATGATTCGGAATTGCGGGGGTTCAAAATTATTGAGGATGTCAATCAAATCATATTGAGAGTGATATCCTCCTCGTGTGTGCACAAGCTGGATATCTTAGAAGCGTGCTTGTGTCTTCATTTCAACTCTGAGCTCTCTTTGCCAATTCTATTGGAGACCCAACCTTAGGAGGGGAAAATTAAAAAAACCAAACACCCATGATTGAAGTGTACTAAACAGGATTCCAGTACCATAGTATTCCTACATGTGAGACCTATGCAATCCCACTTTCTTTTGTGGCACCATCTCCAATGAACGGTGGAGTCAATCTCAAATATAAAATGAAACTTTTTAGTGATTTAATTGAGGATAAATGATATTAAAGTAGCGCAAATAGATAATAAATATTATTAAAATGGTGCAAATAAAAAATGATATTATATTTATTTGAAGATTCATATGAAGGTTGAAAATTACATATGAGAAAATAAATATTTCATTTATTTAGCGTGTCATATTATTAATATCTTTTATAAATGGAACGCTTGAATAGAACAGTTAGTTAGTTTATAGTAAGCACAATCTCTTATGTAAAAAGTAGATTTAGGGTCTGTTTTGATTATCGGATTTTTATTTATATCAAATCTGTGTCATATATGTATCGTATATGTCTAATCAGTTTATGAGTAAAACTGATAGTTTTTTCATTAGTATCTATTTTTTTTTGATAAAATTCTATTTGAAAACGGCAAAAATATGATGCTAAAATAATCAGAATATGACAAAACAAGCAGACCCATAATCTAAATACATATATATTGCCTTACATACAACTTCTATTTATATTTAATTCGTCATAATTGGAATTAATAAGGAACACTATACAAGAGTATCATCATTCTAGTTATAAAACAAAATACCAAACAGTGTAAATATTCTCACTTAATTTTCATTCACTTCAGAAGAGAAAATTTTACCGCAAGAGGAAGCTTCGCCTTCGTCATGTGGTGAGTCTGCAGAGAAAGTGAAAGAAAATGATGATTAGTAAAGACTGAAAACTTCTTAATCAGCCTTGGGAAAAGCCATAAAAGCAGCTGTCTTGTAACTATAATGTTGTCTTAGTCACCTCTGCCCCATTTGGATTCGGTCAGAGGATTTTTTTCCACTAAACCATGTTCATGGAACAAAAACCACACTGCTCCAACAGATAAGCCAGCCTTTACTCCACTCCTGTCGGGCTTGATTTTTTCTCTCCATCTATAAGCAAGTCCATTTTAGATCGTTAACAACATGGTCTTTTAATCGAAGAAGCCATTTATATTTGCAATAAAAAATTAATCTAACTTTCCATACTACTAGTGAATCTTCTAAGTTTTTATTTATATTTATATTTCTTTATAATTTTTTTTTTGTCATTGCTATATTATTTGGTGATTTCAAAAAATATTGAACATTATTATTAACAACAATAAGGCATCTTATAAAGAGCTTCATCTAGAAAAGATGTAATATACATAAATATATTTTGGCTATTACAAGAGGAGAAGAGGATTTAAGTTCGCTAATTTTCACTTGAGAGATTAGAGATTATTTAATTAGACTATAAGGTTATTGGGAAGATGTAATATATATTAACCGGTTATCAAAATGACCTAAGGTTAGTTTCATTCCTGTATCTACGTGTTAGGTTAAAATTAAAAGTATCAAATTAATATTATTTTATTTATTTATTTTGAAAGGTGAAAAAGTAAACAAAATGACAAAGGGATTTTGTTGTAGATGCAATGCACAAGCACAAATGTAGAGGGTTATAATATTAATTTGAAATATAAAATATTTATTGAATTTTAATACAATTATAGATAACTTAAATAGCTTTAATATATTTTATATGATTGATAGTTCAAATATGTGACATTGGAAGTCATACAACTAATGATGCATTAGAAACATAGAAGATCTTATAATTGAGTGGTTGAGGGATTCGTTTAAATTCATTCTTATATAAATCTAGACAATGAGAAAATGCAATATAAACTGTCATGTTCTTGTCGAAATAGTTAAAAAAAAAATTACAAAAGCAAAAAAGAAGAATAATATGCTGGTTCAGTTAGTTATGTTTTTGACTAACGTTGTCTTTGGTTTCTGTTTTTAACTGCCTTGTAGACTACTATAAATTCAGCTCCCTCCTTCCTTATTTCCACACACACACACCCCACAAGAGCCACTATTTTCATTCAAGCTTAACTCTATTAAATTCATTTGCTGGTAGATACAGCAATGGCTAATATTGGCTTTTTCATGGTGAGCTTCCTTGCTATGGCTTCATCCATCCATTGTTATGGTGGAGGGTGGATTAATGCTCATGCTACATTCTATGGAGGGAGTGATGCTTCTGGAACAATGGGTGTGCAATCGCTTAACTTTATAACAATATGATGTTTATATATCTATATTTATATCTATATATTGATCAATGTTCGTGCAATAACAAGTTAAGTGCCAATGGTAGGCCAGTTAATTTGCCCAAAGTTGCAAAGATAAAAGTTTATAGAAAGGGGAATGTACATTTCTATATGTGTTTCAATGTTTTTTCCTGCATTATCATGGATGCAATTTTTGAAAATTCTCAAAACTAGAAACCACTAATAAATATAATTCTTGGGAGTATACCATAATTGGTAAAAATAAATCCTCTCTATTTACCTTTTCTCAGTTTCAAGCAATTTATTTCTATAAATATTGTCATGCATAATCAATGGTTGATATTACAATAATGAAGATGCATCATAATAATAATAATAATGAGAATCCCAATTGGCGTCTGCCAATGTCTAGTTGATTGATTACTGCCTATTGGAGGAAAATTAACGTTGTTGCTTGCCCAATGAGCAGGTGGATCTTGTGGATATGGAAACCTGTATAGTCAGGGGTATGGGACAAACACTGCAGCTTTAAGCACGGCTCTGTACAACAATGGTCAGAGTTGTGGATCATGTTATGAGATCATGTGTGTAAATGACAGGAGATGGTGTCTTCCGGGTTCTATTGTGGTCACAGCCACCAATTTCTGCCCACCAAACTATGCGCTGCCGAACAACGCCGGCGGTTGGTGTAACCCGCCACTCCATCACTTCGATCTCTCGCAGCCCATTTTCGAGCACATTGCCCAATACAAAGCTGGAATTGTGCCCGTTGCCTATAGAAGGTAAGGATTTTCTAATAATACTACTACCACACTCTAAATCTAGTAAGTCTACATTGATCATGTCCTTACTGGAATTTTCGTATAATTAGATGGTTTTAGTAATGTGTTGGAAAATAATAATTGTTATGTTAGCTGAAGAAGAGAAGTAAAACTTAATATGCAAGGAAAATATTTAAAAGGGTAGTTTTTCATTGTTAATTACTTTGAGGTAACTTGTCTTTGAATTGAGTATTAAAGATAAATTTAAGTAAATATCCTCTCCATCTACATTTTTTTTTTGTCTTACTTAATGCTAATATATAACAATAGAAAAAAAAATACATAGAAAAGTAAAATTACAGGTAATTATAATTGAAGTAACATAATCAAGTTTTTTGAGTTTTTGTGGCTATTCTTACTATCTTTTTAACACTGGTTACAAGTTTACTATTATGAAAGAGGTAGCCGATCATTAAATTTCTACTATCGCTTCTAATATCATCTTGTACTGATTTGTTGTTTCTATTATATCTAGAAAATAGAGCAAACGGTACTTTTGATTAGATGTTAAATTGACTACTTTAAAGTTTAGCTACCAACTTGAATTTTTGTGTAAAATTTAAGTACCGGATTTGACATTTTCCATAATTTAAATAACAATTGATGAAATCTATTAACAAAAATTTAACTTTTAAGAGTATGACACAAAACTAATTTATTGCATTTCAATATTATAGAGTTGCGTTGGCAGATGCAGCATCTAGTTACTAAATATAGTCAATAATTTATGATTGTACATTATTTCTTGTAGAGAGCAAAGGTGATTAAACCATTTTAAAATTCATTAACATTATTTAGGAAATTCTTGTAGGGTACCCTGTAGGAGAAGGGGAGGAGTCAGGTTCACCATCAACGGACACTCCTACTTCAACCTGGTACTGATCACCAACGTTGGTGGAGCTGGTGATGTTGTCAGTGTGGCGGTCAAAGGTTCAAGGACTGTCTGGAAACCAATGTCCAGGAATTGGGGTCAAAACTGGCAGAGCAATGACTATCTCAATGGCCAAGCCCTTTCTTTTAAGGTCACTACTAGTAATGGTCGTAGTGTGGTGTCCTACAATGTTGCTCCTTCTAGTTGGTCCTTTGGAATGACATATACCGGAGGACAGTTCCGCTAAAACTCAATTTAAAATGTGGCATTTCACAAGGATGTTATCATTGGTCGATTTGATCTTAGTATATACATGTAGATGAATACAGATGCGTATATTGAATAGGCACGTGTTATTACATGTTAATGAGATCTCTTGTCAGATCTCATGATCTTAGTGGCTCCATATATATTAACAATTTGGGGTCCTATATTAAATAATCAAAGCCAATGGAGGGTTCCTATTTTTATGTATGTTTTTTCCCCCCTCCCCTTCTAAGAGCAGATGCTGGGAGCTGTGATCTGTTTTGGGAAGGCTCTTTCTTTCTTTTTTTTTTTTTTTTAATTTTAATTATAATGTCTTTGATTTTTTTCTTTTTTAATTAGGCCTGAGGGTTGCTATATTGTGTCTTGGCTTATTTTTAAATTATGGTGGATCATATGTAAATGTTGCTATTTGTGTTATTACTAATAGAAAGAATGAAGTGCATTTCAATATATGTCTTTATTAGATAATATCGTAAGCCTAAAAATATAACATTCTAAAATTGAGCAAATTACTAGAGGTAAATATGTGCTGATTCGATAGCGTAAATCGAATCATAAATTTGATCCTATATTAAATCTTAAACCAGGATGAATTTTAGTAGATTGAGTTTGATCTTTCATATAACTTTTACTATAAAATATCTAATTTGATTTTATCCTAAACGAAACCACAAAGAATAGGTTTGTTTGATTTAACCACAGGAGAGTTCCATAAGCGTAGCCTTAAATTAAATAGGACTTAACAAAGAAGTAAATTTTCTTCACAAATGTTCGGATTGTCTATTTTTTATTTGTTTCTGTATCAAAATAACATGTATAAATATATTCGATTTGTATCTATTTGATTATTTATGAAAACTGTCAATTTTTTTTATTTATATCTATTTTTAATAAATAATTCGTTAAAAAAAAGTTTAAAAAATGTATCTTTATCCACCGAAAAAAGATTTAGAGTTATCCTCATATATCCTTGCATATTACTCTTTTTATCTTTCCCGTGTATTATTATTGTTACAATATGTACTCTAGCCGTGGAATATCTTTTTGCCATTTTCTAAAACCATCGGTATTATTTGTAGTTAGAGCTTCCTAGATTTGTATAATGTATCGATGCCAGGATATATTAGCTGATATTTTTTCTAAGCGTATCCATCATTTGTTATACTTGTAAATTGTTACGATTCTTGTCATTTATTTAGGAATATCATGAAATTAGTTAAAATGAAATGGATTTAATAAAGTTAGTTATTATTTTTTTTTTCCTGGCTAGTTAATAATTAGTTAATAGTTATGACTAGTTAAAAGATGGTAGTTATAGAAAATCATATAAAAACTATTTTGTAAACATCCATTGAATCAATAAGTAAAATTAATTAAAATTTTTCTTTTAAAATTTTCTTTGGAGTTTGTCTTTGACTCAAACTAAAATTGATTTCAAAATTTTCATTTGTTTTTAGATTGAGCTATACAAGATCTTATTATTGGTACTTTCTTTGTCTTAACCTATTTCAATTTTCAAATAATAAGACTAAGATGAGAATTTAGAACTCATTATGCTTGAACAATAAATAATCAAAATCTTAAGTCCTAGCTTTGCACTCAATAACAGAAAACTGGGATGCTAGGCAAATCCTCCTCTATATTTATTATAAAGGTTTCAATAGCTAATATTACGAATGGTACATAAACTTTAATGAAATAAGTAATTAGATACCAAATTTTAAAATTTATCAATTTAGTATCTGAAAGAACTTTTCGTGCATACTAGTAGTACCTCTATCAAGTTTTTTTAAGGGTTAAATTGATCGATTTTAAAGACTTTCAAGTAATAAAATGATCAACTTCAAAGTTCAAATATTTAATTATATATTTTAGCAAAACTTAAGTATCATTTGTGACATTAACCCTTCAATCAAAATTAGAGACATATTCTTTCTACACTCGTCTCTACTAAAGATGTAACCGGGTTGAGTTTCAGACGAATCATATAAACCAAAAACCTGACCCGCTACTCTATAAGATCTACCAGACCCGACTCTATAACCATACAAGGTTTTTGTACTATATCTAAATCTGTCCTATAGAGTTTGATTTAAAATCCAGAGCTCTATCCTATAACCTTAATTTTTTTCCAACCTACTTTAGAATTTACTAGTAAATTTAAGAGAAGTCATTGCTTCTGACATATGTTTTTTGTACATTCAAAATTGAAATGATACACGTGGAATAGATAGAATACGTAGTATACCACATTCATGATTTAGTAATTAAACACATAGATATATTACTTTTATCAGTATGTCTCATTTAAGAGACTTAAACAAGAACATGTTTAAATTAAATATTCTGTTGAGACTAAAATATAACACATCAAACAATATTAAATCAAACATGACTTGAACAAATTTTAATAAAAAGTTCTAAAATCCTTAACTAGTCTAGTAAATATAAAAGAAAAACGTTTCTAGGAGACAAAATGGGAACTCTTTCATGTTTTCTTTCCTCTAATAATGTTTTTTATTTATTTATTTATTTGTTTTAAATTATGATATTGGGAGGTCGGGTATCTATCAAGTTTATTATATGATCCAAACTCGATCTTATAATCTTATAAAGTTTTTAATATATTCAAATATGACCTTAAAACCACATAGGTCACCCTATGGGAATTTTAATGGATTGGATGGGTTAGTAATCTTATTACAACTGCCTAGCTACATTCTTAGCATCTACTAAATCTCTCTCTCACTCTCTCTCTCCCAACAAAAAAAACATGTTCTTAAACACCTGTTCGATTCTCCTGCGAACGTTCCGATGGGCCTTGACAAATACAATCTGATCGGCCTTTATATAACATATGGATAGTTGATTTTCGGCCTTTTGGATTTTGAAATATTACTTTATGCAAGTCGCAAGTTTTTTTTATGTATTGAACGTGGATATATCTTTTAAATCTTTAAATGTAATTTTATATTTATATAATATTTAAAAACATACATATCGAGCCTACAATACTACCAAATCCCTATAATATTCCATTTTTTAAAGTTTTCTTTCAAAATAATGAGGATATAACATCATATTTAAAAGTTTATCCTTATTTGCGGCTAGGTTTGCAAACAAATCGAGCCAAGCTTTTAAAAGCTTAAACTTAACTTGTTTAAAAGTTATCAAGCTCGTATTGAACATTTTATTGAATATAAAATCTAGGTTCAACATAGATTTGTTTAACTAAACGAGTTTTATTTTAAATTCATTCACTAATCAAGCTCAAGCTGAACGTTTCATTGGGTCCAACGAGCTTTTATCTAACTTAAAAATAAAGCTCGAGTTCGTCTTGTTTAAATAGCAAATTTTTCATTTTTTTTAAACCTAAAAATAATATATAAGAGTTGGTAAATATATTTACATATATATCAAATAAAAATCAATTTTTTGTTTTAATTATACATTAATATATCATAAATATATAATTTATAAATATGTTAACAAATTTATTAACAAGTCTACTTGTAAATCCTAAACGAGCAATCTCGACTTGCTTAGATAGACAAGCTCAAGTTAAATCGCATTTAAATAATTTGCGAGCAACTCGATTTGTTTGCAACCAGACCTACTAATAATTTAATATCTCTAAAATATTCTCAAATTCAAGATTTAGGATTTATTACGTAATCCCCCGGTCACGAGCATCGTCCGTGCTTTAGTTTACCGTCCAGAACGAGTGACGATCCATCACCATCATCGACCCACATTTGGTCTATGGTCCTACCAGTCCAGCTGTTCTTATCCCAGAACACAAATATCCTCTGAAATTCCAATTGTACACGTATCGTATCAATCTTCAAAGTTCTTACACACCAAAGAAGAAAATTATCTCCAAATTATCACCACACGAGAAACAGAGAATTAAAATTCTTAAAATTTGACAAATATCCCATCATATGGAGTATATTATAATTAAGTTTTATTTAATTCACTCTTTTCATCCAAAATTACACAATAAACAAAATTGTAAAAGGCAGATATCATCACAAAAGACGATGAACTATAGTCTATAGTCTAGTAATATGAAGAAGACCCAAGAAACTCAGTCGAAGAAGGAGCTAAACTGGTTTGATTTGAATTCCTATTACTTGATGACCTTTCTCTATTAAAGGAAAAACTTACCCAAACTTCTCTTTCCACCCTCCTTCTCCTTCTTCTCTCACCATCTATCATCTTCTTCTCAAACTCATCATCACTAGCAGGCATCTTATACCTACAAACAGGACATGACCCATGAATCCTCAACCATTTCACAATACACTCCTCATGAAACCTGTGCTTGCATGGCATCTCTTTGGCTATCTCACCAACCTTCCATTCCTCCAAGCAAACAACACACTCATCACCATCACATGATGGTGCTAGGTCGTTGTTGCCTTGTTGGGTAGTCTTCATTTCAACACTTGGCATGGCCTCTATGGATGCTGTTGAGGCAGGTGGATGACCACCATCTTTGTGAGCCAGTTCATCTAGTAGTGAATTCAAGGATGAGTTCCCTTCTATGACTATCATGCCTTGAGTGATGGGGTTGATTAAAATGATTCTTTCACTTGAGGATGGTGGTGGTGGTGGTTGTTCTTGTTGTGGCATGTTTGTGTAGCTTAACATGAATGGAAAGGAGGGAAAGGTGCCTTCTTGTCTATGGTTGCTTTGTAGTGCTTCAAGTAAGGAATGATGAGTAGGGTTAGATGGTGCTTCACTCTCAGAAAGAGTTCAATTATTAAAGCAAGAGAGAAAAGCTTTTGAGGGGATGGCAAGCGTGAGAATAAATAAAGAATGATGAGGATGGGGAATAATTTTTTTTTCTTTTGCTACTAAGCAAAATGATGGACTAATTTAATGGAAAGTTGATTGTTTAAATAAGTGGTCATAAGTGTTAAGCCTATCTTGGCTAATGATATCACTAAGTTAAAAAACTTATCTAATATTACTATAGTTTGTCAAGATAAAATTGGAATTTGTATACCATATGATCAGGATGTATAATATATTAATACAAATCATTTTTTTTTTCTATAGAAAGTGCCATTGAGGCTAATATGCTTGATAGGATAATATAAAATATAGTTTTTTAATCTTTTTATATACCTATCTTTATCCGTGCTACATTTATAAAAACATTAGAACGGTTTTTGTTATATAGAGTAAAGATTGAGAAAAAAAAGAGTAGAGTAACATTAAGAAAAATTTATTATTGAGAAAATATCTATCAAATAAGATAAATATAAAAATTAACTGTCATATTTTAATTAATTATTTATTTATTTATTTATTTACACGTATGAGTGGAGTAGTCCTAGATGATAATTTTGGTTTTATTGTATGTCATGCCCTATTATAAAAATGTCAAGTGGAGACAATAGAGGCGGATCCCGAGATGCGCCCACAGAGAAATTAGAGGAGTGGATCTGGATATTTTCGAGAATGAAAAGTTACCAAACTACCTAACCTCGTTTCTTTCCAATATGTATATGTAATATATATGTTCGATTCAATTGTAAATTTTTCAAAAAATATCAGTGACATATTATCAATTATTTAATATTTATACGAAGGTTCAGTTGTTTATGTGTTAAATTATTTATTATTGATATCTTCCATCTTTATTATGAAATATTAAGAAGATAAAAAAAGGTTCATAATGTTACACAATCTTCATTTTGGTGTTATGATTAGCTTTATGGTAATGTGATTACCCACTAGCAATAGATTAAAAAAAAAAGAAAAAGAAAATACAATATAGGAACATATAAGAAAAAATAAATAGTAGAAAGAAGATTCGACATATTAAAAAAACCAAAAAATATTTTTCTCAGAATAAAATGACAGTAGTTTATATTTCAGAAGTTCTAGAATCTTTTATTGGTAATTTTTATACCTAAAAGTTTTAGGGTAAATTGCAGGGATTGCTCCTAAAATTTTAGATATTGTATGGACTCTCAAGTTTTTCAAAAGTCATACTCATACTCTTGAAAATAAGTAAATTACATGATCTCCTTGAAAATTTTGAAAATTGCATGGATCCTTTTTTTTTTTTTTAAATCAATACTTAGACACTAAAAAATAACGTGATCATAATAAGTAAATTTTGCTTAGTTGATGCTAAAGTGCCATTACATATAAAATATGTTTAATTAAAAAATTATAAATTTTTATTATAGTTTTTGTAGAAAAATTTTTAGCAAAAAAAGTAATTTTCATTTATCTTCTTTTAGAATTGTGATTTAGCATGAAATAAATATATAAGAAATTTTTTATTGTGTTAAAACACACTTTTGATACTATATTTTTACTAAATTTTTTTTTATTAGAATTAAAATTTTAAATATCTTTTGAAACAATTATTAATTAAACATATTATATATAATGAAATATTAGAGCCAAATAAACAAAATTTACTATTATATCATGTCTGTTTTTAGGGATGTAAGTTGACTTTTAAAAAAAAAAAAACCATGTAATTGTCAAAGTTTTTAGGAGAAATTCATGCTATTTTTTTATTTTTAGGAAATATAAGTGCTGATTTTTAAAAAATACGAGAATCAATGTAATTTTTAAAATTTTCAAGGAAAGTACACTCAGTTTACTCAAAATTTTATATGTGAAAGTACTTCAGTAACTTAATACGTGTACAAATTTATAAATATTAATATATATTTAAAAGGATTCTTAAAATTAATTAAAGAAGGAAATATATATCATAAACCATCTTCTGCCCATCAGCGCATGAAACCAATCTCTCTTAAGGGATTAAGGCGTGGGCACAACACATACACAACCCAATCCACAATTCGTTAAGTGTGTTGGTGGTTATTGGGATAATGTCTCCATTATAATTTGTATCAATATTGTAAGAACCGGAATGGAGGTGAACTCCAACAAGTTGGGGATCAAGAGTCAAGGGGTCGAATTGGGTTCAATTGGGCTCAATGAGAAATTAAAATTTAAATTACTTGATATTCAAATTAGAATTATTACATTTTAAGTGTCTTATTTTTAAGGTTTTGTTTTTTTTTTTTCCTCAATGTCTAATTTTTAGAATTTTCTTAACAATAATACATTTTTTTTTACCCTATATATGTGCTAGTGATAAAAACTTAAAAAAAAGGGGAAATTAATATAATACACTCTTAATAAGAATCAGCCTTAGGAGTTATGGCACTTCCATAGTCTGACAGGGATTATACCTATTACTTTTTCTTATTTCTTTATTGGACACCATAAATGATCACTGTTAAATATTGAATTCGTTTGGCATTCTCATTTAAACTATGCGGGTGACACAATGTGTATATATACATCATGTCAATTTGTAACATGGTAATGTATCATTTTGTTTTCTCTAGTATTTCTTTTGGATCAAACCATATTAGATACCAAGTGTAATTTTGTATGATACCTCTTGTGACCTAGCAGGCATATCTTGTTTTGAAATTTATGAATTCTAATCCCATTTCATTTAATAATTCAATCATGTTGCGTTAAAAAAAATTACCATTCTTAATTTTTTTTCTTTGTATCGATCGCAATTATCCTTCTTTATTTGAGAAAATTATACGGGAAGATATAAACGTTTAGGGTTAAATTCGTTTAATGCATCAACGTTTATAGAGATTAAAAAAAGGTATAAACATTTGAGCAAGTGAGTCAAATAAAGCATGCTAACTGATGGTTTTTATTTTCTTCGTTAAATATTACGTGCAATGCACATGATTGTTTTCTACCTCTTATCTTAGCACAGTGGATGATCTTCTTTTATTTGGAAGGCAATTCTAGTAAGAAATATTGACCTTTATTTTCCTCTCTCACATCAGTTAGCACAATCTTGTTTTGAAATTTATGAATTCTAATCCCATTTAATTTAATTATTTAATCATGTTGCTTTAAAAAAAATTTACCATTCTTAATTTTTTTTCCTTACAATTATTGATCACAATTACCCCTCTTTATTGAGAAAATTACACAAGAAGACATAAACGTTTAGGATTAAGTTTGTTTAATGCATCAACATTTACAGAGATTAAAAAAGATACAAACATTTAAATAAGTGAGTTAAATAAGGTATGCTAACTAACGATTTCTATTTTCTTTGTCAAATATCACATGCAATGCAAGTGATTGTCTTTTACCTCTGATCTTGACACAATGGATGATCTTCTTTTATTTGGAAGGCATTTTCAATAAGAAATATCTACCTCTATCTTCTTCTCTCACATCAGTTAGCACTGTATTTGATTTTTTTACTAAATGCAAAGATAGAGTTGTTTATATTTATTTCTTTTGATACAATTTTAAAGTTCATTCGATAGTGAAACCTTACATTTGAAGTGAAATGGTTGTTGAGGATTATATGATTAGATCTTAAAACTTATTTTTATTAAACAACCTTATATTTGAAGTTAACTAGCAGTTGGGATTGTATCATTGTCGAGCCTGGATTTTTCATTTCCTGTTTTAATTTCTCTTAATTTAATTTATTCCAAACCTTAACCCATTTGATATAAACCATCGACTGAGAACTAAAAGAAACTTGATTTTCAAAAATTTTAGGAGTTGCCACCCAATCAAAATGGGGAAAAAATTATAAGTCAGGAACGATGTATTGGTTGATCCTAACTTAGCTACTAGTTTGCCAAAAAAAAAAAAAAATCGATTTATAACCAACTTTGTTAAATAAAGATTTTTGGATCTAGGGGCTATCCTATTAAAACCAAATTGTTACCATCTTAATTCTTAATTAAAGTTTATCCCCTTTTTAATGCTTAAAATTTCAAAAGTGTGATATTTACAGTTTAATTATCATATTTTACAAATGAAAACAATATTTATAATAAACAATGAATCAATTCAATATTTACAAGATTAAGACATAAAAAAGCTTTCTTTTTTATTTTTCATTTTTTTATGTCCTCCCGGAGGTGCCTATGTACTCGTAATCGGGATCAGATAATATTAGTTCTTTTTAAGAAAACTTTAGAGGGTTGGTATTTATTAATTTTGAGAACTCTTTTCATTTTAAGTTTACTAAATATTAAAAAAAAAAGATTTTATTTCTTTTGCTTGAAAAAGGTGATCCTAATTTAAAAAAAAAAGTTTCCAATTTATTATTTTTTAAAGGAAAACAATTTTCTAAGTGCAAAAACTAGTTTATAAAAAAAATAGTCTTTTCCTTTATTTGTTGTTTTATTATATTTTTTAATATAAACATCGGCAAGTTCCATTATCCACAAATATTATATATACACACACACACATACTACTATCATATGTTAAAGAACACGAGAAGAGACTCATTTGTGGGCTAAAATCGAAAATGCGGCGGTGATGCTTCACTATGTTTGAGTAGTCAAAATTGTGTAGCATGAACCAAGGAGCAAAATATCGCAGCCGATTTGAAAATTGGATACCTACAACAGCGAATGCTTAAGAATGGCGGTTGAGCTCCAAAATCCAAGTATTCAACCCTGACAAATATGTTTTCTTTAAAATGAAGAGCACTAAAGAGAGAAACTCTTTGATTTTTTTTTTTTGTAGAATTTTTTTATGTTCCCTTCCATTGATGTACGCCAGGTATTTATAGATACTTAACATGCTCACTTATCTGCTCACTTACTGGCTCACCTACCGCTCACCTATCATTTTTTAATTTTTCAAATCTCTTTTTTATTATCTTTTTTTTTTTTTTGCTTTTTCATTATTATTTTTAATTTTTATGTTTTTAAACCACCTAAAAGAAGATAACTATATGTGGGCAAAAATAGGATGTTACAACTGCACCTCTTTGTAATGTTGTTTGTTAAAACTTCACCATAAAGATAAAAAAAGAGAGACTCTATTTTGCCTTTTGAAATTTTATAGCAAACCTAGAGGTAGAAGTAGTGCCCTTACAATAGGTTCACTGTGGATTATGATTGTGCACTTTTATGCCAACTTGATGAACTTGAGAGGCACTTCTTTAAGCTAGCAAGCATTGAATTGGAGTGTTTGATTGGATATCGCTTAAGTAAGCAATCTTAAAAGATAGGACAACGCTCCTTCCAACTTTAGTGGATGACGCTCCAACGAGCAACTGATCCAAAAACTAAGACGACGCTCCTTCGATAGGCGATCCTAAAACTTTAATTAGACAACGCTTCTTCGAGCAGGTGATCTTAAAACTTGATCGGATGATGCTCTTTCGAGTAAGTGATCCAAAAACTAAGACAATGCTCTTTCTAACATGTAATCTTAAAACATGATCGGATGATGCTCCTTCGAGCAGTTGATCCAAAAACTAGGACGGTGCTTCTTCGAGCAAGCGATCCTAATACTTGACTAGATGATGTTCCTTCGAGTAGGTGATCTAAAAACTAAGACGGTGCTCCTTGGAGTAGGCGATCCTAATACTTGACGGACGACGCTCCTTCGAGCAGGTCCAAAAACTAGGACGACGCTCCTTAGAGCAAGCGATCTTAATACTTGACTGGACGGAGCTCTTTCAAGCAGATGATAAAAAAAACTAGGACAATGCTCCTTCGAGTAGATGATTTTAAAACTTAATTGGACAACGCTCCTTCGAGTAAGTGATCAAAAAACTAGGACAACACTCTTTTGAGCAGATGATCCTAATACTTAACTAGATGACTCTCCTATGAAGAAGTGATCCAAAATTTAGGATAACACTCCTTTGAATAGGCGGTCTTGATACTTGACTAAATGATGCTCCAACGAGTAGGTGATCCAAAAATTAGGACAACGCTCCTTCGAGTAGGAGATCTTAATACTTGATTGGACAACACTTCTACGAACAAGTGATCCAAAAACTAGGACAGTGCTCATTTGAGTAGGCGATCCTAATATTTGACTAGACGATGTCCTTCGAGCAGGTGATCTAAAAACTAGGACTATGCTCCTTCGAGCAGGTGATCCTAATACTTAACTGGATGATGCTCCCTTGAGTAGGTGATCCAAAAACTAGGACAACGCTCCTTCGAGTAGGCAATCCTAAAACTAGAATGGTGTTTCTTTGAGCAAGCAACCCTAATACTTTAGTGGATGACGTTTCTACAAGCAGGTGATCCAAAAACTAGAACAACGCTCTTTGAGCAGGCAATCTTAAAAGTATGGCAGATGGTGCTCCTATAAGCAAGTGACCCTAAGAATTGAAGAGAAATGATGATTCACTACTGACTCGATTTAGAAAGCTTTTTGAAAATTGAGTTTTGAAATCTTTCAAACAAAAACATTTTTGAGAAGAGTTTTGCCCCTTTTTTTTATCTTCCATTATTTATTTTTTTTAAAAAAAATTCGAGCTAAAACTTTATCTCTCTCTTTTTATTATTAATGTTTTAAGGAAACCCCCCTTTTTTTTGAAAAAAAATCTTTTTACTTTCTTTTCTTTTTGTTTATTTATTTATTTTTCGAAAGGTTTTGAACTAAAAATGTATCTCTTTGTTTTTTTTTTTGGGAGAAATTTGAGGAAACTTTGTTTCAAGAACCCTCTCTTTCTTTTTTTCCCAATCAAATCCTTTCTTTGAAAACTTTGAGCTAAGACCTTGTTTTTTTCTTTTCTTGTTGAAAGATTGCTAATAGATGAGAATTCCAAAAGTTTCAAATGAGCGGTGGGCTTACTCCACTAATAACTCATTTCAGTTCAACCTTGAGCTTCATTACTAAACCAAAAAACTTTTAAATTTTTTTAGGACTTTAATTTGCTTTTATTGGGATATTGTATTTCAACTTTAGGACAAAAAGTTCTTAAACTTAAGGTAGATACCTTCTAAATTAGGGCAAATGATTTTCCACACTCTTGTAAATGATTTTCATATCAGGGTTAGTTATCTCATTTAAAACTATCTAGTCAAAGAGGGCTTCGTTACACTCTCTTGGACTTATTTTCACACATTTGACTTGGCTCCCAAAAATTATGGTCTTACTTATAAACGATACATATTAGCCAATCTATTTGGTCTTTTTTGGACCGTAATATAGTATTTTGATTTTTGGCTTTAATCAAAAGGAATACCACATATATAGGCCATTTTGAAATTTATCTTCAATACTTCTCAGGTCTACAAATCAAGAATCTTTGAGGAAAACTAATAATGCACTTGTCTTTAATTTTAAGAGTATTAATAAATCAAGTCCTATAATCTGAAGTGTCTCTAAAAGGGTGGTATTGTGGGTGGGTTCATGATATAAATATATTGTAGACCTTGCATAATGAGTTTGATAGGTTTTGGTGGTTTTGAGCTTTAAGCATGTGCCTCCAATTGTTAGACATGATCACTTTATTTGAATGTTCTTTTTTTTTTTCTCTTCTCTTTTTTTTCTTCTTTTGGTTTTCTTTTCTAATCCCATTTTCTTCCTCCTTTTTTGTTATTCTTCTCCTTCTTTTTTTTAAACATGAATTTAAGGTGATTTATGTTTCTTCAACTGTTATTAGATGGCTTATAATTCAAAGTGTATGGGTTGTGTGTGGTTTTGAAATGGCCTCTTCTTTCTTTCAAAGCAAATGAATTATCTATATCAATTGATTACTCTTGAAGTAATACAACTAGGGCAAGCACATATTAGTCAATCCTTTTTTCTCCTTATTAAAGATCTAACCTCCAAATTACCCATTGTGGGATGCCCCAATGTGGAGTGGTTCGTGATAGGGTTTACTTTTAAAATACTTCCTTAATAGGCTCAAATGGATTGGCAAGGGATAAGTGTGTTTGGGATATTGAAATGAATGCCTAATATCATTTTGATCCAAATATCAAATTCAAGGCGAACCTCCTTTAATGAATGAGTCCATTTCTAAATGTCACTATGCTCTCAAGTGTTTAAGGTTAGTGTTTAGGATTTGTCTTGCCTCTTATCAGTCTAGAATTTTTTAAATAATGAGGTATCATTCTTGGGTTTCAACCATCCACTTTTCAATTACCTCAAGATAATTTACTAAATTCTCCTTTTGTATTGAGTTTATATTTTAGAAACTAGGCTCAACAAATGTCTCTAATTAATAAATTATCATGTCTTTTTGGTTGCCCCCTATTTCTGTTCTCTTTTTATAATTCAACTATAGTCTAAAGTGAGTGATCATTGGGCCTAAAATTCAAAGGATCCCTACCTATTAGCAAATTTCTCCTTTTCTATCCCTTTATTATTATTTTTTTTGAAAAACTTTTTTTTTATTTATTAGAAAACTATTTAGAAAATGATAATGGGTATTTACAAAGAATAATGGATGAACCAGATCTTACAATCTAAAGTGAGAATTTATTTACAATGATGATTCTTTTTTTTTTTTTTTTGAAAATTTCAAACCAAAACCTATATTATAAGTTACATTTTTCTTTTATTTTTTTTTTTGTAAATAATTGTAAAAAGTAATGATGATTTTTTTTTAAATATTCACAATTGGAGATTGACATTTATAGAATGATAGACTTAAGTATAAAGGAGTGGAACACCTATGGCAAAGTGATTATAGTTGAAAAGGACCTATAACTATCTAAAAGAGGAACTAATCTAATAAATGATCAAATTATGTATAATATACGAATATTTATAAGTCTACTATACATTTTTAACAACTTGTATTTACTTTATTATGATTTATATAATCTAAAGAGTATTTGCAAGTTTAGTATTTTTTTCTTTGAGAATTTATTTATTTACAAAAAATAGAAAAAAAAGACATGATTAATGATAATTATATTATATACAGATTTTTTTTATATCACAATGATGTACATATTTTACATGAGTAAATAATCTTTTTATCTTTTTTGTTATTTAGGATAATCTACAAGTTTAGCATTTTATTATTTTTTAATTTTTTTAACCATATACAAATGACTATAATACTAAAAACAAGCTATTATTTACAAAGTATAATAAATTATTCACATTATATATTATACATGCAATTCACATTGATGCAGATTTAGGGTTGGCAAGTAATTAGTAGTGGGGCAATTTAGAAAAAATTTCATTTGAGTTACAACTTTATTTGAAGAAGATTTAAGTGGATATATTTGTATAGGAAGGATTTACAAAAACCCTTTTTCATTTTTTTTAAGGTTTTAACTCTTTTTAGAGTATGCCCTACTATTATTTATTTGCCGACCTATACTTACTTAATGCAATTGGGTGGGTTTTAAAGGTTCCCCGGTCTAGTAGATCGAGGATCAATACTAAACCGGAGCAGGAAATCATTCATGAACTAGAGGATAGAAAAGCCACAACTCTTGAATCTTACTAGCGACCTCCTTACTTAAGATCCTAAGACGGTTTAGTTTTAACCATATCCAGCACACATTTTTATAAATCCCCCCAACAGTTTTTTGTGCCCCATTTTAGGCTATTTAAAGGGGCATATCTACATCACTTAATGAAAAAAAATATTAGTACAACTATTTACAAATTAATAGTTATACAAATAATATACAAAAATGAGCATTAAAATAATAAACTTTCAATCTATAAATTTTGAGCAGCTAGCTCTCTTAAAAATAGGTGTCTCCAGTGGAGTCGCCAAGCTAGCGAGCCTGAATTTTTCATTTCCCATTTTAATTTTTTTAATTTGATTTGTAATAAAACCTAACCCATTTGATACAAACCCTCGACCAGCAACTAAAAAAAAACTTGATTTTCAAAAATTTTACGAGTCGCCACCCAATTAAATTCGGAAAAAAATTATAAGTTAGGATCAATGGGTTAGTTGATCCTAACTTGGCCACTAGTCTGCAAAAAAAAGAAAAAAATATTGATTTTAAAACCAACTTCGTTAAACTAGAGATTTTTAGATCTGAGGCTATCCTATTAAAACCAAACATTTACCACATTAATTCTTAATTTAAAGTTGATCCCTTTTTAATGCTCAAAATTTCAAAAGTATGATATTTATAGTATAATTCATATTTTACAAATGAAAATAATATTTACAATAAACAATGAATCGATTCAATATTTACAAGAGTAAAAAGTAAAAAAAGCTTCTTCTTTTTTCATCTCTTATATCGCTCCGAAGGTACCTATGTACCCGCTAATTGGGATCAAACAACACATAGTTCTTTTTTAGAAAACTTTAGTGGGTTGGAATTTTTAATTTTTATAACTCTTTCTACTTTAAGTTTATTAAATATTTTGTTTTAAAAAGATTTTATTTCTTTTGCTTGAAAATGTAATCCTAATTTAAAAAAAAAAGTTTCCAATTTATTATTTTTTTTAAAGAAAAATAATTTTTCTAAGTGCAAAAACTATTTTATAAAAGAAAAAAAAAATTCCCTCTATTTATTGTCTTATTATATTTTTCAATATAAACATAAGTAGGTTCCATCATCCTTAAATATTTATATATATATATATATATATATATTTATGCTACTATCATATATTAAATAACACGAGAAGAGACTTACCTTTAGGCTAAAATAAAAAATGCGACAGCGGTGCTTCACTATGTTTGAGTGGTCAAATTTGTGTAGGGTGAATGAAGGAGCAAAATGCCTCAACCAATTTGGAAATTGGAGACCTGCAATAGCGAATGCTCAACAATGGCGGTCGAGCTCTAAAGCAAGGGTAGTCAATAGTGGTGAATATGGCTTCCTTGAAATGAAGAGCACTAAAGAGAGAAACTCTTTGATACTTTTTTTTTTTTTTTTTTATGTGGAATATTTTTGTGTTCCCTTTTATTGATGTATGCTGGTATATATAGATGCTCAACATGCTCACCTATCTGCTCACTTATTACTTACCTACTAGCTCATCTACCTACTTACCTGCCATTTTTAATTTTTTTAAATCTCTCTTTTATTTTCAATTATCTTCTATTTTTTTCTTTTTATTATTTTTTAATATTTTTACTTTTATTTTTTTTTAAACTATTAAAAAAAAATAATTATATAGGAGCAAAAATGAGGTGTCTACAATGATAAATATGCTCATTGATATACTCCATGAAGATAAGCTTTCTTTTAGTGATAGATAGTGGAACGAGATGACGAAAGTGGTGCTAACTGATGAAAGAAGAAAAAGGAGAGTAGATGATCGTCTTCTTCCTCTGTTCTTGGCACAATGGATGAAAAAGATCAGAGGAATGCCAAGATCAGAGGAAGGAAGAAGACGATCATGTGCATTACACGTGATGTTTGATGGAGAAAATAGAAACTATTTGGTAGCATGCCTTATTTGACTCACTCACTTACTTAAATGTTTGTGCCTTTTTTTAGCCTCTACAAACGTTGATACATTAAATGAACTTAACCCCAAACGTTTATGCCTTCCCATGTAATTCTCCTCTCTTCATTTTGTTTTCTTGCTATAACATAGATGCTATTACACTAAAGGTTGAGCTCTTTCTAGTTATATGTGCATAGTCTGGTCCCATCAATCAAATGTACCATCTCATTAAAGGGTGATCATTTTTTTCTTTCTTACTTTTTATACTAGAACTGGATGTAGAAAATAGTAAACACTACTTTTTTCGAAAGACACTTAATACCACTGCTGAAATGTAAAAGTAGATCTTCTTCTTTCAAAGAGGCCCCTTCTTTAACCACAGGATCCTCTCTCTTTAAATAGCTTACTTCTTTCCTTAAACCCATCTCCTCATCATCATGAGACCAAGTCACCAGTGTTACCAAACCAACCTAAGTCAACATACTTTGAACTGAGACTCCTAGACATAAAACCTACGAGATCAAACCATCTTTACATATTGGTCATCTCCTCCATGTTAGACCTTTATCTCTACTAAACTAAATGTAGTTGTAAACCATCTATTTTGATAAACCATTGTTGTAGCTCCAATGATGGTCTTTAATGTCTAACCTTTTTTTTTTAATCTCTTTTAAGGATGCATTAGGACTCATTCAACCCACCTAGGTCAACTAAGTTACGATTGAATTGGATCAAGTCAGGTGGGTTTGGCTGATTCAACTCAAAACTGGGCCTCTACCTTGGGCTGCCCCCTTTTTTATGGTTGGTTTCAGTTAAACTAGATTGAACTAGCTGGACTGGTCTGACTTTAACTACATTGGTTTGTATGATTTCTACGATCCCCTCAATAAACAGTTCAGTCAATCATAGTTGAAATGAATATAGTATTTGGAATATTGATTGTTTAATCAACATGATCACAATTAAGTATAAATTTGAATCGTTAAATAGTCGATAGGACTGACTCTATCAAAATTAATAACGGGACTATATACTTCTTACTTTTTAAGAGTTTTTAGTGATGTTAATTTATTTAAGGGATTTCTACACTTGTTTATGTATATATATATATATATATATATATATAAAGATAGGTTTCTTAAAAAAGTTTATGAAATTATAGAAAATAATAAAAGAGAAGTGTAGATAGCACCAAACACGAGATATCAGTTCTCTTTTAGGGAAAATTACATGGAAGGCATAAAACGTTTGGGGTTAAGTTTGTTTAAGGTATCAGCGTTTGTAGAGTTTAAAAAAGGCACAATGGTTTAAGTCAGTGAGTCAAATAAGGAATGGTTAGGTAGTGTTCACTTACCCTATTTGTCTTTACTAGTCAAATGTCAAGTGGTAGAAAATATTACTTTTTTTTTTTTCTTCCTTATCAACAACTAAACTCGTTCCTCATGCAAAGAACTAAACAAATAGAACCAAAATACCCAAAACACATATTAGATTAATCCCAAAAACCTTAAACAAAAAGAATCAAATGGTAGAGATGAGAGCAAGAAGGGACTTCACTAATGGCGAGCTTAATCCAATCCTAAACTTAAGCATCATATGAAACCTTAACTCTACCCCCAATTGGAAAAACCTTAAATCCTATTATTGGAAAAATGTAACCTACATCACATGAAGAAACCCTAACAACTGTTCTCAATTGAAAACTGTGACTGAATAATAAGGACGGTATAAGGAGCGTGTCGTATGATGAATTGGCTATACAATATCTTTGTTTTTGTTATTTGAGTTTTTATTGTTGATTTGCTTTTTCCAGATTATCTGTGTAGAAGCACTTATTCTATTTCTCACATGTTTTCCCCTACATATTTCTGCATTTTTTTTCTTTTCTTTTATGTGTGTTTTTGTTTGTTAAATTTGGGAGTATGTGATTATGGCTAGTCCCTAAGCATTGTGTCATTGAAATATTAATCTCACCCTTCATGGTCTACAACATTGCAATGTCTTACGAATTGTAAGGAAGAAGAAGGTAAGGTGTAAGTACGATATCATCCAATGCACATTCTCTCAGTAGTGGTGAGGGTGTTAATTATTACTTTTGTGGTTTGTACTCACTGGAGCAAACCAGTTGGATGAGACAATATCCAGGTAGAAGGTTATGAACATGTCCATGTCATAGAGGCAAACGGTGTTGTGCATTCTTTAGGTGGGTAGACCTGGCAATGTTAAATTGTGCAGGAGAGGTGATATTAGAGCTTCATGAGCAATTATGTGACATCTCAAATTCAAGCATTCATGTCCCATCAAGTGTTGATAATGGAATTAAATGTCATAAGGGATAAGGTTAGCCACTTGAAGAAGATTGTGAAAGCAGAGAAGAGGAAGACGATGTGGTTGACTTATTGTTTGGCTAGTTTATGGCTAGTTTTTTCATTTTTTTTCCTACTATGGTGTCAATGAACTCGAGTGGTGATAGTATGTAGTTTGTTGATGGAAGAGTTTGCTGACCTAAATGATAGATTTTTGTGTACCAACATTATGGAATGGTTATGCCAAATAGTTATTGTAGTCGAAGGAGCTTTTTTGTTTGTAATGCGAAATGTTATTATCAAACAATGTTTCCAATGATGTGTTATTGATCACATTTTGTAATGCATTAGTATGCATATATGTAATTTCCTACATAACTCATCAATTTTGTTACCTTTTATGGCCATTAATAGTTGAAACCGCTCCCTTCGAACTGTATTTGTTCTTTTCTCTTGATATATTAGATACTAGAAATTCATTGTTTCACTTTTACCTTTTTGGACAATGAAGAGGTCATGTGCATAAGCTTTGCTAAGTAGTATATTATAGTTTAGCAAGGTGTCAACAATTGATCTTTGGCTTGGGTAAGAAATTAAGATACCGGCATAATTGGGATAGAGGAATATTGATGATCATCATAATACCTCTTTATGTTTGCAAAAACAAACACAAATTTGATATCCTCTCCAATTGTCTCTCTTCTCTACCCCCACTATTACCCATGCGATAAGAAACATCTCATTATTAGCGTCCCAACCAATTGCACATAGTAGTTGGCCTTTACATAAATTAGTGAGAAAATAACCATCCTCACCAACGATACGACAACATCTAGCTAAGAAAACTCATCTACGTTCATAAAAAAAAAATGTAAATACAACTAATTTATCTTTTGTGTTAACCCATTTTCCTTGACCTCTAATACATCCGTGGTATTACTTTTCTTTAGTTCTTGCACATAGTCTCACAGTCATTCATACTCATTTACATAGTGCCATACAAATTACTCTAAAACCCTTTTTCGAGTTTACCTTGCCTTACTCAAACTTATATTTAACCCCAATTGCTTCTTAGCCTTATCCTTTAACTTACCTTGTCGAATCCCTGATGATGATGTGATTGTATCCTTCAACTTTTATGGTAGCCACTTTCAAGTAGCCTTCTTGTTTTTGTATATTTGCTAGCAAACATGTTTCTCCTCATATGTCTTCACTTACCACTCACCTATTCTTCCTTTTTTTTTTTTTGAAAATATACATCATGTTGTTCTACAATAGAGTGTCAAACCACAACATTCTTAAACTGTATGACATCATCACAATCCATTCCCACATAAAAGATAGGGCTTTTCACAGATTCATTGAGATGGAGAAAGTGATGAATTTTTGTCCCATGATCTCAAGTCTTGTTATTGAGTTTGTCATCACCCTTTTCACTGTTGAGTGTATCATCTTCATTAGGCTCCTCCTCAGATCTTGTATAATCTGTATCATTAGTATCTTCACCACCATCTAACCTTACCTGTATCGTAAGTGTAACATCTCTAGCCATTGCTTGAAGCCCTATGATCTATAGTTTCACTACTTTCAAAGGCCCTCCTTTACTTGGTTACTTGCACTTCTGTTAATCATATGACACACACACAAAAATTCAAGCTCGAAATCAAATTCCATATCTTCCTCAGCGGTGACATTTGGATCCTCTAAACACAATGGCCAGGGATTAGAGGCTTCAACTTATAGGATCATCATGCTTAATAAAGGTCTCATCAACTCTAGGGTTGAGGAAGTGATATACAAAGTTAGCATAGCTGGAGTCATCATACAGTAATAGGTAAGTACCCATGAGCTATGGGGGTATGTGAAATACTTTCGTTACATAATCTTGACCAATCCCCCTATGAATGTCTTCCATAAAATTAGCAAAGTATATACGGTTAATTTTGGCCAACACTATTGAAACTATTCCACCAATATACTTTGGATGCTTGCCTTTAGAAATAAAAGACTCTCCATGGTAAATTACAATGAAAACTTTATTTCCCTCCATGTACTAACTTGAAAAAAAAAAAAGGGTTATGGTTAGTTGATAATAGAAATTTCATAATTGATAAAATTGTAATGGGTAATATAAATATATAAATCTCATTGACAGTTGCATAAGGGCTAGCTTTGTTGTTAAGTAGTGTGTTTGCTTGAACAAAGACATTTTCAAAGAATAAAAAAAATACAATGAAAAAAAAAAGGATAGAAACCTAGTTTTATTTCACCGATACTTGTATATAGGACTCTACTTCCAAATATATAATTAATATCAAATTTGAAACAGAATAATGAAATAATGTCTGTTTTGAGAGTGATAATCTCAGCAACCCTTGTTATCACAATTCGAGGCCTAGGACATTTTGAGCAACTTAAGGCCAATCTTATGAAAAGCATAAGCATAAAGGTGGTCAAATTAAGAATCGCAACTTCCCATAGATTTCAACTCAGAATTTTTGGCCAGGTCTATCAAAGTAGGCTTAGAGTTGCTTATGCACATTGATGGATATATCCTCTTACCCAAATTATGAAGATTCTCAAATCTATTGCATAAAAGTCGATATTCATCCGCAAGGCATATTCATAGTATAGCACTATAAATCAACAAGTGTATAATTGGATGATATTGTATAAACAACATAATTGAAGATACTGTATAAATAAACGGAAAACTTGAATCAACAATAAAATAAGAGATATTGTATAAAGAACTCACCTCACTTCATGTTCCTCATACTATCCTCATGATTCAAACAAGGTTTTCATTCGAAAATGTTGATAGGGTTTGTGTACGTGATGTGATTTAGGGTTTTCTATTAGTAGGATTTGGAGGTCTTGCAAATGGGGAGTAGATTTACCATTGATTTAGGTTTTCACATGATGTTTCATCAATCTAGAGTTTTCAGGATTAATCTGATATGTGTTTTTAGTCTTTTGGGTTCTATTTATTTAGTTCTTTCTACAAGGATGCTGATAAGGGAAAATATATATGTATATATATAATATTTTCTACCATCAAGCATTTGATAGGGAAAGACAGACAAAGTAAGTACTCGTTACCTAATCATTCCTTATTTGACCCATTGACTTAAAACGTTTGTGTCTTCATAATTTCTATAAATATTGATACTTTAAACGAATTTAATCCCAAACATTTATATCTTTTCATATAATTTCACCTTTTCTTTTATTATTATAGATAAACCCTGGGGAAATTTTAATGGGCTATTGTTCAGCTAGCCGTCCATAGAAATCGCTAAAGCGATAAGAAGAATTTTCTCTTGTTTTCCAAATTTTTCATAACTTGTCTGAAGTTGCGTACCGAGATTTGGAAGTCATAAGTTTCAATGGACGTGACGACTCGTCCTTTTCAAAAAATTTATTCTATCACTTTAAGAAACAATTTAACAATGAGTTGTTCATAAAGGAACTTTAGGTTCATAGATTTTCAGAAATTACAGGAAAAAGGGCAAAAAATGTCACTATCTGCAAAAGTAATAGAACTGCAAAATTTGTAAGTGTTCATAAAATTTATAAATTCATCCAAAAGTTAATAAAAGCTAAAACCACATAATGTTCGTGAATTTGTCTTCGGTTCGTAATTATACTACAAAAAATGTAAAGACATTTTTATGATGGAAAACATCTTAAAATTTATAGTTTAACTCAAAAATTGTTTTGTGATTAATTTTCTTATAAAATGGCTTAAAATTTACTGATTCTCAGTAAAATTCATAATTTTAAGAGAGACTTTGTAAATATCAATAATTCTTAATAACACTATAATTTCATAACCTTTCATCATTATTTGTATTTTTACATGAAACCTATATTTATGGAAATGGCGAAATTTTTTTTGTTTTCAATTATTACAATAGGGGAGAGATTTGAACTTATACATCTCACTTGAGAAATTGGAACAGTTACCGTTAGTTTATAAAGTTAGTGGCCAAGTTAAATTAATCAATGTGGAAATTTTTTAAAATTATATGGACAACTTTATTAATTTATTTTTCATTGCACATTATTGCCCCTATGTGTAAATAATAGACCCCCATAAGTGTCAAAATGACGGAAACATCCTTACATAATTTTCATATTTACACGGGCATCGTTGATGGCTTTCATCAAAACGGGACTTATGTGCATATCAGAGACTGTAAATGCATACATGGAGGGGGGAGAAGAAATATCAATGTAATTTTGAGGATATATAGCAGTGGTCCTTGATCATATTTAATTTGGAAATGGGTTTCAGCTCTAGTCCAACTTTATTGGATGATGGATTGACCTTTTGGGTTAGCACATCCTTAAAATCTTCGAACTTACCTTAATAGGGAATTATGTTCACCTAAGTTCTGAAAATTCATTCACAATAACTGTCTGTGTTAAAAACAACAATCTGTAATAAATGACTCAGTCTCTTTTAAAAATTTTAAGGTTTAGTTAAGATCCATTTAATCTTTCCTTTTTTTTCCCTCTTATTTTGTCACCTTATAATATTAGATTCTTAACCAACTTAAGTATTGAAATGATCATATTAGTCACTTGGTTACACCACAACCCAATAGATTATTCCCTTATTTACAATTTTCCAATACAAACTCAAGACAATCTCAACCTACTTCCTTAGTTTCCGTTATCGACAAGGATTTAGGATGAACGGTCCTATTCTTATATTTTTAATTTCTTTTTATACTTAAATAAAAAAATGTTTGGAAGCCATTTATCAACAATGTTCGTAAATGTCTAGACATCATTATGGGTTAGTTTCGAATTAAAAATCATCTTGACTTGCCACTGATAGAATTGAACTGGGGAAGGTGGGTCCAAATTGGCCAAAAACCCATGGTTCTAATGAGTCTAGTTGGTTCAACACTTCAAAACTGCTTGAACTAACGGATTAGAAATTGTCGGTTCAAAAACTAGCTGAATCGATGGTTTAGGCTGATCCTTGCCACAAAAATTTAAAAAAAAGGAAAAAATAAAAAGTAATTGTAAATATGAAACATATATTTAAACTATTACTATTAACAACGCAAGTAATATATATATATATATATATATAGACACACACACACTTGAAATCATGTATTATTGATTTACTTATAACCAAATTTGTAATCCTCCTAATTTTACATAACTTGATTATAATAATTTCCAAAATATAATATAGAATTGTAAAGAACATTGGGAACAAGTAGCAAAAATCACTCATAATTTTTCGCGATTTAAATTTATCAAAAATATTAAACTGTAAAAAATTCGATTATAGTTAGAAAAATTAGAATCTTTACCAATAAAATTTCAAAATGCAAACTATGACTTCCATAACTTTAAAGAAATAATTATCAATAATAGACCAATCATTATTGTAAAATTCAAAATCAGTTTCTTTAAGTTCAATATTTAGAAAAATAAGATTTTAATAATGATACAATGATTTTCAAATTATCTTTAATATTTTAAAACTATAAAGTAGCACTAGAGAATTTACTATTATTAATAATTAGGATAAATAATTCATATACAATAAAAGATAATATTTTGTGACAAGAATCAATAATTCAACAAATAATCATAATTGATCTTAAATTTCAATTATAATAAAAGACGATTAATTTTTAAAACCTATTGATTGTAAAAAGATAGTTTAAAGATAAATCATTAGAATTATAAAATACGCGAAAAGATAAAAAACTGATTAATATCTAAGAATCTAAACCTTAATTAAATAATTGAATGATACCAATATTTTAGTTAGAAGATTTTGAGTCTATAGAGACTAAAATCTTAATTTAACCTTGTAACACCGAGAATTTTATAACTAGTAAAATGAATAGAATAACAAATGTAAATATATATCAAATTTATGACCAAATAAAAAAACAAAAAAACTTAGAATGACCCTATGAGTAATAATAAGCTCGTTTATAAGTTAAAAACCTGAATAGAAAATTCTTTCACCCTATTAGATATCAAAGACAAGATTTTGTATTTTGAGCCAATAACACAAGATATAATTAGAAGTAGCTCAATATTTCAAAAATAATAAAAAGCAACTCCTTTATAGAACTAATTGGCTATAAAACTACTAGGATTATAAATACGTAATAAGAATGAAAACAGATTTGTAACTAATAATATAACTTCAAATAAAAATTTGGATTGCATCATAATTTTAGTTAGGAAATTTGCAGTTTATAAGTCATAAAATTCTAATTTAGCCTATTAGGCCTCGAAACTCTAATCTTGTAAGATAAAACTCTAAAATTATTTAATTGTGTAAACTTTAAACTCAAGATTTGAACTTATAAATAATCTAAAAAATTTGTAGGAGCTTTAGATAAACTTCTAAAAATAAAACCCCTATAGACAAATATATAAAAATGCATAGTACTTAATGAAGTAACTTATGATATTAATTAAACAAATATCAAATTAAGTAATACATGCATATAGAGTGTAAAATTGCTACAAGATACCAACTGCTCATTCTTGGGAAAATTCCTCATGCCATTGCCATCCATTTGCAACAAATTGTCCACAAAAGTCAATATGAAAAGGATCTTCAACAAATGATAAACTACCAACTAATCTAGACATCAAATGAGATAGGACAATACAATTTTTACATATTACAACCAGCTGGAATTCCTCGACTTTATTTACGTCAGCTAACTCCTCTAATTTGTGCAAATTGGTCAATTGAAAGTCAAATTGATAAGGACCCAATAACAAATAGTAAAACACCAACTAAGCCTTCATTTTCCAACTCAAAAACATATTGCAACCAACCTCATTTTACCTCCTGATTTCCATGAGCAACAGCTGACGAGGAGGAAACAGTAAGATCAAAAAATTCAATAGCCTTCCCCTCATGTATGACCCTATAGAATCTAGCCAACAAAGCCTTAGCAAATTGCAAAATCAGTGGCTATTTTTTTTGTCCTTATCTATCGTAAAAAGAAGCTGGAAATTCGACTGTTGCTGCATGGAAATGAAGACGCTAGCTATTTCAACAATTTGCATTCCATTTGTCTTGAAAAGTCAACATGAAAAAGACTTGAAAACTATAAGAAAAATCCAACTAAGCTAAACATTAAATGAGCTAAATCCTACTCTTAATCAATTTTTAAACAAGCTCAAATCTTCTCCTTAATTCTCGTAATAACAGCAACTGTAAAGGAAACAAATAGCATGTAAGTTGCAGCACACACACACTCCACCGAACATAGCTTAAGGTAGAGTAGAAAATACAAGCCCACAAGGATTGAAATTTCATCCAACAAACTCCAATGAAATCCCATAATGGACACCTAGATAGTCAAATTATTGACCGATGTAACTTACAAATATGAACACAAAACAACCAACTTTAGATCCACCAAAAATTGCAGGCGTGAACCCTCATTTCCATCCATGAAATTCACATCCTAAACAACCCAAACTGCACTTAATTTACAGCTGTTATTTGACATGTATAAATAGAAGTAATTATCAACAAACACACACATTCAACCCCCATAAACTTGACCCAAAAATTTAACCAACAATCAAACAAACAAGCCCTCCTCTTCCAAAAATCGGAAAAAAAAAAAGAGCAACCCCTGTCCTTCAAAACTCCACCATGAAACTTCATTTTCCAACCACACAAAATGCTATCAATAAACTAAAACTCCCCACTTGAACCACCGTGACTGACTACAATGCCAAAACTTCTCTCTTTTCTAACCTTGAAAAATTTTAAGGAAAGGAATATTCAGTAGCATAACATAAACAAGGCCTTAAGAACCAAGATCAAAAGGTAAGAATAATTTTGACTTAGCTAATTTATTTCTAGAATTATAATTATTCATTTTCTTAACTCCTAAGATAGGGCTTGGTTCACATAGAAAGGAGGGGGCTAGTTATATCCTACGATCCAACTAAGGTAAAAATCATATTGTCTCAAAATATTTATATTATGTTCAAATGTAGAAACTAGGAAGTTGATGAATTGAGTTGCTTTGAAAGAGCATATATGTTCGGTTGAGTAGATGATTTCCTTGTGAAGTTTACAAGATGAGATATGATTATGTTGAAGATTCTTAGCTGATTAGGAAAAAGAAAACATCAACTTAAAAATTTAAAACTTTAAGCTTTAGAAAATTTGGTCCTAAAAGAAGAAATCGAACCAAGCTTGTTAAATGAATCATGAAGGATGTTGAACCATTGAATAAATTGTATTGATACATCTATCCCAAGACAAAAATGAACCCACCAATGGAAAGAACATAAAAAATCCTATGAAATCGACTATTCATTTGTTAAAAACGGATTAAAAATGGATTTGATATCGCAAAAACAAAAATTAACTTTTTGTTGTTAGAATTTTCATGAAAATGGAAAACTGATCATATGTTTTTTTTTTCCCATCTTAAAGATCTTGTTTAGTGAAAACAACACCACCACCACCACCACTGGATTGCACTAAAAAAAATCCTATGAAAACGACTATTTATTCATAAAAAACAGAGTAGAAATGAGCATGATATCACAAAAACAAATTATAATTAGAGCTTTCATGTTTCACCCGAAAATTACAGATTTGATTTATAAATTTGAAAATCTTACATGTTTCTTTTCTTGACAACAACAGCATACTAGAAAGTACTAGAAGAATATTATCGAATCGACTATTTATACATTGAAATCGGATTAAAAACGAGTGAGATATTGTGAAAACAAAAAATTACTAAGAACTGTCAAGAACATTCACATGCACACAATGAGCGCTCAAGCATGTGCCTCATGAGCACTTGGTGCTCACCCCATGAGCGATCCACATGTGACGATCTCTTGTATATTAGGAGTACATGGAGGGGGATTACTGTAAATATTTTTATTTACTTATTATTTTTGGTGTTGCCTCCTCACCAATTTTAATGTCTCCTCCTACCGGAACCACAAAAGCTAATAAAGTTCTTTGTGAGGATGTGAGTACTCTTCTGGATAGAAGCTTTAACTCACCGGTTGACTGCCCACAGTCAATGATATCCCAGTTTACACAAACCCCCACACACACTTTACTGTTTCCTGTACATGAGATATTAATAAAGTGTGATACATTTCAGATTGATTCGTGCCCACGTCCCTTTTTACTTATTGTTGGTTATTTACTATTGTCTTCGTGTGTTGCTTATAGATATTAAGGTTGTTCGTTAACCGAATATTGCTACGATAGGCTTGCTTACTACTACTGAGGTAAGACAATAAGCACCGCACGGTTTCATTGTGCTATTAAAAAGTCTAGGACTGTGACAGTTGATATCAGAGCTTAGGTTATTCCAATGGGAAAAACCATGACACGACAAGAAGAGTTTGCTCAAAGACTAGATGCTTTTGATGTACATGTAGCGGATGTTTCTCGGCATCTTGACACCTTACTGCCGCTTAATAAGAGGATGACTGATGTAGAGATATCGAGTCATGAAATCACCACGAGGATTGGTGAGATGGCTGAAGAATTCAGGGTTGCTATTCCCACTCTTTGGGAGGAATCTCAGGTAGTTGTTGAAGGGCTGAGAAATGGGCTGGTAAGATATGCCACTGTAGAGACAATGGAAGAGTTGAGGCAGCAAATAGCATTATTGACACGTGCTATTGCAAATACTCCCACCCAAGCCTATGTTCAAGCTCCTGCTACTCAACCTAAAGTGTCTGAGCTAAAACCATTCACCGGTGTGAGGGATGCCAAAATGTTGGAGAACTTCATCTTCGACATGGAACAATATTTCACAGCTATGGGACATAATGATGAGGGCACAAAGGTCTCCATAGCCACTATGTTCCTAATAGGTGATGCCAAGTTGTAGTGGCGCACCAAATATGAGCAAATCCAGAATGGTACAGCACATGTAGATACATGGGCACAGTTGAGGACTGAGTTGCGAACTCAATTCTTCCCTGAGAATGTTAAGTACAATGCCAGGAAAAGCTACGTAAGCTTCACTATGGCGATGACATCAGGCAGTATGTCAGAGATTTTTTGGCACTTATGCTTGATATCAAGAGTATGAGTGAAGATGATAAGTTATTCTATTTCTTGGAGGGATTGAAGCCATATGCCACGAACGAGTTGCAGAGGCAACAAGTAGAGAAGTTGACTCACGTACAAATAGCCACTGAGCGCTTGACAGACTACTCCAATGATTCCAGAGGGAAGGGTGTGTCATCGAGACACGACGGTAGAAAGTCTGGCAAGTCGAGTAAACCCATAAGTAGGGAAGCCTCAAGTTCTAACAATCACGGAAATGGAGGGTGCTAGAAGAAATTTTATGGCTCTTGACAGACGGGGAAAAATGGTGCATCAAGCAGTGGCAAGAAGCCAACACTTGCTTGTTTCCTATGTAACAGACCTCACAGGGTAGCAGAATGTCCAACTAAGGCTGTACTCAATGCCTAACAAAGAAGGTAGAAGGTGCTTATCCGCATGAGGATTATGAGGAAGATTGTGAAGAGCAGCCCAGGATGGGAGCTTTACACATGTTGTTAGCCGTTGGGAAGGCCTCCATAGAGCCTAGCAAAGCCAAGACTAATAATGAACTGATGTTTGTTCAGTTGCACATCAACAACAAGATTGCCAGTGCAATGATTGATTTGGAAGCCACACACAATTTTATTGATGTGGCCGAAGCACAGAGATTGGGGCTACTGTTGTCTGATGATTCTAGACAAATTAAAGTTGTAAACTCCAAGGCCTGTCCGGTTCAGGGAGTTGCAAAGAGTGTGAAGGTGAAGGTTGGAGATTGGATCGGGAATCTCAACTTCACTGCTGTCCCTTTAGATGACTTCAGAATAATCCTGGGGATAGAATTTCTAAGAAGTGCTCGAGTTGCTTCCTTGCCAGCAACAGATTGCCTAGTGTTTATGGGTGATAAGCCATGTTATGTGCCCGTTCAGAGGAGGAAAGCTGGTAATAGGAGTACCAGTGGTAAGACCTTTGAGGCAATGATGCTTTCAGTGCTCCAATTGAAGCGAGGGCTCCAGCACCAAGAGCCAACATTCCTTGTCGTCTTGACAGAGAAGGAGGATGGAGGGAATGCTGAGATTCGAGGTAATTCAGAGTGTCCTAAAGGAGTATGGTTCCATTATGCCTGACAAGCTCCCGAAGGAGTTACTCCAAGAAAGCCAGTGGATCATGAAATTGAGCTGATCCTAGGGGCCAAGCCTCCTTGCAAGGCTCCATATAGAATGTCGCCTCCAGAACTAGCAGAATTGAGAAAGCAGCTTGATGAGTTGTTAGAGGCGGGTTTCATTCGTCCATCGAAAGCACCATAGGGCTCCTGTCTTATTTCAGAAGAAGCATGATGGGAGTTTGAGATTGTGTATTGATTATCGGTCTCTTAGCAAACTTACAGTGAGAAATTATTATCCCGTTCCTCTTAGTGTTGATTTGTTTGATCAACTGAGTGGTGCCAAATACTTCACCAAATTAGATCTTCGCTCAGGCTATCATCAAGTCTGTATTGCTGAGGGAGATGAGCCCCAAACTACTTGTGTAACCAGCTATAGGGCTTACGAATTCTGGTGATGCCATTTGGTCTCACTAATGCTCCTGCAACTTTTTGTACTTTAATGAATAATGTTTTTTATGCTTATCTGGATAAATTTGTTGTTGTCTATCTCGACGACATTATTGTGTATAGTAGGACATTGGAGGACCATGTGAAACACTTGCAGATGGTATTTCAGAAGTTGAAGGAAAACCATTTGTACGTGAAGCGTAAAAAATGTGCCTTTGCCCAGAAGTGCATCAACTTTCTTGGGCATGTGATTGAAGAAGGGTGGATCAGGATGGATGAGGCCAAGGTAGATGCTATTCGAGAGTGGCATGTTCCAAGAAGTGTCATCGAGTTATACTCGTTTCTTGAACTTGCCAATTATTACCGGCGGTTTGTAGAGGGGTATTCCAGGAAGGTTGCTCCCCTTACAGATCTTTTGAAGAAGGATCAAGTATGGTCTTGGGATGAGGAATGTCAGGCTGCCTTCGAAGAGTTGAAGCCGATTGTGACAAAGGAGCCGATCCTCGCCCTACCTAATATCTCCAAACCTTTTGAAGTCCACATGGATGCCTTTGATATTGCCTTAGGTGGGGTATTAATCCAAGAGGCCCATCCAGTGGCATATGAGAGTCAAAAGTTGAACCCCACTGAGCGCAGATACTCAGCACAGGAGAAGGAGCTGCTAGCTATTGTGCACTGCCTCAGAACGTGGAAGCATTACTTATTAGGGTCGAAGTTCCTTGTGAGAACTGATAATTCTGCTGCCAGCCATATTCTTACTCAACCGAAACTGTCAGCCAAGCAAGCGAGATGGCAGGAATTCCTTGTAGAGTTTGATATGGAGATTGTGTATCGCAGTAGGAGTACATATCAGGTGGTAAATGCTTTGAGTAGAAGAGCAGATTTGACCTATTTGGTCGAAATAGCCTAAGTCTGCCAGTTGAGTTGTTGGTACTATCCGAGAACAGATTAACAACAAACGATGCTTGGAGGGATGGTTGAGTACCGCACGAGAACTCTTTAAGGAGTGAAACTCCTATCCCGTGACACCTCAAAGAGTTCCCGTGCGGCGCTTGACCATCCCTCCAAGCATCGTTTGTTGTTAACCTGGATGGCGAGCTAGCCTAATCTTCCTTGACTTCCCAGGTGAGTTCTGAGCCCCATATTCTCATAAGAAGCACCATCTCGACTTTGCCACGATCCCTCCTACGTATGGGAGGTTTAATATAGGAACTGGTTTCAGCCTACCTTAGTCTCATCAGGAGAGCGGTATCAACTCCCGACCAGTTCGTCCACGGAGGCCTAGACTCATCTTCAGAGACAACTCACACCATGAACAAACCTTCCACTGATGCCACTCATAACTCAATATTCCCAAGCTAAACACCCCCATAAAGTCCTCAACTCTAGGACCGTGACACCACATGTGCACCCTGTAGTCGCTCCATGCCCGCTCTAGAGGTACTCTATACACGCCCCTGTCCTAGCCCCTGAGCATTCAATTTTGTACTGTTATTTTTTTTCCTTAACATATTTGGTCATATATATAGCTATTTAATATACATGTAGGTATATACTCTTATGCACAAGTATAGATATAAAATTAGATTTATTTTATTTCTTTATTCTATTTTATTTATTCTTCATGACACCATACATATTATGGTCTTAAAAATAAAATTTAAGTTTAGTAAATATTTGATATATATTAAAACTCTAGAAAACTACGAATATGTTAGAAAAATAATTAAAGAAGTAAATACTAAATGTAACTACATAAATAATCGAAATTTCAATTAACATAAGACATATAAGATGGACAAATGAAGAAATAATAAAAATTCACTATCAATACGGACACTAACGGAAGAGAAACTTAAATATATTTAGAATAAAGAAAATGCTCTAAATAAAATATAGATGTCAATTAAAGATCAATACAAGTAAAATGAAAATAAATAATAGATAGCAAATATTAACTACCTTAAGGTGGATATATTAAAAAGACCACATAAACAATAAAAGCTTAATAATATAATTATCAAATAAGATTCAAAATATTATATAGTTTAGGAAGACTTCTCTTATATAAATATAATTTCTACAACTTTAACCAAAGAATATAACCTATATAAAGCTAAGACATCTAACTAAATAAATAAAATATATTAAAATTGATAACTATGACCTGAAAGAACATCATCAATATCATTATATAAATAGTAGTTTAGTAATAGATATCTGTTATCTCATTTTATAGGAAAAATAGAACAATTTTTGGACTTCCAGTAGCATATTACAACAATTTATTAAGGACGATAGGTGAGCAATTCAGGTCTATTACATTTTTTGTGCTCGTAATTAGTGGCATATGTAATGCAAAGATAATAATACAGTTGATGTGAAAAGCATGATGAGAATAATTTATGTTGTGAATTGGTTGCTTGCGATGCCAACACAAGTTAATGAAAGTGATAATACAACTGTTTGATGTTTTGAAATGATATATCGTATGTTTGTGTGTAATGTGTGATCACTATAAGCTTGATTAAGAATTATTGACTTTATAATAAAAATTACCATGCATTACACAAACTGCATTATTGCATATATTAATAGTATGACAGCATGCTGCGTATTAGTATTTCGGTTCTCTGTTAATGCTTGGTTTTTCTACATAAAAAACTAATAGTTCTACCAAGTTTTCTTTGTTCTATTGGTTCCACAAGAACCAAGTGGTATTAAAGAGCATCGCCTATGGTATCAATTTGAAATTGCTAATATTTAGAGAGTTTCTAAGGATTGATGCAGGGAATGGTCAGTTAAAATACCTTTAAGTTAAAGTGATAATCTAAAATGAGAAATCATTGATTTTTCTATATAATTAGTTTCTCCTGGGCAGGTAGGTCATTAAGTAATTGTCCTTCAACCCCAATAAGGAGACGCAAATCTCTAACCAATTTGGATTCTAGATCATCCAAACTTGTATTTGAGCATTTGTTTGATTATTGCATTACATATGATTATTAATAAACTTACTTGATGTGTAATATATCTGGTTATCTTACTGAACCCATGGTTTCACTTACCCCCTAATAGTTTTTGTGCAAGAATAATATTAGATGGGATTGGACTAAGAATGTGAAGAGTCCATAAGACTTTATTGAAATTAAAATGTAGATTATGATGAACTTAGAATGTAAATTACATAACTTATATAAACAAGTAAGATCTTGTATTTTGTTGGTTGATACCTAATTTTTATTATTTGGTAAGGGTTATTGATTCTTTACGATCCTAACAAACTATGAAAAATTGGATTCCATAATGATTTTAAATAAAGATAATATATCCATATAATTAAATTATATGAAGTAAATAA